>LR738713.1:318750184-318796081 GCA_902687465.1 Secale cereale
CACACACACACACTCACACACACACACAAGTGCGACCTGGTGAATTATTTCTTCGCTCGTGACAACTTTTAATTAGGTTCAAGTGTACTCTAACTTTTTTCTTAAGTTATTAATTGATCTCATTAACTTCAAAAAGTTGTACATAAGCCTTGTTTGGGCCTTTTCAGGTGTCGTTGAATGTAGGATGAGTAGCGATGTAAAGTTGTACTACACTACACAAGCCATTTTTGTTGAACATCATCAATGCAACCGGACCGATAGTTGTACACAATATCTTTAAATAAGCACAACATAGCCTATGTTTCTTTTAATAAAATGCACAACCAAGTTCATTTTTTATATAATAATATTACCAAGCCCAACTTAATTTTTTTAATAATATTCATAACTCAATATTATTTTTTATACGAAATGCTCAGTCCCTACCATCATTGTTTTTTCACCCATCCCAGAAAATGGGTCCACTTCTACTAAAATCAAATGGCTTGTAAATTATTAGAAATGATAAATGTGCTGCATGTATGCAATATTATTTTCACCCAGCTCAGTAAGTAGGTGTATTCAAATAAATAATCAAATGCACTGTAAATAATATGTTTTTATTATTTTATTTGTATTTCGTTATTGTATTATACCTTAATATCTCGATTTGTCAAAAATCGGCTATTATTATTTTTACCCAGCCCAGGAAATAGATTATTTTTTGAGTCAAATCCCCGGAAATAGATGTATTGGCAAACAAAATGAAATGGGATGTAAAACATATATAAATGGGCCGCATTCCGCCACAGCTTTCGAAGCTAACTTAGTTGGCCCAGTAGACAAAGCTTGCGCAAGGTGTTATCCATTTAGTGAAAAAAACAATTTATAATGGTCTAAAACAAAAAGTCAAAAAACTATTCTAACATCCGTAGTCATTGGATTGACATGCAATGGCGATCCTGCTTCTTCAATCTCTGATTTAGTTGCTCTTGCTCCAGCCGCCAAAACCATCGCTGGCTGGAGCGCCTGCATCTGCCTCCCGTGGCCGGCTGTGCTGCCGTGCAGGCCTCGCCGCCCCACCCTACTCCCAGTGGTGACTAGGACATACTTGTACTCACCCACACCTTCTGTTATTCTCCGGCGAAGGCAGCTGAACCTGTCCCTTGTATTCCCTACCACTAGGGACTCCAATGCCCCTTGTTCCACAATTCTAGATCGTTTCCATCTTAGGCCTCGCCGTCGTCCATCGCCTTGGTGCTCTCGGCGTGGCATGGTCAATGTGGTCAAGGAACGACTTCCATCGGAAGAGGACTGTATGTGGAGAGGTTGACAGCTGGGTCCACGACCGCAGCAAGGAAGTGCCTCCTTATTACGCGTAAAATAATTATTCATCCACCGGACAACGGGGACCCACCCGAAGGGACTTTGTATTTTGCGGAAAAAAATGTTTGCCCCCTAACAGCTGGGACCTACCAGCTACATCTTCGCACGCAAGGAAGTGCGTCCATATTACGGGAAAAAATGATTCTACCCCCTGACCGATGGGACCCACCATCAATAACTTCACACGCAAGAAATGCCTCCTTATCCTCTGTCACACCCTGATTTTCATGCCACAACACTTAAGCTAATAATCATTCTAAAATGTGGTTTGACAAAAACTTTTGAGTGTATCTGACCTTGCTTGATTGGTTTTCTGTTTGTTGTTTGCTAGTGCTCTAAAAATAAAACAAATCCTCCTACTCATATACTCCTTCTCCTTGATCCAAACCTTTTTCCCAATAATCATGCCATGTGTATAGAATAGTATAGTATTTTCTTAAAAAATATTTTGGCCAAAAAGTATTTTCTAAAAAATTAGTTTTCCAAAAACCCCTGAATTGAGTTTTGTACTACAAGTACTTGATTTGGGGTGTGAAAATTCTTTCAAAAAGTATATTTGACTCCTGTTAGAAATAGGACTCCCAAAAACCAAAAAAAAATTATTTTAAAAACTATTTTGCTATTTTATTTAAATGCTTTTCCTTAAGGCCAGAAATGGTCTTTAATAGGTTAAAATTATTTAACTATTTCAAAAATATTTGTCAAAATTCAGGGAAGCTCATAGGACATATATTGTCCATATATAAGATTTTCAACACATGGTCATGTTCAAAATATTGGTCAAATCCTTCAAAAACCCTTTCTGGATATTTCAAGCTTTTGAAATATTTACAAAGGAAATTTCCTTGGTTAATTCCAAGAAAATTCTAGCATGTCAGTTATGACATATGTGATGATCTTGCAAAGCCTCATGCCTTGAAGATCAAGAAAACATCATGAAACCCCCGCAAAACCATTTCTTTTCATTTTGAAGTTTGAGCAACTTTACATTGCCAAACATGTCCAAATGCTCTCAAACTTGGTGCACATGCTAAAATGGTTTAATTATGCATATGTACCAAATGGCACAAGTTTTGGAGAAGGATAACTTGACCAAAGTGCCCCAAAACCCTTTCTGACCATATTCAAATTTGAACAACTCTACATTACCAAATTTTTACTTGTGACCTCAAATTTTGTGGACATGCTCACAGCCCCACATGATTACACTACACCAAGTGGTGCATCAAGGGGGGATGATTTGCATGACTAAATCTTGGAAAATCCATTTCTGTTGATTTCTAGGGTTGACTAAAGTTACATTGGCAACTTTCTTCAAATGAGCTCAAACTTGGTGGAACACCCCATTTCTATATGCCATTTGATCCTGTTAAGTCTCGTGTCAATTGGAAATAATTTGCTTTCCCAAAACCACATCAAACACCTTCTGGCACTTTGCCAAAATCACCATTTGTCCACTTCCACTACCCCCCTTTGCCTCAAATGCTTACCAGAGGTGTACCTGGTCCTCACCTACCTCCAGTAAAACCCATTCAACCAAAGATCAATGATTGACAGGTGAAAACCCTCATTTTACCCTTCTGGACAGCTCACTTCCTTGTCTCTCTCAACCTCACCTCTCTCCCTTTGGGTCACCAGGGCATCCAAGGACAACTCCCCTTTGTTTACACCTCCCAGAACCCCCCAGACACAAGTGGCTGGGCCCTACAAGCCAAAGGCATGCCATAGCATGCAATTGGCGTGCTCCAGAGCGTGGTACAGTGCACACCCGCACTGTAGCCACCCCCAATCGGCAGCGTCTGGCCACCTCGGGCCTCCCCCTTGCGCCAGTCGAGGTGCCTCGACGTCCGGGACACGACATCCTATCAACCCCTCCTCCTTCTCCCTCCTGCTGCTACTCTCACATGCGTGCTGGCCGCCCGCGAGCTCCAGTAAGCGGCTTCACACGCGCAAGCTCTCTGGATCCTTCCCCGCTCCTTCTCTTCCCTCCCATGGGCGTAGACCTCATCCGCGGACAGCTGATACGTCCAAAACGTATCTATAATTTTTGCTTGCTCCATGCCTCTTTTGGGTGATATTGCTATGATATTTATACACTTCCATACACTTTTGATCATATTTGGACTAACCTACTAATCCAGTGCACCCCAGTGCCAGTTTCTGTTTTCGCCTGTTTTTGTATTTCAGGTTTTCACATTACGAGAACTGTTAGGAAAAATCCAAAAAAAATTATATAAAAAATCAGCGTTCCAGAACCTACCTTGCGCCCGAAGTACAGCCGGGGGGGGCACCAGGGCCCCAGGCGCCCTGGCGGCGCGCCCCCCCTGGGATGCGCCGAGGGGGCGCCTGGGCCCCCCGAGCCCCGTCTGGTGCCCCCCTTTGGCATATATTTAGAGCGTCCTTCGAAACCCTCGGGACGGAAACTCTTTTTCGCGATATCATCTCTGTTCCGCCGCCGCCGCCGCTTCCAAGATCGGGAGCACCAGGAGAACTCTTCCCGGCACCCTGCCGAAGGGGAGGATCACCATCGGGAGCCTCTCCACCACCATGGACGCCTCCCGGATGAGTTGTGAGTAGTCTCCCTTGGACCATGAGTCCATGACCAGTAGCTCCCGATGGGATGTATGCAGCGCTCCAGTTGTGGAAAATATTTATTAGCTTGCACATTAGGAATGTATGCAGTAGCCACAAAGAAAGATCAAATTCCCAACCACTTAATATGATTAGTCATCCGTCCAATTTTGACATCAATATGGAAGAAATTATAGAAAATGAAAAAAGCCTGAAAATTGGAAATCCTTTTGCATGGGGACCTTTTATGTGCGCTAGGTTGTGGAAAAATGACAAACTGGAATACCACAAACTTATAAAAACTTCACTAAATGGCCTATCTCATATGAAGATCAATGGCTTTCAACCAAGATGACCATGCCAATGGGTATCTTCATGTCATAGTACATGATAACATGACAATTTTTGGAGCTAACGGTGGTGTTACCATTGTGATCAATAATTCCAAAAAAAACTATTGAAGGTTTGGTTAAAAAGTTTTTTTTTCTTTTTCCCAAGATGACTTTTGTGTGAAGCAAGTGCCACAAATAAGATTTTAAATTGTGCCCTTTCGATTTTCACCTAAAGTAGACCACATGGGATTCCAACTTCCAAATTTTCATGAATTTAAGAGTTATTTTCCTATATTTCATTGATTTATTGAATTTCTAGAAATTTACATCAACTAATTCAAATTTGAACTACAAGTGTGCTCCAGTTTGGTCATATAAATTGTGGAAAATAATTTTTAGCTTGCACATTAGGAATGTAGGCAGTAGCCACAAAGAAAGGTCAAATTCTAAACTGCTTTATATGATTATTCATCCATGCGGTTTTGACAACAATCTAGAGGAAATTATAGAAAATGAAAAGGCCTAAAAAATTGAAATCATTTTGGATGGGGGCCTTTTATGTGCACTAGCTTGTGGGGAAATAATAAACCAGCAATAACACAAACTAAAATTATTTTTCCCTTTCGTAGTGACCTAGATGACATTTTTTGTGAAGAAAGTGCCACAATTATAGTGATGCATATGTAAAGAGTATATCATGAATGATCACAATTTTAGCTATGCTCAACTCTATGAATTGCCCAACAGTAATTTGTTTACCCACCGTTGCTATGCTTTCAAGAGACATACCACTAGTGAACCTATGGCCCTCGGGTCTATCTTCCAGGATTACTTAAGTCACTAAAATTGCTATTTTACTTGTTCTCTTATTTTGCTTTGCATATCACTATTTGATTTTAACCTTGTGGCTGACAAGAACAAGGGGAGTGACGACCCCCTTGCCTTTGTTGACTGCAAGCAATTACTTTGTTTGTGTGCCAGTACTACTAAAGTTGTTCGTCTGTTGCCTCCTACTAGTTCGATAAACCTTGGTTCTCAACTAAGGTAAATACTATCAACTACTATACTGCTTCACCCTTCCTCTTCGGGAAAATCCAACAACTCCTTCACGAGTAGCACGGGACGAGTCGTGGCCTGCAGCATTGTTGGACGCCATCTTAGAGTCCACGGTGACGATTTGCACCGTTGGTCCCCAGTGCATGAAACAATGGATTCGCTCCAAGGTAGGGGCCAATTCTTTGTCGAACTTATCCTTATCAGGCATGTTCATGTTGCCTGTGGCAGGCTTGGTTGGAACTCTAAAGCTTGGGTGGGAAATGAAAGGTGTGACGTAACATCATTTGTGGTGCCACTCATCCTACTTGGTCTTCCACTCTTCCTCAATGAATTCATTGGCCATGTCATCGTGGAAGCCAAAGTAAACGCAACCCAAGAACTCCTTGGCGTCTGTCATGCAGGGGTAGTAAAAATGCCGGAATAGCCATAGACGGCATCACCCCAATGAACATTTTCACAAATGTGGGCAAAAATGGTGAGGAGAAGAATGTACAACGTAGTTGGGGTGGAGTTGGAGAAGCAAAAGTCATACAATTCAAGAAAGACATAAAAGAATTAAGAGAACGGCAGAACCAAACTCGTCTGGTTGGTGTCCCGCCTCGAGGATGGCTCGAACTAGACAACAATAATCGGATCTTGTCGATGGCCTCCCGGTTACAGTAATGCGAGTGGTGAAGCGTGCAGATTTGCCTTGGTTGCTCCTCTTCGCTCTCCTATGTGGCTTTCCTTGCCTTCGTTGTTGTCTTCTTCTTCTTGGGATTGGCGGCCTTCAGAGCCATGGTGGCGGCATGTAATTTGGTAGCATCATAAGCGGTGCCACTAAAGGCGAAGAGAGCGAAAGGCTAAAGGAAGGAGAAAGAGAAGTGAAAGGCGAAAGGTAACCGCCCCAGTCGCATATAATCTTGGAGTGGGGAAATCTATCTTCGGGCAGTTAATGCCCCGCATACCTACCATATCGACGAATGAGATGCTTGTTTTGTTAGGTTGCGAGGATCAAGGCGATGTCCCCTCCTGCACAAGAACCGAATTGGCGCAGTTTGCAGCATGAAAAATCCAAAATTCGCTAGTTCTTCCATTGTTGCAAGCTGACACACATCATGGCCCATGCAGAGATGGACCCTACCTATGAAGTGGTCAATGTTATTCACAGGAAGCGAGCCTAGGGGTATTGTCTGCCCAGTAAGAACCACGGTCTCATGGACCTATCAAGCATGGACCATGATGGTCCTGCTTGGCACTTTGGTCGTAATTACCTCCTCGTAACATGACACAAGGCTGTATGTAAGGGGGCATGACGATCTTTGTCAATATCCAAGACAAGGAGTGCATTCTCCCTAGGACAACAACGTCTCATCTTTGCTGGCAAGCAACTTGAGGATGGTTTCACCCTGAGGGAGTCCTGGATAGAGGGGTCCTCGAGAGGCCATATAACTCTTGGTGGGCCGGACTGGTGGGCCGTGAAGATCATAGTCGAAGATCATCTCTCGTATCCGGATAGGACTCATATATTCGTGTAAAGGCAGGTTATAGGTTCGGGTGTAATCTTTCCTTCCTCTGCAAGATGGTATGTACAAACCCTAGGCCCCTCCGGTGTGTATATAAACCGGAGGGTTTAGTCTGTATAGGCGAACGGATAATCTCAAATCCTCATAGGCTAGACTTTAGGGGTTTGCCAATTCGATCTCGAGGTAGATCAACTCTTGTATTCATATCCATCCATATTAATATAGCAAGAAGTAGGGTATTACGTCAATCGAGAGGGCCTGAACCTGGGTAAACATCGTGTCCCCAGCCTCCTGTTACCATCGATCCTCAGACGCATAGTTCGGGACCCCCTACCCAAGATCCGCCGGTTTTGACACCCACAATGGTGCTTTCATTAAGAGTTCCACTATGTCATCGACGGAAGGACCGATGAATCACGTCATCAACCACAACGGTGACACCGAGGGAATCTTCCCTCCTGGATAGCTCTTCGTGTTTGGCGGCTTCGTGCTACGCGCCAACAATGAAGGCCACCTTTAGCAGATTGAGAGCTACGCTCCTGGCCATCAAGTCAGATTTGGAAGCTTAAACTACGTTGCTGATATCCGCGGAGACTTGATCTTCGTCGGATTCGAGCCAGCGGCAACCTCTCTCTGCCTCCGCGATGAACATGACCTAGCTCTATCATCGGATATAGAAATAGCACCTCCAACAGTTCTGTCCCTATATCCGGAACAGACTGCGCCACCCGAGGACGGGAAGCTCAACCCCGCCACGAAAGCCGCGGATTCAACGGCGTTGGAGCTGCACACAAACCCAACTCTAGACGAGGTTTGTGTCACCGGAACCCCAGACCTAACTCCGGCCTTGGATTCCGAATCACACGCATCTGCGCCCTTCAAGCCAAATCGGGTGTCTATCGCCGAATTCAGTGACGCGGATATCTTCCAGCACTCACCCTTTGGCGACATAATGAGGTCGTTAAAATCCCTCTCCCTAGATGGGGACACATAGCCGCATTGTATCCGGTTCGAACTGGAGGCTGATGGAGAATTTTGCACCCCCACCCACCACCCACTTGGTAGCCACGGTTGAAGATCTAACCGATCTACTTGACTATGCTTCCGAAGACTTCATATGACGTGTACATGGTGGATACACCTAAAGAGGCGGAGGGTGACGGCGAAAAAATCCCGTAGAGGACAAGCCCGTCGAAGAACCTCCCAAACGTCGGCGTCCAAAACGCCGAACTAAATCCCGTAAAGGAAGAAATAGCAACACCGTCACTAACCCCAGAGAAACCTGCCAACCACACCAACCATAACTGTTGGGTCTTCAAGCAGGCTGGCAAGCTCAATGCCAAACATAAGGGGAAGGAGCCTCAGAGCGAAGATGAGGATGAGCCCCGCCAGCCGTATATAGGGGGACAGAAGAAATTTCCACCGGAGGTTAAAACAGTGAACATGATATATGCCACTCATATCCCAAAGAGGGAGCGCAAGCGCGCACTCCGAGATGTCTACATCGTTGAGCCTGTCGCCCCCAAATTCAACCCATGGTTGGCCTGTCCGATCACTTTCAATCGCCGGGATCATCCGACTAGTATTCGTCATGGGGGTTCGGCTGCCCTAGTGCTCGACCCAATAATCGATGGATACCATCTAACCCGAGTCCTCATGGACGGCGGCAGTAGTCACAATCTGATATATCAGGACACTGTCCGCAAGATGGGGATCGACCCATCAAGAATCAAGCCAAGCAGAACGACCTTTAAAGGAGTGATACCGGGCGTAGAAGCCCACTGCACGGGCTCCATAACATTGAAAGTCGTATTCGGCTCTCCTGATAACTTTCGAAGCGAAGAGTTGATCTTCGACATAGCTCCGTTCCGAAGTGGCTATCATGCACTACTCGGAAGAACGGCCTTCGCCCACTTTAACGCAGTCCCGCATTATGCCTATTTAAAGCTTAAAATGCCTGGACCACGTGGCGTCATCACGGTCAATGGAAATATGGAGCGCTCCCTCCGTACGGAGGAGGACACTGCGGCCTTAGCAGCCGAAGTACAAAACGGCCTATTCAAGCCGGTTAATTTACCAATAGCGGACATAACTAAACGTGTCTGGCATACGCCTCAGTGCGGCAGCTCAGATGAACCAGAGCAGGACTGACAGCTACGCCCCCGTTGACTGCCCTACAAGGTAATAGCATATGTGCCTTGAGTACATAATTATGCCTTAGAAATTCCTTGGGCGGCGACTGGGGGCGCCTGCATATAGTCCATAGTCCGGTTGGACCCTATTCGGACTCTAAACTTATAATCTTTAGGTTCATTAAACGAACAAGACTTGTTATGGCCACACTGGATTTCTTTTCCTTTTCCAGGTTTTTTTCTTTTTTCTTTTTACAGGAGGCCATCATACTCTCACTCCTTCAAGGACACATTACAGAGGAGGAAACGGCGCAGACGTGCAGCAGGGACACGCACTAAGGTTTCTTTTTAGATTAATACCTTGTGTAAACCTTTTTTATCTTTCTTCTTATATACCTTTTCGGCATGTAAAATGTCCAAAAACGTTTTTGGCATTGTTTGTAAGTTTGCGGCTCGCCCTACCATAAAGGGATATTAATAGACCAGCTTGATCCGCATTACGTTCAGAGTTTTATTCACTCATCATAAATGTTGTCTTCCCACATCAGATTGACATATGTGCCTTGTCAATAAGGGTCTAAATACCAAGGGCTGTATTCATCCCGGTATATGTTAAAAAGACCGAACACCTATAGGGAGTGTTCGGCGTCCTGGATGTTATCCTTATATGCATCACTTTCGAATCATGTCTTGGGCCAATAGTTGGGTTGCCCGGCTCCTGTGCTTACCCCTACGTTCCCGATTATTCGGCTAGGGTGTAAAGGGAGAACTACTGCGATTGTACTTCTGGCTCGTCTGGTCAAGTACCTTAGTAGAGAAAGCCGAAAACTGATCGTCATGATAGGCGAGAACCTGGTCCGCAATCTGGTGACTTGGTTTTATACTACGATCGATAGAGATCTACTCCGTGTCATACGAAGGGTTGGTTTTTTGCCCAGCCAGGTACAATTGGATGCCTTAAGTAAAGTAATATCAAATCTGCACCAGGGGCTAGTACCTAACCCCACATGTCAGGCTCCTATGACTAAGTGAAAGCAATAACGCCGCATAGTCTGATTGCCTGGTTTGCTCTGCATACACCTCCTACACGGACCAAGACATTGGATAAAGAGTGTATATGCATATGACCGAACACCCCAGTACTATGTACATGGGGGCTGAAGCCGACGACTGGAAACTTTCAGATTTAAATAAACAGTCAAATAGGAGGTAAAAGACGTTGATATCATACATAGCGCAAAAGTCATATACATCGGATTCATAAGCATAGTCTTTACATCCGGATACAATCACTCGAAGACAACATCCTTCGAACATTGGCCTTCTATAAGGTGGGCGTCGTCGATGACGTCCTCGAAGTACTTCTCCGGCTTGCGATGCTCCTTGCCTGCACGCGGGCCAGCAGTAGCTATATGACCTGCGTTCATCTTCGCCAAATGCACTTTGACACGAGCGAAGGCCATCCGAGCTCCTTCAATGGAGGCCGAACGCGTCAATGCATCAACCCGCGGACTTGCCTTGACGAGCCGCTTCACCAATCCAAAGTAGCTACTTGGGATTGGCTCAGCAGGCCATAGCCACACTATTAAATCCTTGATACATCCATTTTGCATCATGCTTTTATGTTGATATTTATTGCACTATTGGCTGTTACATGTTATGTCACAATACTTATGCCTTTTCTCTCTTATTTTACAAGGTTTACATGAAGAGGGAGAATGCCGGCAGCTGGAATTCTAGGCTGGAAAAGGAGCAAACATTGGAGACTTATTCTACACAACTCAAAAAGCCGTGAAACTCCACGAAACACTGTTTCAGAAAATATAAAAAATATCTGGCGAAAGAGATACGAGAGGGGGGCCACCACGTGTCCACGAGGGTGGGGGCGCCCCCCCTGGGCGCGCCCCTACCTCGTGGGCCAGCTGGTGACTCCCTGATGCCCATCTTCTCCTATATAAGGTGTTTTGACCTGGAAAAATCATAAGGAGGTTTTCGGCACAAAACGCCGCCGCCTCGAGGCGGAACCTTGGCGGAACCAATCTAGGGCTCCGGCGGAGCTGTTCTGCCAGGGATACTTCCCTCCGGGAGGGGGAAATCGTCACCGCCGTCATCACCAACAACTCTCCCATCTTGGGGAGGGTTATCTTCATCAACATCTTCACCAGCACCATCTCCTCTCAAACCCAAGTTCATCTCTTGTATCCAATCTTTGTACCAAAACCTCAGATTGGTACCTGTAGGTTGCTAGTAGTGTTGATTACTCCTTGTAGTTGATGCTAGTTGGTTTACTTGGTGGAAGACCATATGTTGATTACTCCTTGTAGTTGATGCTAGTTGGTTTACTTGGTGGAAGATCATATGTTCAGATCCATTATGCATATTAACACCCCTCTGATTATGAACATGAATATGCTTTGTGAGTAGTTACGTTTGTTCTTGAGGACATGGGAGAAGTCTTGTTATAAGTAGTCATGTGAATTTGGTATTCGTTCGATATTTTGATTAGATGTATGTTGTCTTTTCCTCTAGTGGTGTCACGTGAATGTCGACTACATGACACTTCACCATTGTTTGGGCCTAAAGGAAGGCATTGGGAAGTAATAAGTAGATGATGGATTGCTAGAGTGATAGAAGCTTAAACCCTAGTTTATGTGTTGCTTCGTAAGGGGCTGATTTGGATCCATATGTTTCATGCTATGGTTAGGTTTACCTTAATACTTCTTTTGTAGTTGTGGATGCTTTCAATATAGGTTAATCATAAGTGGGATGCTTGTCCAAGTAAGGGCAGCACCCAAGCACCGGTCCACCCACATACCAAATTATCAAACTAACGAACGCGAATAATATGAACGTGATGAAAAGTAGCTTGACGATAATTCCCATGTGTCATCGGGATCGCTTTCCTTCATATAAGAGTTTGTCCAGGCTTGTCCTTTGCTACAAAAAGGATTGGGCCATCTTGCTGCACCTTATTTACTTTTACTATTTGTCACTTGTTACCAATTACCTTATCACAAAACTATCTGCTACCGATAATTTCAGTGCTTGCGGAAAATACCTTACTGAAAACTGCCTATCATTGCCTTCTGCTCCTCATTGGGTTTGACGCTCTTACTTATCAAAAGGACTATGATAGATCACCTACACTTACGGGTCATCAAGACTCTTTTCTGGCGCCGTTGCCGGGGAGTGAAGCACCTTCGGTAAGTGGAATTTGGTAAGGGATAATTTATATAGTGTGCTGAAATATACTGTCACTTGTTACTATGGCTCATAATCCTTTGAGGGGCTTGTTTGGGGTATCTTCACCCCGACCAGTAGAGAAAAGAGTTGCTCCTCAACCTACTGAACCTACTGAAAATGTTTTCTTTGAAATTCCTTCGGGTATGATAGAGAAACTGCTAGCTAATCCCTTTACAGGAGATGGCACACTGCATCCCGATTTGCACCTAATCTATGTGGATGAAGTTTGTGGATTATTTAAGCTTGCAGGTATGCCCGAGGATGCTATCAAGAAGAAGGCCTTCCCTTTATCTTTGAAGGGAGACACATTGACATGGTTTAGGCTATGCGATGATATTGGATCATGGAACTACAATCGATTGAAGTTGGAATTTCATCATAAGTTCTATCCTATGCATCAGGTTCACCATGATCGTAATTATATATATAATTTTGGCCTCGCGAAGGAGAAAGTATCGCTCAAGCTTGGGGGGGGGGGCTTAATTCAATGTTATACTCATGCCCCAATCATGAGCTCTCAAGAGAAATGATCATCCAAAATATTTATGCTCGGCTTTCTCTCAATAATCGCTCCATGCTCGATACTTCTTGTACTAGTTCTTTTATGATGAAGACTATTGAATTCAAATGGGACTTATTGGAAAGAATTAAACGCAACTCTTAAGATTGGGATCTCAACGAAGGTAAGGAGTCAGGTATAACCCCTAAGTTTGATTGTGTTAAATCTTTTATGGATACCGATGTTTTCCGTGAAATCAGCACTAAATATGGACTTGACTCTGAGATAGTAGCTTCTTTATGTGAATCATTTGCTACTCATATTGATCTCCCTAAGGAGAAGTGGTTTAAATACCATCATCCCTTTGAAGTAAAAGTAGTTGTAGTTGTTAAAGTTGAAGAAAAGACCATCACTTATAATGTTGATTCTATTATTCCTACTGCTTATATTGAGAAACCACCCTTCCCTGTTGCAATAAAGGAACATGCTAAAGCTTAAACTGTGATTCATAAGAGTAATACTAGAAAACCTACACCCCCTGAGCAAATTAAAGTTGAACCTAGTGTTGCTATGGTTAAGGATCTCTTGGTCGATAATTTAGATGGGCATGTTATTTACCTCAAAGAGGAAGCTACTAGAATCGCCAAACCCGATACTAGGAATAAACATAGACCAGTTGTAGGCATGTCTGTTATTTCTGTTAAAATAGGAGATCATTGCTATCATGGTTTATGTGACGTAGGTGCTAGTGCGAGTGTAATACCCATTTCCTTATATGATGAAATTGTGCACGATATTGCACCTGCTGAGCTAGAAGGTATTGATGTCACTATTAAGCTTGCTAATAGAGACACTATTTCACCAATTGGGATTGTTAGAGATGTTGAAGTCTTGTGTGGGAAAGTTAAATACCCTGATGATTTTCTTGCTCTTGGTTCCCCACAAGATGATTTTTGTCCCATTATATTTGGTAGACCCTTCTTGAATATTGTTAATGCTAAGATAGACTATGAAAAAGATATTGTTACTGTTGGTTTAGGGGATATGTCTCATGACTTTAACTTCGCTAAATTTCATAGACAACCCCATGATAAAGAATTTCCTAGTAAGGATGAAATTATTGGTTTTTCTTCTATTGATGTGCCTCCTAATGATCCTTTAGAACAATATCTGCTAGACCATGAAAATGATAGTATATGAATGAGAGAAGGGAAATAGATGAAATATTCTTTAAACAGGGACCCTTATTAAAAACAACTTGCCTATTGAAATTATAGGGGATCCTCCTCCACCCAAGGGTGATCCCGTGTTTGAACTTAAACCATTACCTGATACTCTCAAGTATTTTTATCTCGATGAAAATAAGATATATCATGTTATTATTAGTGCTAACCTTTCAGAACAGGAAGAAGAGAAATTATTGAGAACTCTGAAGAAGCATCGTGCTGCTATTGGATATACTCTGGATGATCTTAAGGGCATTAGTCCCACTTTATGCCAACACAAGATAAAGTTGGAAGAGGACGCAAAACCGATTATCGATCATCAACGACAGTTAAATCCTAAGATGAAAGAAGTGGTAAGGAAGGAAATACTAAAGCTTCAAGGGGCAGGTAGAATTTATCCAGTTGCTGATAGCCAGTGGGTAAGTCATGTCCATTGTGTCCCTAAGAAGGGAGGTATTAGTGTAGTTCCTAATGATAAAGATGAATTGATCCCGCAAAGAATTGTTACAGGTTATAGGATGGTAATTGATTTCCGCAAATTAAATAAAGCCACTAAGAAAGATCATTACCCTTTGCCTTTTATTGATCAAATGCTAGAAAGGTTATCCAAGCATACTCATTTTTGTTTTCTAGATGGTTATTCTAGTTTCTCTCAAATACATGTGTCAAAAGGGGATCAAGAAAAGACCACTTTTACTTGTCCCTTCAGTACCTTTACTTATAGACGTATGCCTTTTGGTATATGTAATGCACATGCTACCTTTCATAGATGCATGATGGCTATATTCTCTGATTTTTGTGAAAAGGTTGTTGAGGTTTTCATGGATGACTTTTCTGTTTACGGAACTTCTTTTGATGATTGCTTGAGCAACCTTGCCCGAGTTTTGCAGAGATGCGAAGAAACTAATCTTGTCTTGAATTGGGAAAGGTGCCACTTTATGGTTAATGAATGCATTGTCTTGGGTCATAAAATTTCTGAAAGAGGTATTGAAGTTGATAAAGCTAAAGTTGATGCTATTGAAAAGATGCCATGTCCCAAGGACATCAAAGGTATAAGAAGTTTCCTTGGTCATGCCAGGTTTTATAGGAGGTTCATTAAGGACTTCTCCAAAATCTCTAGGCCTCTGACTAATCTCTTACAAAAAGATGTTCCTTTTGTCTTTGATGATGATTGTGTAGAAGCATTTGAAATACTTAAGAAAGCATTGATATTTGCACCTTGTCCAGCCTCGTGACTGGAATTTACCCTTTGAGATTATGTGTGATGCTAGCGATTATGCTATAGGTGCTGTTCTAGGACAAAGAGTTGAGAAGAAATTGAATGTTATCCAATATGCTAGTAAAACTCTAGACAGTGCCCAGAGAAATTATGCTACTACTGAGAAGGAGTTTTTAGCAGTCGTATTTGCTTGTGATAAGTTTAGACCTTATATTGTTGATTCTAAAGTAACTATTCACACTGATCATGCTGCTACCAAATACCTTATGGAAAAGAAATATGCTAAACCTAGACTTATTAGATGGGTTCTCCTGCTGCAAGAATTTGATTTGCATATTGTTGATAGAAAGGGAGCTGAGAACCCCGTTGCAGATAACTTGTCTGGGTTAGAGAATATTCTTGATGACCCACTACCTATTAATGATAGCTTTCCTGATGAATAATTAGCTATCATAAATGCTTCTCGTATTTCTCCATGGTATGCTGATTATGCTAATTACATTGTTGCTAAGTTTATACCACCGAGTTTCACATACCTCCAAGAGAAAAAGTTCATTTATGATTTAAGGCATTACTTCTGGGATGACCCACACCTTTATAAAGAAGGAGTAGATGGTATTATTAGACATTGTGTACCTGAGCATGAACAGGAACATATCCTACGCAAGTGTCACTCCGAAGCTTATGGAGGACACCACACTGGAGATAGAACTGCACATAAGGTACTGCAATCTAGTTTTTATTGGCCCACTCTCTTCAAGAATGCCCGTCAGTTTATCTTGTCTTGTGATGAATGTCAAAGAATTGGTAATATTAGTAGACGTCAAGAAATGCCAATGAATTATTCACTTATTATTGAACCATTTGATGTCTGGGGCTTTGATTATATGGGACCGTTTCCTTCCTCTAATGGGTATACACCTATTTTAGTTGCTGTTGATTACATTACTAAGTGGGTAGAAGCTATTCCAACTAGTAGTGCTGATCACAACATTTCTATTAAGATGCTTAAAGAAGTTATTTTTCCGAGGTTTGGAGTCCCTAGATACTTAATGAATGATGGTGGTTCACGCATTATTCATGGTGCTTTCTGTAAAATGCTTGCTAAGTATGATGTTAATCATAGAATTGCATCCCCTTATCACCCATAGTCTACTGGTCAAGTAGAACTAAGTAACAGAGAGCTAAAATTAATTTTGCAAAAGACTGTTAATAGGTCTAGAAAGAATTGGTCCAAGAAACTTGATGATGCATTATGAGCCTATAGAACTGCATACAAAAATCCTATGGGTATGTCTCCATATAAAATGGTTTATGGAAAAGCATGTCACTTACCTCTTGAGCTAGAGCATAAGGCATATTGGGCTATTAAGGAGCTCAATTACGATTTCAAACTTGCCGGTAAGAAGAGGTTATTTGACATTAGCTCACTAGATGAATGGAGAACCCAAGCCTATGGGAATGCCAAGCTGTTTAAAGAAAAGGTTAAGAGATGGCATGACAAAAGGATACAAAAGCGTGAGTTTAACGTAGGTGATTATGTCTTGCTATACAACTCTCGTTTGAGAATTTTTGCAGGAAAACTTCTCTCTAAATGGGAAGGTCCTTACATTATCGAGGAGGTCTATCGTTCCGGTGCCATAAAAATCAACAACTTCGAAGTCACGAATCCGAAGGTGGTGAACGGTCAAAGAATCAAACATTATATCTCAGGTAATCCTATAAATGTTGAAACCAATGTTATTGAAACCGTAACCCCGGAGGAATACATAAGGGACACTTTCCAGAACGATTCAGACTCCTAAAAGGAAGAGGTATGTGGTACGGTAAGTAAACCAACTCCAAAACAGTTCTAATGGCAATTTTTCACCTTTTGGAATATTTAGAAAAATAGGAAAATAAGAGGCAGGCCGGAAAGGACACGAGGCATCCACGACGGTGGAGGGCGTGCCCCCTTCCTCGTGGGCACCTCGTGTGCCTCCTGGACTCCGATTTCTTGCACGTTACTTCTTTTTGTCGGTAAAAATTCACTATATATTCCCCCGAAGGTTTTGACCACCTGTAGCATCCCAAATTTTCAATTTGGAATGTTATACATAGATCATATTGCATTTCATGCTTTTTGCATTTTTTTTTGTTGTGGCGTTCCTCGAAATTCTAAGCAACTCAAGGACCTACCGAGAGAGTTGGGAATTTTACCGTTTTCGTATTTGAGTTCGCTGGAATACCGGTACGAGGACAGTGTGATTCTAATTATTTTTCTCTCCTAAAAATATTTCTAAAATACAAAATATGAGCGGAGATAATATGACTTGTCCAAAATAATAGAAATATTGGCGGAAAAATGTTAAAATCACTTTTGGTATTTTTCTGGATTGCGAATTTATTTGCATAGGAAAAATTGGTGTTTTCCAAAATTGCATTTAGGTCCGGCAAGAATGTTCACTTTGTCCTAAATATTATTAGAGGACGGTGAAAATTTATTTCGGGAATTTTGGAGTCCGTTTAGTATTTCTTTTGTTAGTTTTTCTGCGTCGGGACTCTTTTTTTAAAAAAAAAGGTGAACCGACTTAGACTCATATAGGATTGGGACACTGGGCTTTATAAGCGCCAGATGCCGGCCCAAGTCGCCACCCCGCCAGCCCGCAGCCCCACCTCGCCCCGAAACCCTAGCGCGCCGCCGCCGCTAGCGCCGCCGCCGCCGCTAGCCACCCCTGCCACCGCTAGCCGCCGCCGCCGACCCCGCCGCCGCCGGACCACCGCCGCCGTCGGACCACCGGTTCCCGCCGGAGTTCGTGAGGTAGTTACTGTTTTTTTTAGTAAGAACCGCTCGGTTTTTTTAAAACTGTAGATCTGTTTTATTAGATTAGATCGGTTCGGTTTCGTCTGTTTAGTTATTTAGCGAACGTTAGTCCATACGTTCGTTTTAACGAACGGTTTTCTTCAGTTAGCCGCAGACAGCGAACGTTCGTTCGTTAGCCTGTTCGTCCGTTTTCTTTTTCGGGGTATTTATCCGCGATCCGATCGCGATTTCTACCCTGATTTTGTTTTTCGTTTTTTTTCGCTCGAGAGTCGGAATCAGGTGATTCAAAATCCCAGATGTTCGTCTCGATGCCCTCTTTACGTTTAACCAACTTGAAGAAGATTTTGGCTACTGTAAAATTTGAATTTAGGCCAATTAGTAACCGGAGCTCGTTTCTTTCGCAGTTTGAGTTTCGTTGCTTCTTTCGAATTGATTCTTTTTGCAAACCGGAGTTCTTAAGTTGAACTTTCTGGTTAGATCTCTTATTTGAGTTTTACCCGTGCATTAGTTAAGTACTTATTGTGTGCTTGTTTGATTGCGATAGAGTACCGGGAGTGCGCCGCTTGTTACTTTGAGTCTCTAGGTTTTGCGGATCATCAGCAAGGCAAGTAACACTTTGATCATACCTTCCAATTACCCAGTTTTCATTGCATTAGTCCAACCCTCACACATTGCATGAGTAGGATCAATTAACTTGTGGGACTGGGAAGTAGATTGAGGTAGTACCTATTACCTGCATTACATTCAAACCTTTGGGAGTTACTTCTACGTTTGCTGTTAGGACATGCTATGCTCGTAGACGTGGATTGGGTGAGTGAAATCCATGACAGATGTGAGTTTGTTAATTAACGGTTCAACTTAAGGTGGCAACATTAATACACATCTGGGTGGATTGAGGCATCTGGTTATACTAGGGATTGCCTGTTTTTCTTCGGACCGCCACCCAGGCTCAAAGGGATCATGATATTATTCATACTAGAAACTTCCGTGTGCAGCCACAATGCTATTATGGGATCTAGCATAGTATGAGTAAGTCGTGCGAACATCTACAGTGGTGAACTAGCAGATGTAGGGGATGTAGGTTGGTACGGTTCACCCGGTCGTAGGTGCTAGTGCTTCTGAAAGACTGTGTCTCGGTCATCCGTTTCTCAAACATCATGAAGTGCGAGAGATCGAACAGAGGAGATCGAGTCTTGTGGGGAAAAGTGCACAAACCTCTGCAGAGTGTACAAACTGATCATGATTAGCCGTGTCCCCGGTTACGGACGTCTTGAGTATCTAGTACTTGAATATCATGTGCATCTCATCATGTTACTCTAATTTAATATTGTTGGGTTTAATGATGAACTTTAATTGGGGTTGAGAGGATGTCTATCTTCTCAACGATGTTTCAACTACCATGATAGTTAATTAAAATATATTCCTTTGAAGTAGGGAAAAATTGGCTTTACGCAAAAACTTAACCATAGAGCTTTCCACCAGCCATATTGCATATATGATAGCTTTACTTTCATTGCATTCTCTTGTGTTGCCTTGCCAGCATATTCCATGTGCTGACCCGTTTTCGGGCTGCAACGTTTCATGTTGCAGACTTTTCAGACGACGAGTAAGATGCCTTTTAGGTCGTGGTTCTATACTCAGTGATGCCGCTGGAGTTGATGGACTCACTTATCTTCCAAGCCTTCCGCTGCTATCGTGTTAGATGGCTTTCACCCATATTTATCGTAATAAATTCATCGTTGGACTACCGATGTAATAGGTGTGTGATTGCTACTCTTTTATAAATCCTTCAAGTACTGTGCGTGTCAGCATTACTGATCTAGGGATGACATTGATGCACAGAGATCAGACTGTTTGAGGTCTGGTCGCTACAAGATGGTATCAGAGCACACGCTGACTGTAGGACACGACCACTAAGCTAAAGCCCTAGAGCACTACTCACTCTTCTCTTTCTGAACCATCACATTCGTCGCCAGGAGCACCAGATGTGTGCAGGGATGATAGATTTGAAGAAAGCCCTAAATAGGAATTTGGAGCTAGAAGAAGAACTCAAGTCTACACGCGACGGATATGAGGAGGAGATGAAAATACTTGTGGAGAAGAATGATGACCTGACACGGAAGTTAGGGATACTTATGTGAGAAGAAGACGAGGAAGAAGAACCCAAGGAGATTCCACCCGAAGACTACATCATCATTGACGACACGGATTCAGAAGCTGAGGATAGCAAGGACGAAGACTATGAAGATGAAGCTGGAGCAGATATCATGGAATCCTCTGCCGATCAATATTTTTAGATGACCACCCTGTGACTAGTAGTTTACCTCCATATATTAGCTTTAGAGCACTTTTGTAACGTTAGTTAGATTTGTAAGACCTTGCTTGAAATTGATTGGTGTGATATGATTGTGTGTTTGCCTCATGTGCATATGGGTAGTGATTTTCCCTTAGACCCCTTTTCTATTCTAATCTCTTCCCTCTACACCCATCAGATGCCTCCAAGACGTGAATTTGAGTTCCCCCCTGAGCTCACCCAGTTGACCCAACAGCAGAACACCCTGATGCAACTTCTTGTCCAGAACACTCAGAACAACCAGAACAACAACAACAACCCTCCACCACCACCACCCATGGACAACCTGACACGTTTCTTAAGGTTGCAACCACCAGTGTTTGCTAGCAGCATCGAACCAATAGTGGTTGATGACTGGCTACGCAAGATTGGAAGGGATTTGACCACCGCCAATTGCTCGGATGCTGAGAAGGTGCGATTTGCCGCACACCAGTTGTCTGGACCAGCCACAGGATGGTGGGAGAATTACACAGCCAATTATCCCGTAGCCAATGTGACTTGGGATCAGTTCCAGCAAGCTTTTCGTACCGCCCATGTCTCAACTGGAGCTATGAGTATGAAGAAGCTGGAGTTTCGCAATTTGTGCCAAGGCAACCGTACTGTGGCCCAGTACGTGGATGAGTTTAGTACCCTATCTCGTTATGCCCCAGATGATGTGGCCACAGATGCCGCTAAGCAGGAGAGATTCATGGAAGGGCTGAATGATGAGATGAGTGTACAGTTGATGGTGGCAACTTTCAATAACTACCAGGAGTTGGTTGACCGCGCCCTAATGATGGAAAGGAAGCATCAACAGATTGAAAGTCGCAATAGGAAGTATGGGCAAGGAAGGTATAACTCTGGAGCACAGCAGAAGCCCCGTTTTACCCCTAAGACGGTAGGACAGTTTCAGCATACCCATGGAGGAGGTAGCTCGCACAACCACAATGGCACTAAGAATGGAAATGGGAATGGAGCCAATGGAAACCAGAACCGCCCTACACCGTCCACACCCACCAAGAAGGATTTCAGCCATGTCACTTGTTTCAAGTGCGGGAAGAATGGACATTATGCCACTGACTGCCCAGAAGCTGAGAATGGGAACGGCAATGGAAGCGCTGCGAAGAAGCCCAACCCCTTCAACAAAGGACAAGTGAATCACGTTAGCGTGGAGGAGGTTGAAGCCCAACCAGATGCAGTAATAGGTAAGTTCTTAGTTAAGTCCTTTACTGCACTCGTTCTTTTCGATACTGGTGCATCGCATTCATACATTTCAAGGGGATTTGTGGATAAGTATAAGCTGCCAACCCAAGCCCTTAGATCGCCCATGTTAGTAACCTCACCAGGAGCGGAGTATATGGCTAAGTTATGGTGTGATCAGTTGCCTTTAAGGATTGGTAATTATATTTTCCCTTCGGACCTAATAGTATTGGAGTCTCAAGGACTGGATGTTATTTTAGGCATGGATTGGTTATCTAAGTATGAAGGGAATATTGAATGTGCCAGTAAGACCATTTTGCTTACTACGCCGGAAGGAAGAAGGATCAAGTATGTATCCCGGCATGAGTCAAAGAGGAGCAGATTAAATTCCTTGTCAGGAGTTGTTCAGGAGGAAGTGCCAGTAGTGAAGGATTATCCGGATGTGTTTCCAGAAGAACTGCCAGGAATGCCACCGGATAGAGATATAGAGTTTTTGATTGAACTTTTGCCAGGCACCGGGCCAATTTCTAAGAGACCATATAGGATGCCCGCAAAGGATTTGGAGGAAATTAAGAAACAGATTAAGGAGTTACTGGATAAAGGATTCATACGCCCAAGTTCTTCGCCTTGGGGTTCGCCAGTACTTCTAGTAGATAAGAAGGATGGATCGTTAAGAATGGTTGTTGATTACCGAGGATTGAATGAAGTAACGATCAAGAACAAGTACCCATTGCCGATGATCAATGATCTGTTCGATAGATTGCAAGGAGCTAAGATATTTTCCAAGATCGATCTGCGATCAGGGTACCATCAATTGAAGATCCGAGAGCAGGATATACCTAAGACGGCCTTTACCACTAGGTATGGGTTGTACGAGTATACCATTATGTCGTTTTGTCTGACGAACGCACCGGCATACTTTATGAACCTGATGAACAAAGTGTTTATGGAGTATTTGGATAAGTTCGTCGTAGTGTTCATAGATGATATATTGATCTTCTCGAAGGATGAAGAGGAGCATGCAGAGCATTTGCGTTTGGTATTGCAGAAACTCAGAGAAGATCAGTTATATGCCAAGTTTAGCAAATGCGAGTTTTGGTTGAAGGAAGTCGGATTTCTCAGACACGTTATATCTGGAGAAGGAATAGCAGTAGATCCCGCTAAGGTGGACACTGTGACCCATTGGGAAGCACCAACAACAGTTGGAGAGATCCGGAGTTTTCTTGGACTTGCAGGATACTACCGGAGATTCATCGAGAA
Organism: Secale cereale; assembly: GCA_902687465.1. NCBI lineage: Eukaryota > Viridiplantae > Streptophyta > Magnoliopsida > Poales > Poaceae > Secale > Secale cereale. The sequence continues at coordinate 318,772,928 of LR738713.1, forward strand.
TTTCTCAAAGATTGCAAAGCCTATGACGGAGTTGTTAAAGAAGGACACCAAATTCAGATGGACAGAAGAATGTGAGGCCAGTTTCCAGGAATTAAAGAAACGTTTGGTCTCATCACCTGTGTTGATTCTGCCAGATCAACATAAGGATTACGAGGTGTACTGCGACGCTTCACGTCGAGGACTTGGAGCAGTTCTTATGCAGGAAGGAAGAGTTGTTTCATATGCTTCACGACAACTGAAACCTCATGAGATGAACTATGTCACCCACGATTTGGAGTTAGCAGCCGTAGTGCATGCATTGAAGACGTGGAGACATTTTCTCATTGGAAACCATTGTGAAGTATATACGGATCACAAGAGTTTAAAGTATATATTCACCCAGAAGGAGTTGAATCTTAGGCAAAGGAGATGGCTGGAACTCATTAAGGATTATGACATGAGATTGCATTATCATCCCGGAAAGGCTAACGTAGTAGCCAATGCGCTAAGCCGTAAGAGTCATGTCAACACCCTAATGATGGAAGAATTTCCAAAGGAGTTAGTCGAGGACTTATGAGAACTACGTTTGGAGATAGTTCCGAGAGGCTATGTAGCAACACTAGAAATCCAGTCTACTATGCTGGATAAAACCAGAGAAGCTCAGAAAACTGACAAAGAGGTTGTCTCTATAAAGGAGAGGATGAGCGAAGGAAAAGCAAAAGGATTTCGTGAGGATGAACACGACATCTTATGGTTTGAGGACCGCGTTTATGTGCCTAATGACCCGGAGATCAGGAAGTTGATTTTACAGGAGGCCCATGATTCGCCATACTCGATTCACCCAGGAAATACTAAGATGTATTTGGATTTGAAGGATATTTTCTGGTGGACCGGTATGAAGAAAGATATCGCGGAGTATGTAGCAGTTTGTGATGTATGTCAGAGAGTAAAGGCAGAACATCAGAAGCCAGCAGGATTGTTACAACCTATGCCAATACCCGAATGGAAGTGGGAGAAGCTTGGCATGGATTTTATCACCGGATTTCCCAGGACCAAAGCAGGATATGATTCAATCTGGGTAGTAGTAGACCAATTTACGAAGGTAGCCCACTTTATCCCTGTGAAAACCACCTATACCAGTGCAAAGTTGGCAAAGATATACATGACTAGAATTGTATGTCTGCATGGAGTTCCGAGGAGCATCGTATCAGATAGAGGAACCCAGTTTACCTCAAAGTTCTAGAATCAGTTGCATGAAACTTTGGGTACCAGGCTAGAGTTTAGCACAGCGTTTCACCCGCAGACAGATGGACAGACTGAAAGAGTCAATCACATTTTGGAGGATATGCTGAGAGCCTGTGCACTAAATTATGGATCTAGTTGGGACGACAATTTGCCCTACGCAGAGTTCTCATACAACAACAGTTACCAAGCCAGTTTAAAGATGGCACCGTTCGAGGCATTGTATGGAAGGAGATGCCGAACACCGTTGTCGTGGGATGAAGTTGGAGACCGACAGTTGTTTGGACCAGACTTAATCAAAGAGTCCGAGGAAAAGGTGAAGTTGATCCGAGATAGACTGAAGGTAGCTCAGTCCAGGCAGAAAAGTTATGCGGTCTCGAAGCGCAAGGAGATAACCTATGAGATCGGAGACAGAGCATACTTGAGAGTATCACCTCTGTGAGGAGTTAAACGTTTCGGAGTTAAAGGGAAGTTAGCCCCGAGATTTGTGGGACGTGTTTTGGAACGCATGGGAGAGGTTGCCTATAAGTTGGAATTGCCCGAAGGATTGTCAGGAATGCACGACGTGTTTCACATTTCACAGCTTAAGAAGTGCCATGCGGAGATGGCCGACATACCGCTTAGAGACACGGTACCCCTAGAAGCAATTCAGTTGGACAGTGATCTGACTTACGAGGAGAAGCCTGTTAAGATTCTCGAATTTTCGAGCAGAGTTACTCGCAGCAAGGTTATCAAGTTTTGCAAAGTTTAGTGGAGTCACCACACCGAGGAAGAAGCCACCTGGGAACGAGAAGATGATCTACGCAAGGACCACCCACACCTGTTCTCTAGCCAAGTCGAATCTCGAGGGCGAGATTCATTCTAAGGGGGGTAGGTTTGTAACATCCCAAATTTTCAATTTGGAATGTTATACATAGATCATATTGCATTTCATGCTTTTTGCATTTTTTTGTTGTGGCGTTCCTCGAAACTCTAAGCAACTCAAGGACCTACGGAGAGAGTTGGGAATTTTACCGTTTTCGTATTTGAGTTCGCTCGAATACCGGTACGAGGACAGTGTGATTCTAATTATTTTTCTCTCCTAAAAATATTTCTAAAATACAAAATATGAGCGGAGATAATATGACTTGTCCAAAATAACAGAAATATTGGAGGAAAAATGTTAAAATCACTTTTGGTATTTTTCTGGATTTATTTGCGAATTTATTTGCATAGGAAAAATGCGCGTTTTCCAAAATTGCATTTAGGTCTGGGAAAAATGTTCACTTTGTCCTAAATATTATTAGAGGACGGTGAAAATTTATTTCGGGAATTTTGGAGTCCGTTTAGTATTTCTTTCGTTAGTTTTTCTGCGCCGGGGCTCTTTTTTTTTAAAAAAAAGGTGAACCGACTTAGACTCCTATAGGATTGGGACTCTGGGCTTTATAAGCGCCAGATGCCGGCCCAAGTCGCCACCCCGCCAGCCCGCAGCCCCACCTCGCCCCGAAACCCTAGCGCGCTGCCGCCGCCTGCCGCCAGCTCGCCGCCGCCGCCGCTAGCCGCCCCCGCCACCGCTAGCCGCCGCCGACGACGACCCCGCCGCCGCCGGAGCACCGGTTCCCGCCAGAGTTCATGAGGTAGTTACTGTTTTTTTAGTAAGAACCGCTCGGTTTTAAAAAAAAACGTAGATCTGTTTTATTAGATTAGATCGGTTCGGTTTCGTTGGTTTAGTTATTTAGCGGACGTTCGTCCATACGTTCGTTTTAACGAACGGTTTTCGTCAGTTAGCCGCAGACAGCGAACGTTCATTTGTTAGCATGTTCGTCCGTTTTCTTTTTCGGGTATTTATCCGCGATTATTCCGATCGCGATTTCTGCCCTGATTTTGTTTTTCGTTTTTCTTTTCGCTCGAGAGTCGGAATCAGGTGATTCAAAATCCCAGATCTTCGTCTCGATGCCCTCTTTATGTTTAACCAAATTGAACAAGATTTTGGCTACTGTAAAATTTTACTTTAGTCAAATTAGTAACCGGAGCTCATTTCTTTCACAGTTTGAGTTTCGTTGCTTCTTTCGAATTGATTCTTTTTGCAAATCGGGGTTCTTAAGTTGAACTTTCTGGTTAGATCTCTTATTTGAGTTTTACCCGTGCATTAGTTAAGTACTTCTTGTGTGCTTGTTTGATTGCGATAGAGTACCCGGAGTGCGCCGCTTGCTAGTTTGAATCTCTAGGTTTTGCGGATCATCAGCAAGGCAAGTAACACTCTGATCATACCTTCTAATTACCCAATTTTCATTGCATTAGTCCAACCCTCACACATTGCATGAGTAGGATCAATTAACTTGTGGGACTGGGAAGTAGATTGAGGTAGTACCTATTACCTGCATTACATTCAAACCTTTAGGAGTTACTTCTATGTTTGTTGTTAGGACATGCTATGCTCGTAGACGTGGATTGGGTGAGTTAAATCCATGACAGATGTGAGTTTGTTAATTAATGGTTCAACTTAAGGTGGCAACATTAATACACATCTGGGTGGGTTGAGGCATCTGGTTATACCAGGGATTGCCTGTTTTTCTTCGAACTGCCACCCAGGCTCAAAGGGATCATGAGATTATTCATACTAGAAACTTCCGTGTGCAGCCACAATGCTATTATGGGCTCTAGCATAGTATGAGTAAGTCGTGCGAACATCTACAATGGTGAACTAGCAGCTGTAGGGGATGTAGGTTGGTACGGTTCACCCGGTCGTAGGTGCTAGTGCTTCTGAAAGACTGTGTCTCGGTCATCCGTTTCTCAAACATCATGCAGTGCGAGAAATTGAACGGAGGAGATCGAGTCTTGTGGGCAAAAGTGCACAAACCTCTGCAGAGTGTACAAACTGATCATGATTAGCCGTGTCCCCGGTTACGGACGTCCTGAGTATCTAGTACTTGAATATCATGTGCATCTCATCATGTTACACTAATTTAATATTGTTGGGTTTAATGATGAACTTTAATTGGGGTTGAGAGGATGTCTATCTTCTCAGTGATGTTTCAACTACCATGATAGTTAATTAAAATCTATTCCTTTTAAGTAGGGAGAAATTGGTTTTACGCAAAAACTTAACCATAGAGCTTTCCACCAGCCATATTGCATATAGTATAGCTTTACTTTCATTGCATTCTCTTGTGTTGCCTTGCCAGCATATTCCATGTGCTGACCCGTTTTCGGGCTGCAACGTTTCATGTTGCAGACTTTTCAGACGACGAGTAAGATGCCTTTTAGGTCGTGGTTCTATACTCAGTGATGCCGCTGGAGTTGATGGACTCACTTATCTTCCAAGCCTTATGTTGTTATCGTGTTAGATGGCTTTCAGCCATATTTATCGTAATAAATTCATCGTTGGCCTACCGATGTAATAATTGTGTGATTGCTACTCTGTTATAAATCCTTCAAGTACTGTGCATGTCAGCATTACTGATCCAGGGATGACACTGATGCTCAGAGATCAGACTATTTGAGGTCTGGTCGCTACACCACCGTATCACGCCAAAATCCTTTGTTTTCGTTTCGAGCAGTTGTTTCTGACAGATCTAGATCATCATGACGTCTTCTAGCACCCCCAAGGACAAGTTCTTCGAGAAGGTCATCAACCCCTACCTCACGGAGGTGCTGCAAAACCCTCAAACCTTCGAGGTGCGTGAGGGGGTGCTGCACATCCGTGATGTTGAGGGACCAAGGAGGACCGGAAGCGTGGGGACAAGACTCGATGCAATGGAGCAGCAAATTTTCAAGTGCCAAGGTATGGTGGAACGAGGACTCAGTGCCAACCGCATGATGATCACGGAGCTCACCAACAACCACAAGCTGGACGCCAAGATCATTGGGGAAGCCATCTTCAAGCTCCAAGAGAAAATCGAGCACCTCCAATCCCAGATCTATGACCTGCAAAACCAAAACTGTGAGTATGAATATAGATTCAAGAAGATGAGTTTTGCTGCATATTTGAGGATCCCGGAGACTCGATCATCCTTCTACGATGGTAAGGCCATGCCTTGGAAGATGGATGACAAGCCTACATCATCAACAATTCCATCACCACCTCCGAAGAAAGAGACATAATCATATGGGTATGGGCACTCACCTTGGCAACTGCCAAGCTTGGGGGAGGTGCCCCGATATCGTATCACCATCACACTCCTATCTTTACCGTTTTTATTAGTTCGATCCTTTTGGTAATATTTTGATCTAATAGAATAAAGTTTAGTATGATCTTGCTGTGAGCTTTGCTTTTTGATCTTTACCTTTGTAATCAAGTCCGTGAGCTATATATAATAAAGATTAGTGTTGAGTCAAGGGCTTGATTTTCTCGCTATGGTCATGAGAGAATAAAAGAAAATATAAAAAGTATCCAAGAGATCATATTGATCTTATGGAAGGTAATGACTTCACATATAAAGAGTGTGATGAATAAAAGTTGTTGAGGGTTAACAAACCTAGTTTTTGTCATCGTTGCAATTAATAGGAAGTAATAAAGAAAGAGAGGTTTTCACATACAAATATACTATCTTGGACATCTTTTATGATTGTTAGCACTCATTAAAATATGACATGCTAAAGAGTTGATGTTGGACAAGGAAGACAACATAATGAGTTATGTTTTCTTATATCCGAAATAAAGTATATTGTCATGGATCATCCAACATGTTGAGCTTGCCTTTCCCCCTAATGCTAGCCAAACTCCTTGCACCAAGTAGAGATACTACTTGTGCTTGCTTACATCCTTAAACCCAGTTTTGCCATGAGAGTCCACCATACCTACCCATGGATTGAGTAAGATCCTTCATGTAAGTTGTCATTGTTGCAACCCTCTAAAATATGTATGATCTATTAGTGTGGAGAAAATAAGCTTTATACGATCTTGTGATATGGAAGTAATAAAAGTGATGGACTGCATAATAAAGGTCCCTATCACAAGTGGCAATAAATAGTGATGTTCTTTTGCACTAACCTTTTGTACATCCAACCATAAAAGCACATGACAACCTCTGCTTCCCTCTGCGAAGGGCCTATCTTTTGTTCTTACCTTATAAGAGTCATGGTGATCTTCACCTTTCCTTTTTACATTTTATCCTTTGGCAAGCACACTGTGTTGGAAAGATCGTGACATATATACCCAATTTGGTGTAAGTTATCATGATCTATTACTGTTGACATTACCCTTGAGGTAAAAGGTTGGCAGGCAATACCATAAGCCCCTATCTTTCTCTGTGTCCGATTAAAACTCCATACCCATAAGTATTGCGTGAGTGTGAGAAATTGTGAAAGACTAAATCATAGTTGAGTATGTGGACTTGCTGAAAAGCTCTTATTTTGACTCTTTCCGATGTTACGATAAATGGCAATTTCTTCAATGACCGAGACCATAGTTTGTTGGTTTTCAATGAAATGTCTGATTCATACTTGACATTGTGAATAGATTGTCACTTTAGCATAAGAGTCATATGACAATATATATAGGACTCCTCTTCTGTACTCCTGGGAGTATGTACTCCCATCCTCAATATATCTCATATACGCATTAATTATACCTCTTTATCATTCTCAATATACTTCATTAAATATTCTAAGATACCCCAACACAAGTTTTGTTGAAAAAATATTATCTGCGACGTACTTTTTGTAATATACCTTTTTCACGTACAAACACATCAGTATATACGTAAACATTTAAAAATATGTAAACTCGCATTAATTTTTTCATGAAAATCATTTTGGGGTATCTAATAATTACTAATGAAGTATATTAAAAATAATAAGGAGGTATAAAAGATTCATCTATATGGTATATGAGGAGCAGGAGTATGTACTCCCAGGAGTACACTATCATTTTCCTATATATATAACAACAATATATATATATATATATATATATATATATATATATATATATTGTTGTTATAAGAATGATCATGATGCCCTCATGTCCGTATTTTATTTTATCGACACCTCTATATCTAAACATGTGGACATATTTTTCGATATCGGCTTTTGCTTGAGGACAACCTAGGTCTAAGCTTGGGGGAGTTGATACGTCCATTTTGCATCATGTTTTTATGTTGATATTTATTACACTATGGGCTTTTCTTACACGTTATGTCATAATACTTATGCCTTTTCTCTCTTATTTTACAAGGTTTACATGAAGAGGGAGAATACCTGCAGCTGGAATTATGGGCTGGAAAAGGAGAAAACATTGGAGACCTATTGTGCACAACTCAAAAAGCCCCGAAACTCCACGAAACACCGTTTCGGAAAATATAAAAAATATCTGGCGAAAGATATACGAAAGGGGGGCCACCACCTGTCCACGAGGGTGCCCCCCCCGGGTGCGCCCCCCTGTATCGTGGGCCACCTGGTGACTCCCCGATGCACATCTTCTCCTATATGAGGTGTTTTGACCTGGAAAAAATCATAAGGAGCTTTTCGGGACAAAACGCTGCTGTCTCGAGGCGGAACCTTGGCGGAACCAATCTAGGGCTCCGGCGGAGCTGTGTTGCCGGGATACTTCCCTCCGGGAGGGGGAAATCTTCACCGCCGTCATCACCAACAACTCTCCCATCTTGGGGAGGGTTATCTTCATCAACATCTTCACCAGCACCATCTCCTCTCAAACCCTAGTTCATCTCTTGTATCCAATCTTTGTACCAAAACCTCAGATTGGTACCTGTAGGTTGCTAGTAGTGTTGATTACTCCTTGTAGTTGATGCTAGTTGGTTTACTTGGTGTAAGATCATATGTTCAGATCCATTATGCATATTAATACCCCTCTGATTATGAACATGAATATGCTTTGTGAGTAGTTACATTTGTTCCTGAGGACATGGGAGAAGTCTTGCTATAAGTAGTCATGTGAATTTGGTATTCGTTCGATATTTTGATGAGATGTATGTTGTCTTTTCCTCTAGTGGTGTCATGTGAACGTCGACTACATGACACTTCACCATTGTTTGGGCCTAGAGGAAGGCATTGGGAAGTAATAAGTAGATGATGGGTTGCTAGAGTGACAGAAGCTTAAACCCTAGTATATGCGTTGCTTCGTAAGGGGCTGATTTGGATCTATATGTTTCATGCTATGGTTAGGTTTACCTTAATACTTATTTTGTAGTTGCAGATGCTTGCAATAGAGGTTAATCAGAAGTGGGATGTTTGTCCAAGTAAGGGCAGCACCCAAGCACCGGTCCACCCACATACCAAATTATTAAAGTAACGAACGCGAATCATATGAACGTGATGAAAACTAGCTTGACGATAATTCCCATGTGCCCTCGGGAGCGCTTTCCTTCATATATGAGTTTGTCCAGGCTTGTCCTTTGCTACAAAAAGGATTGGGTCATCTTGCTGCACCTTATTTACTTTTACTATTGGTCACTTGTTACCAATTACCTTATCACGAAACTATCTGTTACCGATAATTTCAGTACTTGCAGAAAATATCTTACTGAAAACTGCCTATCATTTCCTTCTGCTCCTCGCTGGGTTCGACAATCTTACTTATCGAAAGGACTACGATAGATCCCCTACACTTATGGGTCATCAGTCCTTCATGGCCGAGCCCGCCATGTTGTGCAGCTCGACCAGCTGCTTCATCTGGTCGCTGAGGGGCACCGGATGTTTTGGCGCATAGAACCGCGACCAAAACATCTTCTCCGTGTTGTTCCCCTCCAAGGCTCGGAAGTACAGGGCGGCGTCAGCACTGCTCCTCAGAATATCAGCAAACATGCCTGGAGAACTCCATAACCGTGTCAGCCCAATGTACTTCTGCCCTCCGAAGATGCTCTGTAAGAGAAATGTCTTACCAGATGCTATCTGCCGTGCCTGCTCGATTTCCTGACGGGCACTGCGTGATTTGCCTCGCGCATCCTGGGCAGTCTTCACTGCCGCAGATAGCTCGCTTGTTCCGAGGTCTTCTTCTCCAATGCCTCACATTTAAGGATGGCATCTTTGAGCTCGACCTCGACTTCGGACACCCGAGCCCGGTTCTTCTCGCACTCTGCCTTTTCGGCCTCTAAATCGGCAGCCGCTTTGTCAGCGGCTACCTTGTTCGCCTCGGCCTTCTTCTTGGCCTTGGCAACATCGCCCTTGAGGTCCTCGACCTCAGCGGCGGCAAGTGTGTAATATAGAATATCACATCAGTGTTTATAAACACACTCAATTAATTAAGTCTTATCGACATCCTAAAATCCGCATGCCTTGCATTTCATCCAAACGCTGATTGACGCGGTCGAGGTCCGCGTTGGCCAACACGAGCTTCCGGTTTAGTTCGGCAACCTCTGCGTCTCATGTAGTTGCCATAAATAGTGAAGCCTGCTCACCAGTTCAGCTCTGTAAGTATGCTATACTATGGATACTTCGTCCGATTCTTTTCAGAATCATACAAAGCATGAGGGGCTACTGGTTATGTATGTGCATTAAACATAATAAAGTTCTATGAAAAACATTACATTCCTTACCTCAAAGCCTGTTAACTGGCTGTTGAAGGCTTCATTCAGTCCGTCCTTGACGGACTGAATCTTCTTCATCACCGCACCCATCATGGTGCAGTGTTCTTCAATGAGGAGAGCACTTTGCAGTGCTCCCTCCATGGAGTCCGGCGCTTCCAGATTAACTCCGGGCGCTGCCGTATCCTCCTCCGCTTGAGGACTCGGGTCTTTGGACCCCGGAGCCGCAATAGGCTCCGGGATTGTGACACCCCGAGACCGGTGCGCCAGGTGTCAGCCAGTTATTCGTCATCGTTGCCATGTCATCTGCTTGCGTGTTGCATCTTGCCCTCTCATCGTGTGCATTGCATCATCATGTTTTCAAAACTTGCATCCGTCTTAGTTCCCTCATCCTCTTTGTTGTCCGTTCTGAGCCCAGACACACCTGCATGCGCCTGTGGCGCCTCCGAATATTTATTTTATGAGTGGCCGAAAAACATTCTTGAAATGGGTTGAAACTTGACGTGTGGCCTTATTATAGCATAGGTAGACCGCCTGTCAAGTTTCGTCGCGTTCGGAGTTCGTTTGATAGCCCAACGGTTAACCGTGTTAACCGCGGGAAGCCTTTTCTCTTTTGGCCCAGCACCCCTTTCACACAGCCCACCAAGCGCATTCTAACCCCTCCATGCTCTTGGCCGTTCGATCACGATCGCGTGGCCGCGAACGGCTCCTCATTTGGACACTCCTAGCTCCCTCTACCTATAAAAGAGTCTCCCCCGTCCAAATTCGCGGATGAAACCCTAAAAATCCTCCTCCCCGCGCCGCCGGACATGTCCGCGGAGCAGCCGGACATGTCCACCCCGCCTCCACGCATTCTGTCCAGTGGGAGCTCGCCACGTCAGCCGCACCGCCGCCCTGAGCCAACTGGCTTGTGCCACGTCATCATCGCCAGCACTCAGCTCCGCCGCGGCCCGATGAGCCCAAAGCGGGCCCGCCCGGCCCATCCGCCGCCGCCCTGCGCCAAGCGCACTCGCTCACTGGAAGCCGCGCCGCCTCCGTCTCCGGCCGCCACCGGCGAGCAGCGCGGCCGCCCCTGCTGCAGATGCCGCCCCGCCGCCCGGAGTTCCCCGCCGGCGCCGCCCCAGCTCCTTCTCCGCCGCCGCCGCCCAGCTCGCTGCTCCTCTCCGCCTGCGCCCAGATCCGACCACCCGCCGGCCGGATCCGAGGTCCCCGTTCCGCCGCCGCATGGCCCCGGCCTCGCCGGTGCTCCACATCGCCGGAGCTCGATCGAGCCGCCGCCGATCCTTCCCGCTCGGCAGGACGACCCGCACCGACGCACATGCCTCCTGGGCCTCCTCCTCCTCCTCGCGTGGGCCGCGTCCCTCCTAGTGGGCCCCGCAAGGCCCAGCATCAGCAGCCCCGTGCCGGTCTGGGCCCGTCTCCCCGTCGGCCCGCCTCCACAAACCTCCAACTGGGCCGAGCCCACTCTGGTGAGGACCCCTGCCGGCCCTATCCCCAGCCCGTGCGCATTATAGCTATGTTGCGCTCAGTTTTCATTTTAGAATATGGCTAAGTCCTTTTTCTGTCAGTATTTTGTTGCATGTTTGCATGGCTGTAAATATTTGTGTGTATGTCCAAATTGAGAGAATGATATATCAAAATGATCGTGGTGATATGCTCTACACTTTGTTCCATTGTGCCATGCTTGTTTGAGTTCATCTAGATGCTCTAATCTCTGTTGCAAGAGTGTTACTTGTTATAAACTGTTGTTACTTGTTAATTTGATGCCTTGTTTGAGATGTGATAACTTGGTGCATGTTTATCCAAATGATGCATATGATATGTCAAAATGTTCATTGTGAAGTGTACTACATGATGGTTGCTGTAGCATGCTTGTTTGAGTCCATATTGCCATGTTAATCTCTATTGCAAAAGTGCATTTGGCTGTTATATGCTGAAACTTGTTATGAGATGCTGATTTCACATGCTCATTGCCATTGGTGTGTTTGTCTTCATGCCACATGTCTAGATGTTTTAGAAGAACCATTATATGGTCTTTGCTGTGGTGCATTTAACTTTCCATGATATGCCTTGAGGTGACTTAAACAAGCTTGTAAACATGCCATGTCGTTCTTGCTGTTTTATACTTGGTGAAAAAACTGCTAAGTCTGGAATCTATTATAACCTGATGCTATGTTTGCTTGATGCCCTAGTCAAATCCATGCTTGTTTTGGAGTGGCTAATGATGATGTCTTGTTGTCAATGTTATTGTCTATCCATTCATGCCTTACTTGCTCATATGACCTGATGTAGCTTATTTATTTCTTGCTCTCAAGTTGCTATAAATTATACCTGTCAGGATTTTATCAGCATGTTCAATTTGGCGGAGCTTGTTGCTATTGATCCATGCCTCCTATGGAGTTGCTCCAATGGAGTTGTTTGATGTATGATATGCCTACTACATGTACATGCTCTTTAAGGTCTTATTAGAGTTGATATGCATGTTTTTTTGTGCCTCCGAAGGCAGCATCGTGATGATGTTTTTGCCTTCACAGATTTTGACTAAGTTTGGATAATTTTATTTGAACTTGCCTTGCTTGTTTAAATGTGTTCCAGCAAGCTTTTGGGTGTGTTCTAAGTTAATACTTGTTAAGTAACATGTCTACTTCATATCCATGCTTCTTGTTAACATGTTTGAGTGATGTAGCATATATTTACCTTGCCCCAAAGTTGTTATGTTGCTGTTAACTTCAGCTTGTTGTTACATCTTGTTTCATGTGTATCTTTTAGACCGTTGCTCAGTTTTGGGTGTGCCTTATATGAAACTTATGTGATTTTGCATGTAGAATCATAATATCATGTTGTTTTGATGTTTGGGGTGTGTTTTCTTGATGTTTGGGTGCATCTTGCACCGTTGCCTTGCTTGTCTTGTTCTGCCCATATCTTCTAGGCCGTAGCTCCGAATTAAACAAACTTTACATGAAACTTGACTAGAATTTCATGTAGATCATCATGGTGCATGTTAAATTGTTGTTTAACAACTTTAACTTAAGGTTTGTTCAGATCTGAACTAATTCTAAATTATGCATATGAGGACTTACCAGATTTGTCATGTGGTGATTCCGGCCTCATTTAAACTTGTTGACTTGTGTTGTTCTTGTGTGCTTCATCCCTTGCCCTGTATTGCATCATATATAGACTTGTCTTGCATCATACTTGGTTGAGATTATTGTCATGTTCTTGTGTTGTGTGTTTACCGTATTGCTTGCTTCTTCTCGTTAGTGTTTGTTCCGTTGCGATCGTGAGGATTCGTTCATCTACATGTGGTTCGTCTTCAAGGCTTCTTCTTCGTCTTCTTCATGGATCCGTTCTTCTTCCTTGCGGGATCTCAGGCAAGATGACCATCACCTTGGATACCTTTACTATCATTGCCATGCTTAGTTGTCTCGATGCTATCGTTATATGTCGCGCTACCCATCTTTATGTCAGCCCCTCCCCTTGTTGCCATGAACCTCTAACCTTTGACACCTTCCTAGCAAACCATTGTTTGGCTATGTTACCCGCTTGCTCAGCCCCTCTTATAGCGTTGTTAGCTGCAGGTGAAGATGAAGTTTTGTTCCATGTTGGAACTTGATGCTTTGGGAATATCACAATATCTATTGTTATTATTAACACACCTATATACTGGGCATGGGTGGAAAGCTTGGCCTTTTGCTTGGTGTTTTGTTCCACTCATGCCACCTTAGGAGCCGATAAACCGGCATTATGTTCCTTGATTTTGCGTTCCTTACACGGTTGGGTATATGGGGACCCCTTGACACTTCGTCTTTGAATAAAACTCCTCAGCAAGGCCCAACATTGGTTTTAATTTGCCTCATATTAACAACTTAATTAATTAATTAAATTGCATAGGGGGGACGCTCCCTCGAGATTCTTTTCCACATAGCAGGGGGGCCAGTGCTGATGGTGTTGGTCCCAAACTAGAGCCACTTGCGGTGCCACCCAGTTATCTGGGGTCTTCGGTTACTGTACGTATTGCTCATCCGGACGTGGCCTGAGACAAGATACGCGCGGCTACTATCAGGGTGTCGGCACGCCGGAAGGTCTTGCTGGACTTGTTTTACCATTGTCGAAATGTCTTGTGCACCGGGATACCGAGCCTGATTGGATTTCCCTAAGATAAGGGGTAATAATTATTATTACTTCAGCTGATCGTGAGACCTTGTGATGGGCTAAGTTGGCACACCCCTGCAGGGTTATGATCTTTCGAAAGCCGTGCCCGTGGTTATGTGGCAGATTGGAATTTGTTAATGTCCGGTTGTAGAAAACTTGACAGAGGATCCGAAGTAAAACACACAACTGTGTGAGTAACCGTGACTGTCTCTTTTCACTTTGAGAAGAGAACACGGTGGGGTTATGTTTGACTCGTAGGTAGTTCAGGATCTTTAGCGATCATTATTAGTTTGCGACTGTTTGCGTAGATGCTCATCTTATGCTTGTACTCGTAAGTTAGCCACCATACATTTTGCTTAGCCGCTGCTGCAACCTCACCACTTTACCCCTTCCTACCCATTAAGCTTTGATAGTCTTGTTACCCATGGTTATGGGATTGCTGAGTCCTCCTGGCTCACAGATACTACAACAACAGTTGCAGGTGCAGGTTTCCGATGTCTTGACGTGAGAGCGATGATCGTTGTGTTGGGGTTCTTTCTTCTTCTTCTTCAGTCTTGGGTTAGGTTCCTGGTCGGCAGTCTGGGATAGCAGATGGATGTCTTGTGCTTTTCATGTTTGCATCCGTAGTCGGATGCCTTGTATTGATGTTGTTGTATTCATGTGACTTATATGAGTTGTTGTATCCCCCATGTATGTATGTAATGGTACGATGTAATGATATCCATCTTGCTAAGCGCCCGAAATGCGACTGTGCCCCAATCACGTAAGTGTCACGTGATCGGGATAGAATCGCATCTTGGGCCTGACAAGTTGGTATCAGAGCCTCGACCGACCGTAGGATCCCTCTTGATTGATCGTAGAATGGCCGTTGTTGAGTCTAGAAGAAAACCTTTTTTGGAGTCTAGTTATATCGGAGAGTAGGAATTCTTTTTACTCCCCTGCCCCTTCGTCGCTCTGGTGAGGAATCTTGACGTAGGTGTTTTGAATTACTCCTCTTCCCCTTCAATTTTATTTAGGATCACGCGGTTAGTTTTCGTTTGTTGCGTTGTCAGTTCTTTCATCTGGTGCATCTCTCGTGAAGTCGATCTGACCCTCCGCGTCTTTTGCTTCAATCCTTAGTTCTTTTCAACCGACATTGTTTCACCTTCCGAAGTTGTCTTTCTTTTCCCACCCGCCAACCCTTTTCTTCTCGGAGCCGGAGTCCTTAATCGAGTATCCATCCTACTCGTGTAAAGTCTTATTTTCTTTCCTTAATTATTTCAACCGGTGAATTCTCCACTCGTTCGACATTCTTCATCTCGTCTTCTTTCCGGTGGTTCCAATTCAATTTGTACTCGTTACTCAGCATATTATTTTTTTCCTCGGCTCAATTGTTTCCTCTTGCTCGTTTACCTCTTGCCATTTAATTGTTCCGGAGTTCCGAAGACATCTCAGGAGATTCGTCCGTGTTCAAATTAATTCGAGGTTGTCACCTCATTCGAGTTTTTCAATCGTTCCGGTGCATCATCTCCTTTTTGGTCATTTTCAACGGTGTTTTCTCTTCGGTGGGCTCATAACCCACAGGTCTTTCCCAGGATCTTACCGGACTCTTTTATTTTCCCGGAGTGTTCCGTAATTCTTTTTCAATGTGTGACATAAGAATGGATTCCATCAGTCATATGCCTTCTCCGAGATCGCTTTTAATTCTTTTCATGGTTGGTTCAACCTTCCTCTTTTCATTCGTCCGGAGTATCATCTATAATTCTGGTGGTGTTTCTCGTCGAAATTTTAAGACCGAACAAGACTTCTTCCAATTCTTGTCCGCTCTCTCGAAGATTCTTCGTTCAAGACCGTTGCTATCTCCTCAATTGTTCCGATCATCAAGACTTCTTTTCTTTAACCATCCGGACTATTTCTTGAATTCTTTCTTTGTGTTCCTCCGAAGGCCATCATTTCAGAAGATTTCTTCATTCTCAGTTTTCGACTTCGTCCTCCAAATATTCTTCATTGATGCCTCTTCGCTCGTCTCACATTCATCCGGTGCTTCATTCAAGTATTCTTTAATCAGTTCACAATCTCTTCATTCTCGTCATTCAAATTGTCCTCAAGTGCTTTATTCTTCCCGGAGATTCATTTTCTTGTATTCACTCAATTTTATTCCTTACGGTGGTCGTTCTCTTTTATCACTCGTTTTCAATTCTTCTCGGTGGTTCGTTCTTTTTATTCACTCAGCTTCAATTATTTATGGTGGTTTGCTCAAAAGAGTTCTATTCTGGTGTTATCATATCAATCCATTCATTTTATTCCAATCCTACCGTTGTTTCTTGAAGATTGTCGCAAGTTCGCGATATATCCCTCTTTAATCATTTTTCAACGAGAATAAGTAGTATGTGAATCCATTGATTCTCATCAATTTTATTGGTGGAGGATAAGCATAACATAATTCTTATTCTTCTTTATGGAGTTGATTAATATCTTCCTTCGGAGTTTATTCTTCATGAATAAATTCTAGTTCCAAGTGCTTTAATCTTTTCTTTTCCGGAGTTCAATTTTTCTCGGCTATCTCGTCGGAGGCTCTTCCTAAATCATCGCAAGGCTTTATGCTTATTTTTTCATCCTTCATCACTCGTTGGTGACCGGAGTTCTTCGTGGTGGTCCATCGTGATTCAAATCATTCTTCGAGTGCTAGTCAAATTCTTTCGGATCAAGCTCATGCTTTATTCTTCTTTCATCCCGAGATGCAAATA
Organism: Secale cereale; assembly: GCA_902687465.1. Classification (NCBI taxonomy): domain Eukaryota; kingdom Viridiplantae; phylum Streptophyta; class Magnoliopsida; order Poales; family Poaceae; genus Secale; species Secale cereale. The sequence goes on from LR738713.1 coordinate 318,789,489, forward strand.
ATTCTCCTTATTCCTTTTTAAATGGAGTTTGCATTTCATTCTCCATTCTCAGCTAATACATCTTGTCGTTCGGCGGTGATTCACCTCAAGTTTTGAGATGTTACATAAGTCCATAACAAGCTTAGTCTTTTGTTGTTCATTTTCTCAACAACTCCGTTAAAGTTTTTCTCGTGAAGATGCTCTTTCAAATTCTTTCGTGGGGAAAGTTGTCATCTTCTTCTCCGTTCTTTTCTTTCCATTATTCCAATTCTTCCGGAGGCGTTGTTTTGTTCATCTCGTCATGTTTTCATTTCATCTTTTCAGTTCTTCTCCTATTCCATTCATGTCAACCGGTGTGCTATTTCTTTCAGTTTCAGCTGGAGTGCTGCCCGAATTACTTCGTTCGAATTCTTTTTCTATCTCTTTCAACCGGAGTAGTTTCAATGTCTCCCTTGTCATTTAAAATCTTGATTCTCACCATATGCTTTGTTACCTCTTTTTACCGGAGCTTCTCGTTCTCGTTCATCTCCATTGTATTCTTTCTTTCGAAGTGGCTCAAACTCTCAATATTCTTTGGTTTCACCCTTTTGTCCTTGAAGAACTTTGTTCATACTTTTTCCCTTCCGTCTCGTTCCTAAGATCTCGGGACGAGATCTCTTGTTAGTAGGGGAGTGTTGTGACACCCCGAGACCGGTGCGCCAGGTGTCAGTCAGTTATTCGTCGTCGTTGCCATGTCATCTGCTTGCGTGTTGCATCTTGCCCTGTCATCGTGTGCATTGCATCATCATGTTTTCAAAACTTGCATCCGTCCGAGTTCCCTCGTCCTCTCTGTTGTCCGTTCTGAGCCCAGACACACTTGCACGCGCCCGCGGCGCCTCCGAATATTTATTTTATGAGCGGCCGAAAACCATTCTCGGAATGGGTTGAAACTTGACGTGTGGTCTTATTATAGCATAGGTAGACCGCCTGTCAAGTTTCGTCGCGTTCGGAGTTCGTTTGATAGCCCAACGGTTAACCGTGTTAACCGCGGGAAGCCTTTTCTCTTTTGGCCCAGCACCCCTTTCACACAGCCCACCAAGCCCATTCTAACCCCTCCATGCTCTTGCCCGTTTGATCACGATCGCGTGGCCGCAAACGGCTCCTCATTTGGACACTCCTAGCTCCCTCTACCTATAAAAGAGTCTCCCCTGTCCAAATTCGCGGATGAAACCCTAAAAATCCTCCTCCCCGTGCCGCCGGACATGTCCGCGGAGCAGCCGGACATGTCCACCCCGCCTCCACGTGTTTTGTCCAATGGGAGCTCGCCATGTCAGCCGCACCACCGCCTCGAGCCAACCGGCTTGCGCCACGTCACCGTCCCAGCACTCAGCTCCGCCACGGCCCGACGAGCCCGAAGCGGGCCCGCCCGCCCATCCGCCGCCGCCCTGCGCCAAGCGCGCCCGCTCAATGGAAGCCGCGCCGCCTCCGTCTCCGGCCGCCGCCGGCAAGCAGCGCGGCCGCCCCTGCCGTAGATGCTGCCCCGCCGCCCGGAGTTCCCCGCCGGCGCCGCCCCAGCTCCTTCTCCGCCGCCGCCCAGCTCGCCGCTCCTCTCCGCCTGCGCCCAGATCCGGCCACCCGCCGGCCGGATTCGAGGTCCCCGTTCCGCCGCCGCATGGCCCCAGCCTCGCCGGTGCTCCACATCGCCGGAGCTTGATCGAGCCGCCGTCGATCCTTCCCGCTCGGCAGGACGACCCGCACCGACGCCCATGCCTCCTGGGCCTCCTCCTCCTCCTCGCGTGGGCCGCGTCCCTCCTCGTGGGCCCCGCAAGGCCCAGCAGCAGCAGCCCCGCGCCAGCCTAGGCCCGTCTCCCCGTCGGCCCGCCTCCACCACCCTCCAACTGGGCCGAGCCCACTCTGGTGAGGACCCCTGCCGGCCCTATCCCCCCCCCTGCGCATTATAGCTATGTTGCGCTCAGTTTTCGTTTTAGAACATGGCTAAGTCCTTTTTCTGTCAGTATTTTGTTGCATGTTTGCATGGCTGTAAATATTTGTGTGTATGTCCAAATTGAGTGAATGATCTATCAAAATGATCGTGGTGATATGCTCTACACTTTGTTCCATTGTGCCATGCTTGTTTGAGTTCATCTAGATGCTCTAATCTCTGTTGCAAGAGTGCTACTTGTTATAAACTGCTGTTACTTGTTAATTTGATGCCATGTTTGAGATGTGATAACTTGGTGCATGTTTATCCAAATGATGCATATGATATGTCAAAATATTCATTGTGAAGTGTACTACATGATGGTTGTTGTAGCATGCTTGTTTGAGTCCATATTGACATGTTAATCTCTGTTGCAAAAGTGCATTTGGCTGTTATGTGCTAAAACTTGTTATGAGTTGCTGATTTCACATGCTCGTTGACATTGGTGTGTTTGTCTTCATGCCACATGTCTAGATGTTTTAGAAGCACCATTATATGGTCTTTGCTGTGGTGCATTTAACTTTCCATGATATGCCTTGAGGTGACTTAAACAAGCTTGTAAACATGCCATGTCGTTATTGCTGTTTTATACTTGGTGAAAAAACTGCTAAGTCTGGAATCTATTATAACCTGATGCTATGTTTGCTTGATGCCCTAGTCAAATCCATGCTTGTTTTGGAGTGGCTAATGATGATGTCTTGTTGTCAATGTTATTGTCTATCCATTCATGCCTTACTTGCTCATATGACCTGATGTAGCTTATTTATTTCTTGCTCTCAAGTTGCTATAAATTATACCTGTCAGGATTTTATCAGCATGTTCAATTTGGCGGAGCTTGTTGCTATTGATCCATGCCTCCTATGGAGTTGCTCCAATGGAGTTGTTTGATGTATGATATGCCTACTACATGTACATGCTCTTTAAGGTCTTATTAGAGTTGATATGCATGTTTTTTTGTGCCTCCGAAGGCAGCATCGTGATGATGTTTTTGCCTTCACAGATTTTGACTAAGTTTGGATAATTTTATTTGAACTTGCCTTGCTTGTTTAAATGTGTTCCAGCAAGCTTTTGGGTGTGTTCTAAGTTAATACTTGTTAAGTAACATGTCTACTTCATATCCATGCTTCTTGTTAACATGTTTGAGTGATGTAGCATATATTTACCTTGCCCCAAAGTTGCTATGTGGCTGTTAACTTCAGCTTGTTGTTACATCTTGTTTCATGTGTATCTTTTAGACCGTTGCTCAGTTTTGGGTGTGCCTTATATGAAACTTATGTGATTTTGCATGTAGAATCATAATATCATGTTGTTTTGATGTTTGGGGTGTGTTTTCTTGATGTTTGGGTGCATCTTGCACCGTTGCCTTGCTTGTCTTGTTCTGCCCATATCTTCTAGGCCGTAGCTCCGAATTAAACAAACTTTACATGAAACTTGACTAGAATTTCATGTAGATCATCATGGTGCATGTTAAATTGTTGTTTAACAACTTTAACTTAAGGTTTGTTCAGATCTGAACTAATTCTAAATTATGCATATGAGGACTTACCAGATTTGTCATGTGGTGATTCCGGCCTCATTTAAACTTGTTGACTTGTGTTGTTCTTGTGTGCTTCATCCCTTGCCCTGTATTGCATCATATATAGGCTTGTCTTGCATCATACTTGGTTGAGCTTATTGTCATGTTCTTGTGTTGTGTGTTTACCGTATTGCTTGCTTCTTCTCGTTAGTGTTTGTTCCGTTGCGATCGTGAGGATTCGTTCGTCTACATGTGGTTCGTCTTCAAGACTTCTTCTTCGTCTTCTTCATGGATCCGTTCTTCTTCCTTGCGGGATCTCAGGCAAGATGACCATCACCTTGGATACCTTTACTATCATTGCCATGTGGGAACTTGTTGTTGGTATATCACAATATGTTTTATATATATTAACACACATATATACTGGGCATGGGTGGAAGGCTTGGCCTTTTGCTCGGTGTTTTGTTCCACTCATGCCACCTTAGGCGCCGATAAGCCGGCATTATGTTCCTTGATTTTACGTTCCTTACACGGTTGGGTATATGGGGACCCCTTGACAGTTCGTCTTTGAATAAAACTCCTCCAGGAAGGCCCAACATTGGTTTTAATTTTCTCATAATAACAACTTAATTAATTAATTAATTGCATAGGGAGTTAGCGCTACCTGAGAATCTTTCTACATAGCAGGGGGGCCAGTGCTGATGGTGTTGGTCCCAAACGGGGAGCCTGCGGGGCCACCTCGAGGAAACTCGAGGGCTGGTTTTACCTGTAGCATCACCCATCCGGTCGTGGCCTGAGACGAGATACGCGGCGCTACTATCAGGGTGTCGACACACCGGAAGGTCTTGCTGGACTTGTTTTACGATTGTCGAAATGTCTTGTGCACCGGGATACCGAGCCTGATCGGATTTCCCTAAGATAAGGGGTAATAATTATTATTACTTCAGCTGATCGTGAGAGCTTGTGATGGGCTAAGTTGGGACACCCCTGCAGGGTTATGATCTTTCGAAAGCCGTGCCCGCGGTTATGTGGAAGATTGGAATTTGTTAATGTCCGGTTATAGAAAACTTGACAGAGCATCCGAAGTAAAACACACAACTGTGTGAGTAACCGTGACTGTCTCTTTTCACTTTGAGAAGAGAACATGGTGGGGTTATGTTTGACTCGTAGGTAGTTCAGGATCTTTAGCGATCACTACTAGTTTGCGACCGTTTGCGTAGATGCTCATCTTATTCTTGTACTCGTAAGTTAGCCACCATAATTTTGCTTAGCCGCTGCTGCAACCTCACCACTTTACCTCTTCCTACCCATTAAGCTTTGATAGTCTTGTTACCCATGGTTATGGGATTGCCGAGTCCTCGTGGCTCACAGATACTACAACAACAGTTGCAGGTGCAGGTTTCCAATGTCTTGACGTGAGAGCGATGATCGTTGTGTTGGGGTTCTTTCTTCTTCTTCTTCGGTCTTGGGTTAGGTTCCTGGTCGGCAGTCTGGGATAGCAGATGGATGTCTTGTGCTTTTCATGTTGGCATCCGTAGTCGGATGCCTTGTATTGATGTTGTTGTATTCATGTGACTTGTATGAGTTATTGTATCCCCCATGTATGTATGTAATGGTACAATGTAATGATATCCATCTTGCTAAGCGCCCGAAATGCGGTTGTGCCCCAATCACGTAAGTGTCACGTGATCGGGATAGAATCGCATCTTGGGCCTGACAGGGATAGTATCTGGTGGGGCCCCGGATTGCTTGGGCCCCATGTCCTCGGTCTCTATGGGGACGGTTTCCCCATAGTCAGCAGCTACCCAGGTTGTTGGAAATATGCCCTAGAGGCAATAATAAAAGGATTATTATTATATTTCCTTGTTCATGATAAATTGTCTGTTATTCATGCTTGAATTGTATTGTACGGAAACAGCGATACATGTGTGAATACATAGACCACAACGTGTCCGTGGTAAGCCTCTAGTTACTAGCTCGTTGATCAACAGATGGTCACGGTTTCCTGACCATGGACATTGGATGTCACTTATAACGGGATCATATCATTAGGAGAATGATGTGATGGACAAGACCCAATCCTAAGCCTAGCACGAGATCGTGTAGTTCGTAATGCTTAAGCTTTTTCAAGTGTCAAGTATCTGTTCCTTAGACCATGAGGTTGTGCAACTCCCGGATACCGTAGGAATACTTTGGCTGTGCCAAACGTCACAACGTAACTGGGTGGCTATAAAGGTACGCAATGGGTATCTCCGAAAGTGTCTGTTGAGTTGGTACGAACCGAGACTGGGATTTGTCACTCCGTATGATGGAGAGGTATCTCTGGGCCCACTCGGTAAGACATCATCATAATGAGCTCAAAGTGACTAAGGAGTTAGTCACGGGATGATGGATTACGGAACGAGTAAAGAGACTTGCCATGACGAGATTGAACAAGGTATCGATATACCGACGATCGAATCTCGGGCAAGTACCGTACCGATAGACAAAGGGAATTACATACGGGATTAAGTGAATCCTTGACATCGTGGTTCATCCGATTAGATCATCGAGGAACACGTGGGAACCAACATGGGTATCCAGATGCCGCTGTTGGTTATTGATCAGAGAGTCGTCTCGGTCATGTCTATGTGTCTCCCGAACCCGTAGGGTCTACACACTTAAGGTTCGGTGACGCTAGGGTTGTAGAGATATATGCACACGGAGACGTGAATGTTGTTCGGAGTCCCAGATGAGATCCTGGACGTCACGAGGAGTTCCAGAATGGTCCGGAGGTAAATAATGATATATAGGAAGTCCAGTTTCGGCCATCGGGAGAATTTCGGGGGTCACCGGTAGTGTACCTGGACCACCGGAAGGGTCCCGGGGGTCCACCAGGTGGGGGCACCCATCCCGGAGGGCCCTGTGGGCCGTAGGGGGAGGGGGCCAGCCCTTAGTGGGCTGGCGCACCCCCATGGGCCACCCCCAATGCGCCTAGGGTTGAAACCCTAGGGGTGGGAGCGCCCCCCTAGGCTTGGGGGGCAAGCCACCCCCCTTGGCCGCCGCCCACCTAGGAGATTGGATCTCCTAGGGCCGACGCCCCCCTATCCCCCTATATATAGTGGGGGGAGAGAGGGCAGCCGCACCTCAGCCCCTGGC
>LR738713.1:318803268-318813619 GCA_902687465.1 Secale cereale
AAATCTCCTTCTCCTCCCGCAGGGTCTTGGCGAAGCCCTGCAGCTTTTCCCCTTGTATCCACCACCACGCCGTCGTGCTGCTGGATCTCCATCAACCTCTCCTCCCCCCTTGCTGGATCAAGAAGGAGGAGACGTCGCTGTACCGTACGTGTGTTGAACGCGGAGGTGCCGTCCGTTCGGCGCTGGGATCATCGGTGACGAGGATCACGACGAGTACGACTCCATCATCCACGTTCCTTCGAACGCTTCCGCTCGCGATCTACAAAGGTGAAAGTGCAACTAATCCCCGGGTGGTTTTGGCAATTAATAACAACATATATATCATTGAACTAATAGTTACTTGAGAATCATTTCAGAGAAGTTCAGTGATAATGGGTATGGCAAGGACTGAAGAAGTGGACCCCTCAAAATGCTAAGGCAAGCATTGGCAAAAGCTCAAGACTCCATTTTTGGTTTAGTGATCCAAGATCACATTGAGTCCATAGGAAAAGCCAATACTATTAAAAGGGGATGAGGTTATGTTGATGATCTGGTTGCTCAAGTGCTTAGTGATACATCTCCTAAACTATCAGCAACTTTCACTGCCATATACACTCATAAGTAATCTCAGTCCCACCGATATTCCAAACTCAATCACACTGAGATGAACCACCTCAGCCATAAGCCAAACCCTAGAAAAATCGGATATTCCGATTCTGAAATCGGTTTCACCGAAACATGAGTCGCCAAGCTTCTGTAACCTTCTGTCATCAAATCGGTGTCACCGAGATGATGAAGTCGGTCCCACCGAAACTGGCATGCTCTTGTTATTGCACGAATCGGACTAACCGAGTTTGTATATTCGGTCCCACCGAAAACCCCAACGTTCACATTATTTGAACTTTCGGTCTGACCGAGTTGTCCACTTCGGTCCCACCGAGATTGCTCAAATATGTGTGTAACGGTTGGATTTTGTGTGGAGGCTATTTATACCCCTCCACCCCCTCTTCATTCGTGGAGAGAGCCATCAGAAAGAACTACCACTCCTACCTTACATTTCTGAGAAGAGAACTACCTACCTTGTGTTGAGATCAAGTTGCTCCACTCCCACCATATGAAGCTTGATCTCTAACCTTCCCAAGTTGCTTTCCACTCAATCCTTTCTTCCACCACAGCCAAATCAGTGAGGAGAGTTGAGTGTTGGGGAGATTATCATTTGAAGCACAAGAGCAAGGAGTTCATCATCATCTACAACATCTATTACCTTTTGGAGGGTGGTGCCTCCTAGATTGGTTAGGTGTCGCTTGGGAGCCTCCGTCATCGAGATGTGGAGTTGAACCAAGAAGTTTGTAAGGGCAAGGAGATCGCCTACTTCGTGAAGATCTACCCCGAGTAAGGCTAGCCCTCCGTGGGCGTAGGCCATGATGGAATAGACAAGGTTGCTTCTTCGTGGACCCTTCGTAGGTGGAGCCCTCCGTGGACTCGCGCAGCTGTTACCCTCCGTGGGTTGAAGTCTCCATCAACGTGGATGTACGATAGCACCACCTATCGGAACCACGGGAAAAATCATTGCGTCTCCAAATTGTGTTTGATCTTCTCCACCTCTCTTTACTACATGTGCAATTTACTTTCCGCTGCCTATACTCTAGAATTGCATGTGTAGGGTGATGCTTGACTTGATCATAATTGTGAATCTGCCAAAAACTATTCTTTGTCAAAAGGCAGAATTTTTATATTTACAAGTAGTCTAATCACCCCCCCCTCTAGACATACTTTCGATCCTACAAAAGGGTATCAGAGCTTTGGTCTCCATTGTATTGGTTTCCATTGCATTGGACTCCATAAGCTTGGTTTCACAACCTAGGAGAGTATGGCGTCTAGTGAGGGTAATTTTCGTAGAGGTCCTTACTTTGATGGTACAAATTTTGCTAGTTGGAAGCATAAAATGAAAATGCATATTCTTGGTCATAACCCAGCCGCATGGGGCATTATTTGTGTTGGTATGCAAGGTGAATTCTTCGAGGAAGGAAAAGTTCCGGATCGCGAAGCTACACCGGAAGAGTTGCGGATGTTGCAAAACAATGCTCAAGCTTGTGACATTCTCTTCAATGCCTTGTGTCCCGAGGAGTTCAACAAAATCAGCCTTCTTGAGAATGCAAAAGAGATTTGGGATACTTTGGTTGAAATGCACGAAGGTACCGAGTCTGTGAAGGAATCAAAGCTAGATATTCTTCAAGGTCAACTTGACAAGTTCAAGATGAAGGATGGTGAAGGAGTCGCTGAAATGTACTCTAGGCTTGCTCTCATCACAAATGAGATTGCCGGCTTAGGAAGCGAAGAAATGACCGACCGATTCATCATCAAGAAGATTCTCAGAGCTTTGGATGGAAAGTATGACACCGTGTGCACTTTGATCCAAATGATGCCAAACTACAAGACTCTCAAGCCAACCGAAGTCATTGGAAGGATTGTTGCTCATGAGATGACACTTAAGGATAAGGAAGAGCTTCACAACAAGTCGAGTGGTGCTTACAAAGCTACAAGTGATGCTCCCACAACCTCAAGTGACAAGATAGTTTCCAATGAAGAGATAAGCCTAATGGTTAAGAACTTCAACAAATTCTACAAGAATAGAAGCAAAGAGAGAAGCTCAAAGTCTAGATCATATGATGAAAAGAGATCTTCTAGTCGTGATCGAAATTGCTACAATTGTAGAAGACCCGGACACTACTCAAATGAGTGTACGGCTCCCCACAAGAGAAGAGAAGAATCTCCAAGAAGAAGAAGTTCAAGAGATGAGTCACCTCGGAAAGAGAGAAGGAGTAGAGATGATCGTTATGAACGAAGACCCTCTCGGAGAAGCAAGGATTCGGAGAGGAAAGACAAGTCATCAAGGAGCTACACAAGAAGAAGACATCAAGCTCATGTAGGTGAATGGGTCTCCGGCTCCGACTCCGACAATCATGTTGGGGAACGTAGTATTTTAAAATTTTCCTACGATCACGCAAGATCTATCTATCAGATGCATAGCAACGAGAGGGAAGAGTGTGTCTACGTACCCTCGTAGACCGGGAGCGGAAGCGTCAAGTGACGCGGTTGATGTTGTCGAACTTCTTCGCGATCCAACCGATCAAGCACCGAACGTACGGCACCTCCGCGTTCAGCACACGTTCAGCTTGATGACGTCCCACGAGCTCTTGATCCAGTTGAGCTTCACGGGAGAGTTTCGTCAGCACGACGGCGTGGTGACGGATATGATGTGTTCACCGGCGCAGGGCTTCGCCTAAGCTCCGCGACGGTATGACCGAGGTGTGATTCTGTGGAGGGGGGCACCGCACATGGCTAAAACAATTCAACTTGTGTGTCTTTGGGTGCCCCCCTGCCCCCGTATATAAAGGAGCAAGGGAGGGAGGCCGGCCGACCCTTCCTGGTGCGGCTAGGGAGTGGACTCCTACTAGGAATAGGATTGCAATCCTATTCCTAGTAGGATTCACCAAAAGAAGGAAGAGGGAAAGGAATAGGAGAGGTGGCGCCCCCCCCCCCAATCCTAGTCCAACTAGGAACCCTAGGTGGGGGCGCCGGCCAGCCCTATGGGCTGCCTCTCTCTTTCCCTTTAGGCCCACTATGGACCATCCCCTCTCGTAGGGGGTTCCGGTAATCCCCTCCGGCATTCCCGATAAATCCGAAACTTTTCCGGAACACTTCCGGTGTCCGAATATAGTCGTCCAATATATCAATCTTTATGTCTCGGACATTCCGAGACTCCTCGTCATGTCCGTGATCTCATCCGGGACTCCGAACTACCTTCGGTACATCAATACTCATAAACTCATAATACCGATCGTCATCAAACGTTAAGCGTGCGGACCCTACGGGTTCGAGAACTATGTAGACATGACCGAGACTCATCTCCGGTCAATAACCAATAGCGGAACCTGGATGTTCATATTGGCTCCTACATATTCTACGAAGATCTTTTATCGGTCAGAACCGCATAACAACATACGTTGTTCCTTTTGTCAACGGTATGTTACTTGCCCGAGATTCGATCGTCGGTATCTCTATACCTAGTTCAATCTCGTTACTGGCAAGTCTCTTTACTCGTTCTGTAACTCATCATCTCGTGACTAATCTCATTAGTCTTTTGCTTGCAAGGCTTATTGTGATATGTGTTACCGAGAGGGCCCAGAGATACCTCTCCGACACTCGGAGTGACAAATCCTAATCTTGATCTATGCCAACACCACGAATACTTTTGGAGACACCTGTAGAGCATCTTTATGATCACCCAGTTACGTTGTGACGTTTGATAGCACACAAGGTGTTCCTACGGTATTCGGGAGTTGCATAATCTCATAGTCATAGGAACATGTATAAGTCATGAAGAAAGCAATAGCAGTAAAACTAAACGATCATAGTGCTATGCTAACGGATGGGTCTTGTCCATCACATCATTCTCCTAATGATGTGATCCCGTTGATCACATGACAACTCATGTCTATGGCTAGGAAACATAACCATCTTTGATCAATGAGCTAGTCTAGTAGAGGCATACTAGGGACATACTGTTTTGTCTATGTATCCACACATGTACTAAGTTTCCGGTTAATATAATTCTAGCATGAATAAAAGACATTTATCATGATATAAGGAAATACAAATAACATCTTTATTATTGCCTCTAGGGCATATTTCCTTCAGTCTCCCACTTGCACTAGAGTCAATAATCTAGCTCACATCGCCATGTGATTTAATACCGATAGTTCACATCGTTATGTGAATAACACCCATAGTTCACATCACCATGTGACCAACACCCAAAGGGTTTACTAGAGTCAATAATCTAGTTCACATCGCTATGTGATTAATACCCAAGAGTAATAAGGTGTGATCATGTTTTGCTTGTGAGAGAAGTTTAGTCAACGGGTCTGTCACATTCAGATCCGTATGTATTTCGCAAATTTCTATGTCTACAATGCTCTGCATGGAGCTACTCTAGCTAATTGCTCCCACTTTCAATACGCATCTAGATTGATACTTAGAGTCATCTGGATTTAGTGTCAAAGCTTGCATCGGCGTAACCCTTTACGACGAACTCTTTATCACCTCCATAATCCAGAAATATTTCCTTAGTAATCCAATTACTAAGGATAATTTTGACCGCTGTACAGTGATCCACTCCTGGATTACTTTGGTACCTCCCTGCTAGACTTATAGCAAGGCACACATCAGTTCTGGTACACAGCATTGCATACATGATAGATCCTATGGCTGAGGCATAGGGAATGACTTTCATTTTCTCTCTATCTTCTGCAGTGGTCGGGCATTGAGTCTTACTCAACTTCATACCATGTAATACAGGCAAGAACCTTTTCTTTGACTGATCCATTTTGAACTTCTTCAAAATCTTATCAAGGTATGTGCTTTGTGAAAGTCCAATTAAGCGTCTTGATCTATCTCTATAGATCTTGATGCCTAATATATAAGCAGCTTCACCGAGGTCTTTCATTCAAAAACTTTTATTCAAGTATCCTTTTATGCTATCCAGAAATTCTATATCATTTCCAATCAACAATATGTCATCTACATATAATATTAGAAATGCTACAGAGCTCCCACTCACTTTCTTGTAAATACAGGCTTCTCCAAAAGTCTGTATAAAACCATATGCTTTGATCACCTCATCAAAGCGTATATTCCAACTCCGAGATGCTTGCACCAGTCCATGGATGGATCGCTGGAGTTTGCATACTTTGTTAGTACCTTTTTGGATCGACAAAACCTTCTGGTTGCATCATATACAACTCTTCTTTGAGATATCCATTCAGGAATGCAGTTTTGACATCCATTTGCCAGATTTCATAATCATGAAATGCGGCAATTGCTAACATGATTCGGACAGACTTAAGCATCGCTACAGGTGAGAAAGTCTCATCGTAGTCAACTCCTTGAACTTGTCGAAAACCTTTCGCAACAAGTCGAGCTTTGTAAACAGTAACATTACCGTCTGCGTCGGTCTTCCTCTTGAAGATCCATTTATTTTCGATGACCTGCCGATCATCAGGCAAGTCAAACAAAGTCCATACTTTGTTTTCATACATGGATCCCATCTCAGATTTCATGGCTTCAAGCCATTTTGCGGAATCTGGGCTCATCATCGCTTCCTCATAGTTCGTAGGTTCATCATGGTCTAGTAACATGATTTCCAGAACTGGGTTGCCGTACCACTTTTGTGCGGAACGTACTCTGGTTGATCTACGACGTTCAGCAGAAATTTGATCCGAAGTTTCATGATCATTATCATTAACTTCCTCATTTGATTGGTGTAGGAATCACTGGAACAATTTTCTGTGATGTACTACTTTCCAATTCGGGAGAAGGTACAATTACCTCATCAAGTTCTACTTTCCTCCTACTCACTTCTTTCGAGAGAAACTCCTTCTCTAGAAAGGATCCACTCTTAGCAACAAAGATCTTGCCTTCGGATCTGTGATAGAGGGTGTACCCAACAGTTTCTTTTGGGTATCCTATGAAGATTTACTTCTCCGATTTGGGTTCGAGCTTATTATGTTGAAACTTTTTCACATAAGCATCGCAGTCCCAAACTTTAAAGAATGACAGTTTATATGGTGTCATCTCCACGGATTTAGATGGTGCCCTATTTTAACGTGAATGTAGCTGTCTCTAATGCATAACCCCAAAAGTGATAGTGGTAAATCGGTAAGAGACATCATAGATCGTACCATATCCAATAAAGTACAGTTACGACATTCGGACACACCATTACGCTGTGGTGTTCCGGGTGGCGTGAGTTGTGAAACTATTCCACATTGTTTCAAATGAAGACCAAACTCGTAACTCAAATATTCTCCTTCACGATCGGATCGTAGAAACTTTATTTTCTTGTTACGATGATTTTCTACTTCACTCTGAAATTCTTCGAACTTTTCAAATGTCTCAGACTTGTGCTTCATTAAGTAGATATACCCATATCTGCTCAAATCATCAGTGAAGGTCAGAAAATAACGATACTTGCCGCGAGCTTCAACACTCATTGGCCCACATACATCAGTATGTATGATTTCCAACAAATCTGCTGCTCGCTCCATAGTTCCGGAGAACGGAGTTTTAGTCATCTTGCCCATGAGGCATGGTTCGCAAGCACCAAGTGATTCATAATCAAGTGATTCCAAAAATCCATCATTATGGAGTTTCTTCATGCGTTTTACACCAATATGACCTAAACGGCAGTGCCACAAATAAGTTGCACTATCATTATTAACCTTGCATCTTTTGGCTTCAATATTATGAATATGTGTATCACACGATCGAGATCCAACAAACTATTTTCATTGGGTGTATGACCATAGAAGGTTTTATTCATGTAAACAGAACAACAATTATTCTCTAACTTACATGAATAACCGTATTGCAATAAACATGATCAAATCATATTCATGCTCAACACAAACACCAAATAACACTTATTTAGGTTCAACACTAATCCCGAAAGTATAGGGAGTGTGCGATGATGATCATATCAATCTTGGAACTGCTTCCAATACACATCGTCACTTCATCCTTTAACTAGTTTCTGTTCATTATGCAACTCTCATTTCGAGTTACTACTCTTTAGCAACTGAACCAGTATCAAATACCGAGGGGTTGCTATGAACACTAGTAAAATACACATCAATAATCTGTATATCAAATATACCTTTGTTCACTTTGCCATCCTTCTTATCCGCCAAGTATCTAGGGCAGTTCCACTTCCGGTGACCATTTCCTTTGCAGTAGAAGCACTTAGTTTCAGGCTTGAGTTTAGCTTTGGGTTTCTTCATGGGAGTGACAACTTGCTTGTCATTCTTCTTGAAGTTCCCCTTCTATCCCTTTGCCCTTTACTTGAAACAAGTGGTCTTATTAACCATCAACACTTGATGTTCTTTCTTGATTTCTACCTTCGCCGATTTCAGCATTGCGAAGAGCTCGGGAATTACCTTCGTCATCCCTTGCATATTATAGTTCATCACGAAGTTCTACTAACTTGGTGATAGTGACTAGAGAACTTTGTCAATTACTTTCTTATCTGGAAAATTAACTCCCACTTGATTCAAGTAATTGTAGTACCCAGACAATCTGAGCACATGCTCACTAGTTGAGCTATTCTCCTCCATCTTTTAGGCAAAGTATTGTCAGAAGTCTTATACATCTAGACACGGGCATGAGTATGAAATACTAATTTCAACTCTTGGAACATCTCATATGCTCCGTGGCATTCAAAACGTTTTTGAAGTCCCGGTTATAAGCCGTAAAGCATGGTGCACTAAACTATCAAGTAGTCATCATATCGAGCTTTTGTCAAAACGTTCATAACGTCTACATCTGCTCCTGCAATAGGTCTGTCACCTAGCGGTGCATCAAGGACATATTTCTCTGTGCAGCAATGAGGATAATCCTCAGATCACGGAACAATTCCGCATCATTGCTACTAACATCTTTCAACTTAGTTTTCTCTAGGAACATATAAAAAATAAACGGGGAGCAACATCGTGAGCTATTGATCTACAACATAGATATGCAAAAACTATCAGGACTAAGTACATGATAAATTAAAGTTCAATTTAATCATATTAATTAAAGAACTCCCACATAGATAGACATCCCTCCGGTCATCTAAATGATCACGTGATCCAAATCAACTAAACCATGTCCGATCATCACGTGAGATGGAGTAGTTTCAATGGTGAACATCTTATGTTGATCATATCTACTATATGATTCACGCTCGACCTTTCGGTCTCCAGTGTTCCGAGGCCATATCTGCATATGCTAGGCTCGTCATGTTTAACCCGAGTATTCTGCGTGTGCAAAACTGGCTTACACCCGTTGTATTTGAACGTAGAGCTTATCACACCCGATCATCACGTGGTGTCTCGGCACGACGAACTTTCGCAACGGTGCATACTCAGGGAGAACACTTATACCTTGAAATTTAGTAAGGGATCATCTTATAATGCTACCGTCGTTCTAAGCAAAATAAGAAGCATAATAAGATAAACATCACATGCAATCAAAATATGTGACATGATATGGCCATCATCATCTTGTGCTTTTGATCTCCATCTTCAAAGCACCGTTATGATCACCTTCGTCACCGGCGCGACACCTTGATCTCCATCGTAGCATCGTTGTCGTCTCGCCAACTATTGCTTCTACGACTATCGCTATCGTTTAGTGATAAAGTAAAGCAATTACATGGCGATTGCATTTCATACAATAAAGCGACAACCATATGGCTCCTGCCAGTTGCCGATAACTTTACAAAACATGATCATCTCATACAAAACCGTATAACTCATCATGTCTTGACCATATCACATCACAACATGCCCTACAAAAACAAGTTAGACGTCCTCTACTTTGTTGTTGCAAGTTTTACATGGCTGCTACGGGCTTAGCAAGAACCGTTCTTACCTACGCATACAAAACCACAACGATGTTCCGTCAAGTATGTGTTGTTTTAACCTTCACAAGGACCGGGCGTAGCCACGCTTGATTCAGCTAAAGTGAGAGAGACAGACACCCGCCAGTCACCTTTAAGCAACGAGTGCTCGTAACGGTGAAACCAGCCTCGCGTAAGCGTACGCGTAATGTCGGTCCGGACCGCTTCATCTCACAATACCGCCGAAGCAAAGTATGACATGCTGGTAAGCAGTATGACTAGTATTGCCCACAACTCATTGTGTTCTACTCATGCATATCATCTACGCATAGACCTGGCTCATGATGCCACTGTTGGGGAACGTAGTATTTTAAAATTTTCCTACGATCACGCAAGATCTATCTATCAGATGCATAGCAACGAGAGGGAAGAGTGTGTCTACGTACCCTTGTAGACCGGGAGCGGAAGCGTCAAGTGACGCGGTTGATGTTGTCGAACTTCTTCGCGATCCAACCGATCAAGCACCGAACATACGGCACCTCCGCGTTCAGCACACGTTCAGCTTGATGACGTCCCACGAGCTCTTGATCCAGTTGAGCTTCACGGGAGAGTTTCGTCAGCACGACGGCGTGGTGACGGATATGATGTGTTCACCGGCGCAGGGCTTCGCCTAAGCTCCGCGACGGTATGACCGAGGTGTGATTCTGTGGAGGGGGGCACCGCACACGGCTAAAACAATTCAACTTGTGTGTCTTTGGGTGCCCCCCTGCCCCCGTATATAAAGGAGCAAGGGAGGGAGGCCGGTCGACCCTTCCTGGTGCGGCTAGGGAGTGGACTCCTACTAGGAATAGGATTGCAATCCTATTCCTAGTAGGATTCACCAAAAGAAGGAAGAGGGAAAGGAATAGGAGAGGTGGCGCCCCCCCCCCC
>LR738713.1:318813844-318859732 GCA_902687465.1 Secale cereale
CCCCCCCCCCCAATCCTAGTCCAACTAGGAACCCTAGGTGGGGGCGCCGGCCAGCCCTATGGGCTGCCTCTCTCTTTCCCTTTAGGCCCACTATGGACCATCCCCTCTCGTAGGGGGTTCCGGTAACCCCCTCCGGCATTCCCGATAAATCCGAAACTTTTCCGGAACACTTCCGGTGTCCGAATATAGTCGTCCAATATATCAATCTTTATGTCTCGGACATTCCGAGACTCCTCGTCATGTCCGTGATCTCATGCGGGACTCCGAACTACCTTCGGTACATCAATACTCATAAACTCATAATACCGATCGTCATCAAACGTTAAGCGTGCGGACCCTACGGGTTCGAGAACTATGTAGACATGACCGAGACTCATCTCCGGTCAATAACCAATAGCGGAACCTGGATGTTCATATTGGCTCCTACATATTCTACGAAGATCTTTTATCGGTCAGAACCGCATAACAACATACGTTGTTCCTTTTGTCAACGGTATGTTACTTGCCCGAGATTCGATCGTCGGTATCTCTATACCTAGTTCAATCTCGTTACTGGCAAGTCTCTTTACTCGTTCCGTAACTCATCATCTCGTGACTAATCTCATTAGTCTTTTGCTTGCAAGGCTTATTGTGATATGTGTTACCGAGAGGGCCCAGAGATACCTCTCCGACACTCGGAGTGACAAATCCTAATCTTGATCTATGCCAACACCACGAATACTTTCGGAGACACCTGTAGAGCATCTTTATGATCACCCAGTTATGTTGTGACGTTTGATAGCACACAAGGTGTTCCTACGGTATTCGGGAGTTGCATAATCTCATAGTCATAGGAACATGTATAAGTCATGAAGAAAGCAATAGCAGTAAAACTAAACGATCATAGTGCTATGCTAACGGATGGGTCTTGTCCATCACATCATTCTCCTAATGATGTGATCCCGTTGATCAAATGACAACTCATGTCTATGGCTAGGAAACATAACCATCTTTGATCAATGAGCTAGTCTAGTAGAGGCATACTAGGGACATACTGTTTTGTCTATGTATCCACACATGTACTAAGTTTCCGGTTAATACAATTCTAGCATGAATAAAAGACATTTATCATGATATAAGGAAATACAAATAACATCTTGATTATTGCCTCTAGGGCATATTTCCTTCAAATCAATCCGATGGAAGCTATCACTCCGACTCCGACTACAGTCAAGATGAAGGTGTTGCCGGTCTTGCTCTCGTATCCTCCAACTCCAACTCCTACGACTTATTTGATTCACCAAATGAGGGAATTGGAAGATGCTTCATGGCTAAAGGCCCCAAGGTATCACACCCTGAATTCATTGACTTCAATAGTGATGAGGATGACTTGCTTGGTGAAGATGAGCTCTTGCATGATAAATCTAGTGAGCCTAGTAACGATGAAAATGCTAGTAGTCTTTTTAGTCGAGAAGAGTCGAATGACAATGCTATGAAGGAGATTGAGCGTCTAACTAAAGAACTAAACACTCTTAAGTTAGCTCATGAAACAACTCAAGAAAATCATAGAGAGCTCTTAAGATCTCATGAGAAGCTACGCTTCGAGAAGCTCACTCTAGAGCAAGAACATGAGTTTCTAAAAGCAATCAATGACGATCTTCGAAAGAAGAGTTCTTCATATCTTGCCAAACGACTTCTCTTGTCTAATTTCTTGCCACCCATTAAGACTAAGCATGACAAGCATAAGAAAAATTCTTCCTCTAGCAGTAACAATAACCATGTTAAATCCAATGTTGTTGCTTCTAGTAGTTCTCTTGATTCCACTAACAATGTTTCAAGCCAAGTTACACTTGAGCAAGAGAATAGTTTATTGAAAGGGATCATAGAGAAAGGTGTCTACAAGAGCCTTGCCGGAAGCAAGAACTTTGAGGAAATTGTTCGTAAGCAAGGAAGGCACCGGAAGAATCAAGGAATTGGTTTTGAGCGAAAGTTCAACGCCGAAGGTGTTGAGTGGGAAGAAGGTCAATATCCTACTCCACAGTTTGTTTCTCAAAAGGAGAAGTATGATCCTACTTCTTCCAATGTGGAACAAGCTCAAGATGACCTTCCACCACAAGACCACAAGCTAAAAGCCAAGGACAAGCTTCAAGAGGAGATTGATGCATTCATTGAAGCACCTCAAGCCATGGTCAAGTGGGTTCCCAAGGGAAACATCAAGTTCTACTTCGTCAAGCTCAACTACAACCCCAAGGATTCCCATCAAGATGATGTGGATCCCGAAGAAGAAGAACTAGAAAGTTCTTGAGGGTGACTTCGCCAACATACTTCACTCACATTCATTTTGGCAACTTGTGCAATCAACTTCTACATCATGCACTAGTTCATGGAGTCACAAACCCTCTTGTTGGTAAGTCAAGGGACAAGGTAATCATTGCTTTCATGGACATCATCTATTGTGAACTTCAATCTATGTCCATGGATATCCTTGTTTGTTCCTTATGGGACTAACCCATGTAGGTATTGAAAGTGCCCGAATCCAAAGGATAGCTCCCAACTCTTGATGATCTCCATCAACATTGAGCATCCACATCTTCAACATCTACATGAAGTCTTCTACGACAACCCAAGGTTAGTTTGACCCTTTAAAAGGGGTTCTCACATCTAGGGGAGCTTTGCTCTAAAAATTGAGCTAAAGCATCTTCAAATGATGTGAACACATCAATGCTTTATGTAAAAGTGGTAACCCCACTTGTGCTTAAACGATGAGTATGACCTATGATCAAATGTTCTCATTTGGCTCCTAAGTCAAAATACTCATATAAAGATGACCTAGTCATCGACAAATTGTGTGCTAGTTGCTAGAGTTTTGGTTGTGCATGTTTGACACATATTTCATTTGCTATCTTATTGTGTGAGCATGTTGGATGCATGATTTTATCCATTCGAGGACATCCATTTGTTGTTTTGGTTGTTTTGACTTTTCTGACCAAATGGATGGACAAGAATGCCTAAGTACCTCCCCTAGCTATCTATGCTTTCTTGTCTCAAATTCTATTCATGCTTACATCACAAACTTTGAACAAGTCATTTTCGGACCCTCCGAGTGAAGAGCACTCGGAGCCACCGATCCGTCAAGGGCTAATTTCCAAAACCTTCTAATTGATTTCGGTCAGACCAACTCACTCAAACTCGGTCAAACCGAAAGCATTTAGACTGATCTAGGTTTTCATCTCGGTGAAACCGAATTGTGATTTTCGGCGTGACCGAAGTGCATAACTGCCTAGCAGTTATCCATCTCGGTGCCACCGAGTTTTACAACTCAGTCCCACCGACAGCAAAGGGATATATATACCAAGGGCCGCGCGCATTGATTCCTCCTTCAAACGCTTCGCCCCCACATCCCTTGCTGCCGTCGCCTTGATCTCCGGATCGTCGCCGTCGTCGCCTGTGCGCCCTCGCCGCAGGTCTCCGTCGCCGTCAACGGGCATCTCCTCCGCGCCGTTGCCGCCGTAGAGAAACTCCACCAAGTTAGGGTGAGTTTTGATCCCACTCGTGCTCCCATCTCCGATTCAATGCACGTTTGGATTGCCTAGTATCTTGCCACGATTGAAATCTTCATGTACACCAGATTGGTTCGTTTGAACTAGATTCGAGTAAAATGTTTAGGGTTAGGTTTCCACGGAACACATCTCGGTAAAACCAATTTTATAATTTCGGTGTGACCGATTTGGCCTCTGGCCATTGCACTGCACCCTTCGGTCCAACCGAGTTGTGCAAATCGGTGTGACCGAAATGTAGTTTTTGTGAAACCCTAGTGTTTTCGGCAGGACCGAAACCCACTTCGGTCAAACCGAAAGTGGTGTGCAAGCTTCTGTTTAACACTTCGGATTCACCGAAACTTAAACTCGGTCTGACCGAAATGTCTTCTGTGAAAACTTAAAACTAGAATTTGAACTCATTTTTTTGCAAAAACTTCTGCAGTTTGTGATAACTCTTCTTCTCTGCCTATACCTTATCTATTCACAGGTTGTCAGCCATGTCAGATACCAGTGACAGTCAGAACAGGTCAGAGACACCCATTGCAGACATTCCAGAGGCAGACACTAGTCCTGATCCTAGTAGCCCATTTGATGATGGTGAGAGGAGTACACCAAGTGGCATGCCTCCTGCAGCCACCAGAGCTAGAAAGGAGAAGAATTCCGATGATGAGGATTCAGATTTCGTTGTTGAGGAAGAAGTGACCTCCAAGCCTAAGAGGAAGGTTGTTGCCAAAGAGCAACAAGGTTAGCAATCTAAGAAGGGCACCAGCAAAGTCAAGCAGTCAACTGTTGCTAAGAAGCTGAATTTGGGAGAGGCAGCTGCAAGCAAAGTGAAGAAAACCTCCAAGAGAAAAAGGGTAGTGTATACTGATTCTCATGCAGATGCAGCAGTAGAGGATGAGGATGAGGAAGCACCCCAGCCTCCACCTCAGAAGACGAAGCTCATGGGTGATGCCATTAAGGCTGGAGCCTCATCAAAGCCCAAGAAATCTGCTCAAGCTAAGGCAGCTCCAGCAAAGCCTGCTGCCAAGCCCAAGAGGACCACCAGAAACATTCCAGCGTCTGAAAAGAACAAGGATGATGTGCCACCAGCTGAGTCTGACGAGGAAGGACAAGTGTTGCTGAAACTTCGTCCAAAACTGCCACTTCACAATGATGCTCATCCTCAAGCTGAGGATATGAAGGCAAGGAAAGATAGAGGTCTCAGGCTATGGAGACAAGCTGACCCATATGCCGTGAGGAGAAGAACTGCTGTAGATCCCAGATTTCACACCAGAGAGCAGCAGGACTTCTATGAGACCATGCTGATGGACAAGAAGCCCATAGTCGCAGACACCAGATATGTTGACTGGGAGTACATTGACAGCGAAGAGCACAGAGATTTCTTTCCACATGTGCATGAAAGCTTCACTGCATGTGGAGTTGCAGAGTTTGTGGGTCAGAAATTGACCAGTTGGAACGATGAGATGATAATGCAATTCTATGCCACAGCTCACTTCTATCCTGATGGAAAGATCACATGGATGACTGAAGGTCAAAGGTTCTCTTCTTCTGTTGAAGAATGGGCAGAAATTCTGAATGCTCCAGTGCAACGAGAAGATGATATTGATGTCTATGGGATTCCAAAGAAGAATCATGATTCCATGAAGAACATGTACAAAGAGATTCCGGCAGCGGATTTGGAAATCTGGAAGCTCGGCTCAGTCTACCATCTCCAGGCAGGCTTACCTACCACTAATACCATTTTGAGGCATACCTTGATGCCCAAGTCTGGAGATCATCGCATGATCAGAGGATATTCTATCAACATGCTGCATATACTTGATGAGAAAGCACCTTTCAAGGTGATGGACTTAATGGTAGAGACCATTAAGAGGACTGCAGCTGACCAGAAAAGGTCATGTGGATTTGCCCCACAGATTCAGATGCTTATCAATGCCAAGTTTTGCACGGGCAAATTCTTGTTGGATAGAAAACATTTACCCCTGCAGCCAGAGCATGAAGACAATGTTGTTGTGATGGATGAGGAGGATCCGACATCTGTTGAAGGTCAAGCCAAGATCGAAGCTGCTAAGAAAGCCAAAGCTGACAAAGCAGCAGCAGCAGCAGCTAAACCAAAGAGTTTCGGAGAGCAGATTCTTGAAGCTACTCAAAGGATTGAACAACGCCTGGCCAGCATTGAACAGTCTCAGGAGAGCTTAGAGAGGATTGTTGACGAGAATATCCACGCTCTGGACGTGAAGCTGACTGAAATACAAGTGACCGTCAACAAGCTTGAGGCAGACATTGAGGAAGCAAAGCAGGACAAGGCAGAGTTGCAGGATGACTTAGTCCAGGATTCTCATAGACAGACTGCTCCGGTTCCCAAAGGATCCCGATCAGCTGCTATTCCAATGACTGACACCAGGACTACAGCTTCAGCACCTCCCACAGTTCCAGCAGTTACTCCAGCTCCAGTGTCCACTCCTCCAGCACAGACATCAGCTGAAGTCTTCGCCGATGCCGTCATATCCACTCCGACATCAACCTAGACGGGAGCCGCCAGCAGAGTCTCCAGTGACGTTTAGCTCTATGCTTTTTCGAACTTTTTGGTAACTTGTTGCCAAAGGGGGAGAAATTGTATAGATCATAGGGCTTCGAGAGAGAGAGTGTTGTTATCTTTGCGCTTTTGCTCTTTCGTTCTTTTGCGGTTTCTTTGAGATACTTTTGGTTTTCGAGACATTCAGTGTGCTTGATACTCCGTTTGATGCTACCTTAATGAGTGCTTGGTCATACTATGCTTTAATGTGTGCTTAATGCTTATCATATGTCATTCCTATCTTGTATGACTATTTACTCATGTCTTGGTGATTGGGTGCATGCTGTTCATTCTTATCATTTTGTGCGCTCCACCAAGATGTATGTGACATGGAAGAGTGACCCATGATCCTAATCGATTGTGCATTTGCATTCAAATGCAAATCTTAAATAATGCACAAATTTAGGGGGAGCTCTTGCTTATCACATACTTCTCAAAGCGACGATATTATTCATCGATTATATTCTTTGTCGAAGCTTTGATCTATATGTTGTCATCAATTACCAAAAAGGGGGAGATTGAAAGTGCAACTAATCCCCGGGTGGTTTTGGCAATTAATAACAACATATATATCATTGAACTAATAGTTACTTGAGAATCATTTCAGAGAAGTTCAGTGATAATGGGTATGGCAAGGACTGAAGAAGTGGACCCCTCAAAATGCTAAGGCAAGCATTGGCAAAAGCTCAAGACTCCATTTTTGGTTTAGTGATCCAAGATCACATTGAGTCCATAGGAAAAGCCAATACTATTAAAAGGGGATGAGGTTATGTTGATGATCTGGTTGCTCAAGTGCTTAGTGATACATCTCCTAAACTATCAGCAACTTTCACTGCCATATACACTCATAAGTAATCTCAGTCCCACCGATATTCCAAACTCAGACACACCGAGATGAACCACCTCAGCCATAAGCCAAACCCTAGAAAAATCGGATATTCCGATTCTGAAATCGGTTTCACCGAAACATGAGTCGCCAAGCTTCTGTAACCTTCTGTCATCAAATCGGTGTCACCGAGATGATGAAGTCGGTCCCACCGAAACTGGCATGCTCTTGTTATTGTACGAATCGGACTAACCGAGTTTGTATATTCGGTCCCACCGAAAACCCCAACGTTCACATTATTTGAACTTTCGGTCTCACCGAGTTGTCCACTTCGGTCCCACCGAGATTGCTCAAATATGTGTGTAACGGTTGGATTTTGTGTGGAGGCTATTTATACCCCTCCACCCCCTCTTCATTCGTGGAGAGAGCCATCAGAAAGAACTACCACTCCTACCTTACATTTCTGAGAAGAG
This sequence comes from Secale cereale, assembly GCA_902687465.1. Classification (NCBI taxonomy): domain Eukaryota; kingdom Viridiplantae; phylum Streptophyta; class Magnoliopsida; order Poales; family Poaceae; genus Secale; species Secale cereale. Next base: position 318,821,240 of record LR738713.1, read on the forward strand.
AACTACCTACCTTGTGTTGAGATCAAGTTGCTCCACTCCCACCATATGAAGCTTGATCTCTAACCTTCCCAAGTTGCTTTCCACTCAATCCTTTCTTCCACCACAGCCAAATCAGTGAGGAGTGTTGAGTGTTGGGGAGATTATCATTTGAAGCACAAGAGCAAGGAGTTCATCATCATCTACAACATCTATTACCTTTTGGAGGGTGGTGCCTCCTAGATTGGTTAGGTGTCGCTTGGGAGCCTCCGTCATCGAGATGTGGAGTTGAACCAAGAAGTTTGTAAGGGCAAGGAGATCGCCTACTTCGTGAAGATCTACCCCGAGTAAGGCTAGCCCTCCGTGGGCGTAGGCCATGATGGAATAGACAAGGTTGCTTCTTCGTGGACCCTTCGTGGGTGGAGCCCTCCGTGGACTCGCGCAGCCGTTACCCTCCGTGGGTTGAAGTCTCCATCAACGTGGATGTACGATAGCACCACCTATCGGAACCACGGGAAAAATCATTGCGTCTCCAAATTGCGTTTGATCTTCTCCACCTCTCTTTACTACATGTGCAATTTACTTTCCGCTGCCTATACTCTAGAATTGCATGTGTAGGGTGATGCTTGACTTGATCATAATTGTGAATCTGCCAAAAACTGTTCTTTGTCAAAAGGCAGAATTTTTATATTTACAAGTAGTCTAATCACCCCCCCTCTAGACATACTTTCGATCCTACAAAAGGGTATGTAGATGCACCCCTTTATGCTCGTTGCTAGATGACTCCTTAGATTGATCTTGGTGAAGCGTAGGAATTTTTTTGAATTCTGCTACATTCCCCAACACAGGTATTATCCCCGGCCGCCTTGTCGTCTGCCCCGCCCTCGTCTCCTAGGGCGGAGGATACCCGCTGGGATGACACTTCGGTATCCCCGCCAATCACGGGCGGTGAAGCCCTGGCTGGCGGGTCACTCTCCGTCTCTCCAGGCACTAGAGAGTTCCCCTCCAATAAGGAGGCGTCGGGGTGTCCTCCGGGAGGGCTGTAGGTCAGCAGGAGAAAAATGCTAAGTAAAGCATCAAAAATACTGAACGAACAGAGGTGCGGCAGTCAATCCAGACAAACTTACGATTCGGGTAGGGGGTTTCACCATGGGCTTCACCACGAAGCTATGTTCGGACGAATCCGAACTAGCTCCAAGGTTCAGTTTCCTCCGGGGCGCGGCCGTGCCCGCGTCAGTGATGGCCCCCCTCTTCTTCCCCTGCCTTGCGCAGGGGGCTCTTCTTCTTCCTCCTCTTCCTCCTCATCATCTTCTTCCACATCATCGGAGGAGAGGATGTTGATTTCCTCGGACTTCCTGTCCGTAGGACGGGGGCTATCTCCGGCCCCCTTGCCCTTTGTCTTCTTGGGATTCTTGGTTGGCGCCTTGTACGGCGCCGGGACCAGCATCGCCGTCAGTAGAGGCAATGTTGGGTCTTCGGGCAGAGGCGCCGGACTCTTAATCCGGGTCGCCTTCTTCGTCCAGCCATGTATATGATGCAAAAACTCCAATTCATGTTATCATTAAATAAGGGAATAAACATATGTTCGGCAAAAATTTCTATTACCTATGTGGCGGAGAGCGCGGTGCTAAAGCTCGCGTCTTCAGTTTCCGCCGGCCACTCATTCTGGCTCTTGAAGAGATGCTTCCAGATCTCCTTGTGCGTAAAGCCGAAGAGATGCTTCAGCGGCTTGTCTCCTGCCGGATCGAACTCCCATAGGGAGGAGTCCCGGCTTTGGCAAGGGAGAACAAGCCGGGTCACCATCACTTGGACCATGGAGGAGAGCAGGTGCCCCTTGGAGATCATGCCGGACACATGGCTCACAAGATTCGTCACTTCAGTTGTAGACCCCCAGTCTAGACCCTTTTTGGTCCAAGAGGTTAGCCTCTCTGGGGGTCCGGATTTGAAAACAGGCTCCGCCGCCCATTTGGCGTCGTGGGAGTTCGGTGATGTAGAACCACTCCTGCTGCCAGACCTTATTCGTCTCCACGAATGAGCCCTTGGGCCAAGTTGCATTCGGGAGCTTGCTAATCATGGCGCCCCTGCACTCCACGTGTTTTCCATCCACCACTTTCAGCTTCACGTTGAAGGTTTTGAGCCATAGGCCGAACTGTGGAGGGATGCGGAGGAAAGCTTCACACACCACTATAAAAGCGGATATGTGAATGATTGAGTTCGGGGCTAGATCATGGAAATCTAGCCCGTAGAAGAACAAAAGACCCCGAACAAAGGGGCGTAGTGGAAACCCTAGCCCCCTAACAAAATGGGAAGTGGACACTACCCTCTCACCTGCCTCAGGGACGGGTTTCACCTGACCCTTGGCAGGGACTCGGTGCGCGATAGTGGCGGCGAGATAGCCCACGCTTCGTAGATCCTCCACGGTCTTTTCTGTGACCGTGGAAGCTTTCCAGTTGTCCCTAGCACCAGATCTAGCCATTGCTGGGAAGGGGAGCAGTGGTTGAGGAACGAGGAGCGGTGGGCGCAGGAGATGAGAATACGGGGGCAAGGGAGATTGGAGAGCTCGAGCTTGAGGAAGGCGTGGGGCTGATGAAAGGGATATATATCCTTTTATAATGCTATGAATACGGAGCATCCCCCCACTTTAGCCATAAACCTCACCCGTTCCCGAAGCGGTCGTGCGTAATGCACGACGTGGGTGCTCACATCATATTGATAAGGATCCCACTAAAAGCGGGCACGGTCTCTGTTTGATGGGAAAACACTGAGACAATGGGAGCAAATTCCTTGAGACAAGAAGTTCGTTCTCTGCACGGAAGTCTATTCCAATAAGCTTTCCACCAAAAAAACGGAATGCAGGGAATGACCTTAAGCTTGTCAATGAGGATTTACCTCGAAACGCGAAACCAGGGCCGAATAAAACGGTTTGATATGTTAGTGGGTTGGACGCGACGCTTCACCCAAAAGTTCTCAGTAAAGACACACTATTCATTTTTCTTTAAAAGCCTTGCCTTCGAGGCTAAGGGTTGTACTAACCTTGTAGAGCCGAACAGAATACATTTTTTGCAGAAGATATATTCGGAAGAAGGAACCTGCCTTGCAACGCCAAAGACAATACGGAAGCTGAACTCATCGTCATTGAAGTCAGGTTCAGGGGCTACTGAGGGAGTCCTGGATAGAGGGGTCCTCGAGAGGCCATATAACTCTTGGTGGGCTGGACTGGTGGTCCTCGAAGATCATCTCTCGTATCCGGATAGGACTCCTATATTCGTGTAAAGGCCGGTTTTAGGTTCGGGTGTAATCTTTCCTTCCTCTGCAAGATGGTATGTACAAACCCTAGGCCCCTCCGGTGTGTATATAAACCAGAGGGTTTAGTCCGTATAGGCGAACGGAGAATCTCAAATCATCATAGGCTAGACTTTAGGGTTTAGCCAATTCGATCTTGAGGTAGATCAACTCTTGTATTCATATCCATCCATATGAATATAGCAGGAAGTAGGGTATTACCTCGATCGAGATGGCCTGAACCTGGGTAAACATCGTGTCCCCAACCTCCTGTTACCATCGATCCTCAAATGCATAGTTCGGGACCCCCTACCCGAGATCCGCCGGTTTTGACACCGACACACCCCTACTGACTACAACATCCAGAAGGAGCTAATGATGACATCCAGAAGGAATCCACCCTTCACCTTGCCCTCCATCAACATGGTGGCATGCAGATCTTCGTCAAGATGTCTCCTTAAGATACAGATCTTTATGAAGACCCTTACTCGCAAGACCATCACCGTTGAAGAGGAGTCATCTGACACCATTGATACCGTCACCAAGATTATAAGAGAAGGACACTAGTTCCGTGAGAACAGCTATGTAGCGATCGCCGAGACCTTTTCCCGGCAGCCTACACATATTGTTGGGCGTCGCGTGGGACTGCGCACCTCTCCTTGCCAATGGTTGTTCTGCTGGCATAGCCCCCGTAACGCCATCCTCCACATCAATGTCCCAGCAACGCTTCTAGGGGTCACCAACAGCGGCTCATGCCTGTTATCCCTAGCACCACCTACGGTGGCCCGTAACAGCTATACTTGCTACGGCGTGCTACGGCCCGTCGCGAGGAAGCGGTGCCACAAGGCAGTTAGGTGGGAGGCTAGGTGATTCATCACCTCTCTTTTACCAGGAGTGTGTCACGTCTCCCTCAACGTGTCACGATAAAAGTGAGTGCGCCTGCACATCTACTCTGACAAGATGGGCTTCACCTACCTGACACGGGCTAGGCCAACACATGTTCATGCATTTAATGCAATACACATGAATGTACTCTGGCCAATGTGGTATCCCCTTGTCTGTATAAAAGGAGGACCAAGGCCACAGAGAAAGGGGTTCACACTGTTTGATAGCAATTAGAGTATAGCTAGGGCATGAGCTACTCCCGGTAACAGCAACAACTCTTCCTATCGGAGAGAAGAACCCCTAGCCCAGGATTGTAAACATTCCACCACATGATCAGTTAAGCAGAAGGGCATAGGGCTTTAGACCTCTAGGCGGCCTGGACCTGAGTGAAAAATGTGTCTTCACCTTTTCATCGTCATGATTTAGGAGTTGATCTCCAGCGTTTAGTCTCGGGCCGAACTCTAAAAGGGGAGTGTCCCTCGCTCCCAGTGTCATGCTCGCGCGCATGACAGATATGCTTTGTGTTGACGTTGCATTATGTTTTATGTTTGAATTTAAATTTCATATAGTTTGTTGTGGGATACATTGAACTGTTATATGATACGTAAAACTTAGAGATAATCTTGAGTGTATTTGCACAAAAGGAAGATTCTTCCCAACTTATTCAATCTCCTATACCTAAAAGATGGCATAGCTCTGTTCATCGTTGAGTAATACTTCAGATTTCGTGAGCACTATTTGATCGAGTAACAAAACTTGGCAAGTCTGTTGGAGATGCTCTACCCTTCCCTGGCGGTTTTTTGCCGTACGTCTGCTAGCTAGACTGCTATACACATACCATTGATTGGGCAGTCTTTTACAGTGATGTGATTAATTATGGAGAAGTCTCCAGTGAGGGGCAGGCATCAAAGGAGAAGCCAATAACTCTGCAGGTGGCTTTAAACCGCAGATGGCTATAGCTAGGCGCGCGCATGCGGGGGGAGGAAGTGCATATGCATGCAGACGATGCATGTGTGTGTCCGTCCACTGGGACATTATGGTGCATTTGTAAGAACGCAGAAATCGCAGACGATGGGGGTGCAGCCCAGCTAGAGATGTTGAAATAAATCGAGAGCTAGCCGAGGAGTACCAACGTCTCTTGGCGAAATCAATCCGGCCCAGCGTGACGCAACGCAACGAGGAGCTAAGTTGCACTTGAATTGCATTGCATTGCATTGCACCGCATGCCATTACTGCATGCAATGCCCCAACTGCATGCATTCATGTGGATTTGTTACTATCTCTACGTGCCGAATTCAAGTCTTCAACCGACCTAGCATACCTTCAACGACAGCAACAGCAAAAAGATCTCAAGGAATTTTCTTTTTGCCCGATCCAGAGGTTTTAGGATATCATGCTGATGTTTTCGACAGTCCATGCCTCACCCGACAGTCGATCTGAGCCGTAGGTTGTCGATCGGATAGTGCTCACGACACCTGAAGTATTACTCGACGACGAACAGAGCTATGCAAATCGTATGCATGCAAGGCTCAAATACTTGGTTCGAACCCTCGCACCTCAGGATGCAATCGGGGACGGGTTTCGCGGTACTGCAAAGGACCAAGTATACTTGGCAGCTAGTAATTGATGCGCTTCGCGGGATAAGCGGGCCGCCGCTTGCATCCTTATATTACTCGCACCCTACCAAATTAAGTCCTCCCCTAAAAAAACCTAATCAAGTCCTTGAAGAAAAACCAAAACAAAAAAACACATGGAGAAAACACAGTTGACTGAAAATTATTGGAAACAACCATCGCAAGCTGCTGCATACCGTTAGTTAGGTCTTGCATTTCTTCAGCCAAACAGAGGATTACAAACTTAGGAGACCACTGCTACCACAACACCAATCGGAAACTAGCCATAACGCTAATTAAACTGACCAACCCATTGCAACCCAGCAACATAAGGGAAAGTAACTACTCAAGCAAAGTAACCCTGTCCAGTGGATGATCCGACGGCGGTCACTCGCTCCTCCATCCTCAAGATTCGCATATCGCCTGATCGAGCTAACCATCCGTGTGAGCATCCACTGGACGGGCACGCGCCCGCATCAGCGTTGATATTTCTTCACTTGCGCTTGCCGCGCTTCTTGTCGCCGTCCCCGGAGGCGCCCGCGCCGGCGCCGCCGTTCTGGAGCAGGTCCACGAGGCAGGGCTGCTTGCAGTTGATGCAGGTGGGGTAATCCTTCTTGGCCACCATGCAGTACATGAGGCACCGGGTGCAGGCCCCGATCACCATCGGCGACTTGCTTCCAGGGCTGCCGTCTGACGACACGCAGGAGCTCGGCGACGACGAGCCGCTGTCGTCATGGCCGTCCACCTCCATCCCCACCGGCGGCGACAGGTTCAGCTGCAGCTCCAGCCTCCCACCGTTCCTCACGCCGCCGTTGCCATTGCTGCGGTCCATGACTCACAGGCAATCACACTGCACAAACAAGAATATATTAGATCAAAATATATTTTCTCTTCAGTAACATACATGAGGAAGAACGCAAGGCAAAACAGAGTTGCTACCTGAATCTGGTGAAGGAGAGGAGAGGAGAGGGGAAAAAGAGTTGAGCTAGCTGCGATGTGTTTTTGGTTGAGGACTTTGAAAGGTCCGAGGGTCCTTATATAGGAGGGGTTACTCGAGTATAGGAGGAGAGGTCAATGCTTCTCTTTACTTGCTAATTAATGCAACAGCAAGGACCCTCCGTCCTCTTCCTCTCTTCGCTTCCTTCCACATCCCTCCAACCTTACTCACTTGTGATATGATCTTGCATATCATAAAGTTAGTTTTTGAAAAATACATACTACAAAATCAGTATTTTACGAGCTTATACCAACTTTTTGTACAAGAAAACAGGGGAAATCTGTGAGGTGGGAAGCTAGACACATCTGTGAGGCCAAATTTACCCTTATTTTCGTGGTTGCCCTCCGTGTGTATTCATGGCGAAGCTGCCAACACCATGCTGTTGGCAATAGCTGCGTGCGCAGTCCGCAGTGTCAACATCTTGAACGCCCTTTACTGGTGCGCAGCTGCATGAAGGGTTCCATCCAGCGAAATTAAGTGTAGTGCATCAATGTGCCACTGGTTATGTGAGTAAATAGAACTTAAATAGGAGATGCGCCACTTTAGGTAAATGGTGTCTTTAACCGAGCGGCGAGGCCGGCTTGGCCGTACCCATGTATACTCAATGCCCTTTGCTCTTCAATGAAATCCTGCAGTCCATTAAATTCCTCTTTGATGTGAAATGACATCTCACCCAAACACGAGCGCTTTTATAACCCTATTGCATCTTTATTTCAATTCTTACAGGAGTACTTACGAAGGAGAGTTTACTCCCGCCGGTATGACCTGACAGCAGAATTTATAGCATTGTAGGGTTGACTCGGGGTAGCTTGGTAGTGTCTACAGATAATAGTAACAGTGAAATGCTAGGAAAATCTTTGGTGCGATATATGCTTCTTCCGCAGGAACCCTGCTTGATCGGAGACACCAGCGCCAAGAAATACAGCAACTATCAAAGCTACATACTCTATCTCATACCTAGAACCCATACTAAAAAAGAAACATACTATTAATATATGTTAGGGATCTGTATATTCTGATTGTACTGGTTAATTATAAGTTCCAAAAGCCCCCAAAGTCCAAACTAACGGCACTCATACATGATGGGCATACAAGATGTCTCACCCATGTTATGCTCCTAAATACTCTATACAATCTTAGAGGATAAGTGATTAGACAGGTTGCAAGCTACGAAATTGTTTGTTAAATAGGACATTGATAGCCTAACAAAATATAGCAATGGAATCATCACAACCTTCTGCACACATAAATAGGAGATAAATAAATGACAATAGGGGACAAATGATATTGCAACAGAGTGAGGGTTAACAACCAAATGGGCTGATAACATTTGATTTGATTAGAGCATCGCTAGAGCACTAGTTGCACCTAGCCGAACACTTAAACAGTTAGAGGAGTAAAAAACAAATAAGAGATGCCCCCTAAAAGTAGCCCCACTCTCTCATTTTTACCCCTCCAACGCCACTTTTCAGGATAATATTAGCCCCCCACCCCCTCCCGTCCGAGCCGCCATTGCCGCCCAAGCCTGCCGCCTCCACTACCTCAGCCCCCGATTCCAGACGGAATGGAACCAGAACGCTCCTCCACCTTCCCGCCGACGTGACGCTTTCAACAAAGACCGCTACCAAGGCCGCAGAGTTCGCGATGACGATAGGTCGCCCTCCCATTGCTCCGGCCGACGGCAAGCGCGCGAGGAAGCTGACAGAGGCGATGAAGGCGCTCACCGAATAGGCGTTGGTATCTACGTGGACGCCTCGTCCTCGTCTGGTTAGTCTTAGCATGTCCGGTCACCCCTCTGCCTCTTCCGCCTCCTCGTCCGACTCGTTCAGCCATCGTAGCCACCGCTGAGATGGATGTGGCCTACTTCAAGTCATAGTTGGATGATTCACACGTGCTTGGCCTTGATGATCTAGACTACGAATGTTCGAGGTTTGCTCAGGGAGAAGAGACCGAGGAGGATGACGATCCCGATGAGGAGTCGGAGCACCCGTAGATATATTCAAGCAAACAACAAGAGACCAAGGACGCAAAACTATTCACAAGACGAAGACATTGCGTTGTGTCATGCTTGGATGAACGTCTCTTGATGCATCGGTTCGCACAAATGAAACCAAGGAGAGGTTTTGGAGTAGGATTGAAGACTACTATTCCAACACCGTGACCATCTCATCCAACCGCACTCAAGGCTCTCTTGGACATCGTTGAAGCACCATCCAATAGCAATGCAACCGATGGTCCGGTTGTATTGATAAAGTCAACAATGCACTACCCAGTGGGGGTACCAATCACAGAGTTTGGGCCTATCATCCAGGACCTATACAAGCAACACAACAAGAAGAACAGTGGCAAGGCCTTGACATTCACCATTGCTACAAGGAACTAGTTGGCAATGAGAAGTGGATCCGGAGGAACTTGGACACCACACCGAAGAGGTCACGAATTAGCATATCCATTGAAGCCAATGAGGAGGAGGATGAAAACCCTTTCAAGAGGCCAGATGGTAACAAGATTGCAAAAGAGAGAAAGAATCATGCAGGTGTTGGTGCCTAAAAAGAGGAGCTTTGTGATGTGATTGAGACCAAGAAATCATTAGCAACCGAATGCAAAGATGACAAGACGGCAAAGTGAAACGAGCTCAAGTAATTGGAGGACAAGAAAGGAGGTCAAAGTGTTGGGAGACGTAGTAGAAAAATAAAATTTTCGCGCCTACGCACACCCAAGATCAGTATGAAGATTTAATAACGAGTAGGGATCACGATCTTTACCCTCACCGAGTCGCAGCGGAAGAAGGACGTGTTGGTGTAAATCGTACTTGGAGTCACATCGAACCATCGATGAACGATCCCGCGAACCGCCCACAAACAGTCCCTCAAACTGAAGACCGAAAGCACGACCTCTCTACTTGGTTGCAAGCGTGCAACCTTCATGATCCGGCAGCGCTTCGCCGTCCAGAGCTAATTGTTGCCGTAGAATTAGAGGGAGGAGATTAGAACCACAGGGGGCTTCTAATTATGAGGACAAGAGGATTAGCCTAGCTCTAATTAGTCAACTAGGATCAACTAGAACTAGAACTACAAGAACTAGAGGAGGCTCCAAAACTTGTATGACCCAATGGACAAAATCCTCTAGTATATATAGGATAGAGGGGAGAGGAGGGGCTGCCACAAAGGAGGAAAGTTCCCCGTTGGGGCGCCAACCTAAGGAGGGGAGGAAGAAACCTCCCCCTCCTCCAATTTGGCCACCTTCATTAGGGAAGGAGGCGCTAAGGAAGGAAGCGCCTACACACTTGGGCCTTTGTGGCCCAAGTTGTCTTCCACCTCTTCGCCTTTTTAAACCCGTTGATATTTAATTAAATATAAAATTGTTCTAAATACTTTTAGACCAATTTATATATAATTTAACATCCCCGGAAACATTCCCACCTATATATATTTATCAGTAATACCGGGGTATTACCCGATATTCACCGAAACCCTTCCGGTGACCCTGGAACGATTCCGGATCCTCTCGGAACTATTCCGGATATTAATGAAACAATTCCACAAATATATTCTCATCATTCCCGTCCTACTAACACTCAGCAAATCATGATTACCTTAAGCTTGTGACCCCGTAGGTTCGGTAAACCATAGACATGGATGAGACCATTCATTTAATGACAGATAGCGGGACCGTGGACGTCCATATCGATCCCTATGAGCACACGAATGATATTCGAGTCAACCTTTGGTTATCATGTGATATTCCCTTTGCTTCGCGATACTTCACAAAACCCGAAATGCATCGGTATCCTCATGAGTCATCACCATGCTCACTATACCGAAATCCTTGTTATCCCGTGACGTAGTCTCTTGTGTCTGGCCAGACGATGATGGATGTCGTCACACCGAGAGGACCCTAAGAATATCTATCCATCGTCGGAGGTGCAAATCCCACTCTCAAGCTATCTAGTCCCCTGTCAAATTTTCTGATGAACCTGTAAGTTGTCATTATGATCACCGGGTTACAGGTGACATTTGAGCAACCCAAAAGCCCACCGTATGGTAAGAAGTGACTACGATACTCTCATGGTCTAAGGAGCAAAGTCACACATTAACACTCTGTGTTATTACAATTGATTACAGATGATATTAACTCAATTCATAACAAATAAGGTTGGGTCGATTCAATATGATCGTTCTTCCAGTGTCATATCTCAATGTTGCTTTAGGACTATCATTACACTTAACGATATCCTACGATCCAGAAAACGTGATCACCAACAACACTTGAGCTAGTCTAAGAGGCGAGACTAGGAACCTTTATTTTATCCATTTATCGCTTCACACGTGCATATGAGTTTTCCACAATCACATATTTCAGGATCATAGCAGTTATAGCATGAATTTTTTTTTTAGTTATGAATATGGAAATATAATAATATAATATTATTGCTTCTAGGGCATATTACCAACACAAAGTTTGCAGCCGAAGATAGGAAGGTGAAGGCGGAGGAGCGGAGGATTGCACTCGAGGAGGAAAGGCTTGCAAAAGAGAAGAAGGACGAAGATAGGGCAAAAAACGGACGGATCCACCGGGGACCATGACACGCAATGAAACAGATGAGAGGGTTGTCGCCGCTGCTGGAATCGGAAAGAACCGAGCCCTTCGCTAGGGTTTTCGTATACAGGAGGAAGACGATGCCTTGACTGTCAGACAGGTCCACGTGGATCGACCTCGGCTGTTCTCCCGACGTACAGGTTCGCAACCTTATCCGGTCGGCCAACTCCAACGTGGGCTACACGGCCCCTTCGCGGCCAATGTGGCCCCAAAAGTTGACATGTACGACCCATGCAAAATAATAGATATTCTATTTTAGCCGAGTTTTTGCAGAAAATTCCACAAGCTTAAGAGGTATAGCAGATAGGCTTTCCACCTCCGAAATAATTATAGTGGGGCCCTGATGGACCCAAAAAAATCGTGGAAACCTCTAAAAGCCCAGAAAATTACATGAACACAATTAATTTCAGAAAATTATTAGGAAGCCTAAAAAAGGATTGAAAATGCTAAAATCCCGTGAAATTGCTAAAAAATTATAGGAATCCACCGGGGACTCCGAAAATATATTGTCGGTATCAGAAAAATAAATATCACAATATGTTTGGGAGCTCGAGAAATGAAAGAAAAATACTAGGAACAGTTGCCCCCGTTATTTTTTTTCCTTGTTTGGGGAGCTTTCCCCTTGGACCACTAACTCGAGTGGTTTCAGGGACCCCAAGGACACCATATTCCGGCGAAATATTCTTTGTGGCCGTAATAAAATACAGGATGGCTCTATATTCTTGCATCTTGTTCTTCGAAGATGGAAATTAATGGCAGAATAATCACGGATCTTGACAAGATATTTCCAGAGACATATATGGATTGGGATTTTCCAAATGGGACAAATTTGTGCAGGGGATTTTCCAAATGGATATGGGTACACAAACTGTGGAAGGGGCCTGCATTGCCGCAATTTTCTGAGGACAAATGTATATCCATTAAAATTGCGGAATGTCCCGGATAGCCGCTAGATATTTCTTGAGTTAAAATTGAGTTCAGAAGAATCGCAAGGACATCCACGGATTGCCCAAAAAGATGATCACGAGGATCAACGGGATTACAAGAGCCAGGATATCGCCCTTCTTTCCTGGTGATTACCTCGCTCCGGCCATACATCATCAAAGCCCACCAATCATCCATCAAGGTATAAAGACCGTCAACAAAACTGAGACATCAAGAAGAGTGCTCCTAGTTCATGTTTATTGTCCCGAAGTCACCAAGAAGACTGGTGACTCCGACTCAAGGGGACTCCCGTTGAAGTAATGGCTCTAACCCCATTTGCGGTCCCACCCCATATCCTACATGGAACACCATATAGGCAGTCAACAAAAGTCAAAGACAGTCAACGCAAGTCAAGGAGGTCAACAATAGTGCAAACAAACTCCCGTGATTCCAAGCAAGCCTTCATGGTCAACATGTCAAAGGAAGAGGAACTCATAAAATAATAAATTAGATGAAGCAAAGGAGCAAAGAAGTCTAAGCCCAATCAAGGAAGCCTCCAAATAGTGTAGGGTTCTCTTTTAATGGGCCACAACCTACCTCCTAGCACAACTAGGGATACATGGGCCCAAGGACCGAAATTACCTGGGTCTACCCTCCCACATCCTTGCTTCAAGGGTAGGCTTGGTCATTTGTCAAGGCCCTCTAGGCTATATGAGGCCTCCCATGTGCATGGAAATTACCCATTCCCACTTAAATAAACTCAAGAGGATGGTAATTCTCCCTTACTGGCTCTCTAAGGAGCCTGATGGACCCTTAAAGCCCGAACTAGTTGGGAGTCGTGGGACTCTCAAAGCGGCAAAGCTCTAAGTGTTTCGTGCGCCTGGCACCACTCTCGGGGACTCTCCCATAGGATGTAGGTTGTGCCCTAGCTAGGTAATTGAACCTATTTAAAAAACATCATTGTGTCACTTTGTTGAGTGTACGACGACCTACTCATCTCGAACCACGATTAAGGAAACCCCTACTCGAAAGTTGATTCTTGAGCGTCAAAAATGTCATTGTGATTTTTTTCCTAATGACACAAGAAAGGAAATCTTCGATGGTGAAAGTCTACTTTGTACCAATACAAGAGCAGGTATGGCATTTACGCTATTTCCAAAAGCATGGATACAGGGATATCACGAGTATATTCTTATGTATTTATAGAGAACCATATATATCATGTAAACAATATTAGAGGACCAGAAAAAATGACATTAAAAATTCATGCCTTACTACATATATTATAAACCACAACTCGATAAATAAATGCAATAGCAATTGGCCAAACACTACATAAATTTACTAGCAGTAGCAAATACTTGATGTACTATCAGTAGCAAGGAGTAAATCAGTGAATAAACTATAAATATACTAGCAAACCAACGAATAAATGTAAGAGCAAAGTAGCAAATCTGTGAATACATGTGTTAGACCTAGCAAATTTGTGTCAAATGCAGTAGCAGAGTAGTAAATCAGTAAATTAATGTAATATCTGTTGAAATATTAGGGTGGGCCTAGGGCCCATCTAACAATTTCAAAAAATCTCCAATGGGCCCATGTGGGTTAAATTGGAATGGATGTGGCGGGAAGTTTAGTCTCGTACCGCTAGTTGGAGAGGAGTTCGACCTCCTTATAAGGTATTCTTTTCCACATGCTATTGGAGCTTGAGAAGAGAAGTGGTTCCCGCGCGCCCCTCCTCCGCCGCCCGCCTCGACACGATTTGTCGTGCCACGGTTTGCGGGAATGAGCCGAGCCGAGCCGAGCTCACATCTATGCGCTTATTTTTTGCCAGTCAGGAACGGAGAGTTTTTGACAGGTGGACCACGATCAGAGACGTCAGATCGTGGGTTGTTACCGACTCGGACGTGGGTCCAGCCCGCCGTCATGTGAAACAGATCGCATCTCTACCTCCACGCCCACCGTCGTTCCATTGCTGCTCCCGTCCGCGCAGTACACGGTTGACGGGAAAGCATGCCTCCGAAACCCCACCTCTCCGGATCCTGTACAGGAGAGGGGTGATTAGATTTTTGGGGAGCGTCTCCTACGCGACTCCTCGCCGCCGTTCGTCTACGTCCTTGTCGTCTTCATCGTCACCATGTCCACCTACGCCAAGAAAGCCGCCGCCGAGAAACTCGAAACCGACAAGAAGGCCGCCGCTGCTGCCACCACGCCGCCGCTGGCTTCTGCCTGGCCCACTGGAGGGTATAACTCGTTTATCCCGCTCTTCTGTGTTAGCCGTACTAGCATTATCAGTAGATGTGTCTACTGTTTGCGTAGTACGTGCTTATCTAGATACTAATTAGTATGTCATTAATTCTGTCATTCCCATTCTAGTGATTTGTTCTTGGATTAAATTAATATATAAAAATACCTATTTACTCAGCAATATCAAAGTAGAAAGCCTATGTTTTCGGCTACGAAGTATTTTCTTGTTTTTAGTAACAAAAAACTGGGATACTTGCTGGTACATGTATTGTGTAAGAATCTCATTATTATGTACTTCCTCTGTAATGTTTTTTTTCGAGAAAACGCAAGAAGGGCTTGCATTTCATTGCTTTGTAAAGGAAGAAGTTATGGTTACAATCCTCCTAGGAGGTGGTTACAATGCCTGGTGGCATGTCAGTGTACATCCCATGTTTGCGGCAGTATGGCGCGAAGCCCTAGGGCGCCGGCTCTGGCCCAGAGTGTGGCCTCGATTTTGATCTTTGCGAGCAGTTCGGACGACGAAGGCTGGCCTCTGTTGAAGACGCAATCGTTGCGGTGCTTCCAAATCATCCATGGGACGAGGAGGGCTGCGGAGGCGAGTCCTTTGCGCATGGGCGCGGGAGTGTCGTGTCGCGCTGTGCGCCACCAGTCATTGAGGGAGATCTCTCTGCCGGGCAGGGCGCAGGGGAGCCTGAGCCAGTGCAGCACGTCGTGCCAGATCTGTCTGGCGAAGGGGCATGCCAGGGTGAGGTGGCGCATGGTCTCGGGTGCCTGGTCGCAGAGAGGGCATCGTGCAGGGTGTTGCAGGCCGCGGCGGGCAAGGCGATCAGCTGTCCAGCACCTGTCCAGGTGAGCGAGCCAGTGGAAGAAGCGGACTCGCGGGGGCGCCCAGTTCTTCCAGGTGAGCTTCCATGCGTCGCAGCCCACGGAGCCACTGAAGGTGGCGAGGTAGGCCGATTTGGCAGAGTATACGCCACTTGCGTTCCACTTCCAGGTGAGTCGGTCTGGCACGGCGGAGAGTGTCGTGCCGCTGATGGTCTGCCAGAGCCGCAGGTATTGCCCAATCTCCTGAATGCCGATCGTGCCGTGTATGTCATGTGCCCATTGGTTGGCATGGAGTCCATCGGCGACGGTTCTGAGCTTGCGTCGGCGCTTGGGGATGCAAGCGTAAAGGGATGGCGCGAGCTCGCACACAGAGCGCCCGCCAATCCATCGGTCTTCCCAGAAGAGGGCTTCTGTGCCGTTTCCAATTTGCATGGTTGTAGATGCAAAGAAGAACGCGCGCTCCTCGGCGGTGAATTGCAGTTCTAGGCCGGCCCAAGCTCTGGTGCTGTCCGTACGGGCGAACCACAGCCAGCGGGTGCGGAGCGCGAGGCTTGTTCGGGCGAGATCGCGCACGCCGAGGCCGCGGAGCGGGAGCGGTCTGGCGACGCGCTGCCAGTTGACGTGGCAATGGCCTCCGTTTGCCTCCGCGCGTCCAGCCCACAGGAAACCGCGCTGGATTTTCTCAAGAGCTCGGATGATCTTCTTGGGTGGCGCGAGCGCGAGAAGCTGGTGGATCGGGATTGCGCTGAGAATGGCCTTGACGAACGCGAGTCGGCCAGCTTTGTTCATGAGGCGCGCCTTCCAGGAGGGAAGCATGCCGGCCGTTTTGTCGACAACGGGTTGCAGTTGTGCGGCCGTCGGGCGGTGCAGAGTAAGGGGGATGCCCAGGTAGGTGATCGGGAACTCGGCGAGGGGGCAGCCTAGCAAGTTGGCTGCGGGCGCGACGTCGTCCGCCGTGCAACGGATCAAGGTGGCGGAGCTCTTGGCGTAGTTGACGAGGAGACCTGAGGCGCGGCCGAAGAGCAGTAGGATGCTCCTGATGGCAGTGACGTCGCCGATGGTGGGGTGGCAGAATATGATCACATCGTCGGCGTAGAGGGAGACCGAGGGGACCTGGCGCCGTGGGTGTAGTTGCTGTAGAACGCCTAGTTCCGTGGCGCGGCGGAGAAGGCGACCAAGCGTGTCGACGGCGAGAACGAACAGTTGTGGAGAAACTGGGTCGCCCTGGCGAAGGCCACATCGGTGCCAGATGGGAGGGCCGGGGTCTCCGTTGATGAGTACCTTCGTGCTGGCCGAGGAGAGCAAGATGGCGAGCCACTCCAGGAAGCGGTAGCCGAAGCCGTATTGCCGGAGGACCTCGAACAAGAACGGCCAGCTGATGGTGTCGAAGGCACGGGCCAGGTCCAGCTTCAGGAGGGCGCGAGGGGCCCCGAGCTGGTGCAGGAGGCGCGCAGACTGGCGCACGAGGATGAAGTTATCATGCAGGCTGCGCTTGGGGATGAACGCGTTCTGGCAAGTGCTGACAAGGTTGCAGAGCTTTGGCGCGAGGCGGAGCGAGAGGACCTTGGCGAAGATTTTGGCGACGAGGTGGATGAGGCTTATGGGCCTGTAGTCGCCAAGGCTGCATGCGTCCACTTCCTCTGTAATGTAATACAAGACGTTTTTGACAGTGTCATGGACTATAAAAATGTCTTACAGTACAAAAAGTTACAGCGGGAGTATGATTTAGTCTCCCGTATTCTACCTGCTACAAATTTTGCATGATATTTTACGCTGAAGAGAAAACATATAAACGAGCATAGTTTCATAAATCAGGAATCAGGATTCAACACCGTTTTGGGCTTAAAGTGTATCTGCAGGAAATGAGAGTGGTGTGCACTTCAGGCTGTCAGGGTTTACTTTTTTCTAGGCAAGTACTACCTCTGTTCTTAAATATAAGACATTTAAGCAGTTCAATTTAAACTGCCAAAACGTCTTATATTTAGAAACGGAGGTAGTACAACATTTGGTGGCTACTGTATGACATGTATCACTCACTGGATTAGATCCAACTGACTGTGTAAAGTCACTCTCACAATCTTAATATACTCAAAACAGGATCAGTTCAAGATATCAATAACAAAGACAGACCCACACAAGGAAATACTCGCATTACATACTCCTTGTGTGGGTCCGTCTTCTTTGTTGATAGGAAATACTCGCATTAATATATGGAGTATATGTCTACCTTATGTGGATATGGGCCATATGGAATTCCATGACAATGATTTCGCCATCGATACCCCTCATCAGATTGCCTTTAAGTTCCCGAGAGGAAACTATTGCAAACCAATTAAAAGACACCAGGGCAGTCAGAACTTGCATCAATGCACTCTTATATGCAATAAAATCAGCTACAGTCGCAAAGCAGAGCACATTAATGTTCTTTCTTGGTTGCTTCAATTTCATCAGAGCTGCGTGAATCATGCTTACTAATTCCCCAGCTGCAAACCTCATTATTTGCTAATCACCTACATTTGTTCGCAATTTGTAAGAACAACAGCAGCAATAACGCTTTTAAATTTTACCTGAGGGAAAGGTGACCAGCATAATATAATTGTTTTAATAATAAATACACATAACAATCACTTGTTTGAGAATTACTACATCCGTTCTGAATTATAAGATGTTTTAGATATTTTAACATGGACTATATACAGACTGGAATGAGTGAACAAACACACTAAAACGCTTCTATATATGTACATCCGATTTAGGTAAAAGTTAGAACATTTTATAATTTGGAACGGAGAGAGTATATCAGAAATTGCATTCAGCAACGTTAAAGTTGTTTCAATGGGATCAACAGTTCAACAACACCCAATAATGAAGTTTTTTTTTCTTTTCCTTTTTGAGTTGCCCAATCATTATGTCTTGAACAGTTAAGCTCCGCATGGATTATCGTTTGGCCCCTGAATACCCCCCGTAAACGATACACGCCTCTAGGCGTCATTTTCTTTTGGGCGGAAGTCATGCTGCGGCCGGTATAACACACGTGTAAACTAAATCCAGACGTAAAAAGTTACACCGATTCCAAGCGGGGCCTTAACCCGTATCACAATACGATGAAGCCCGGTAACAAATAATACAGGTCTGATAAGCCCATAGCGTCAAGATATTAGTCGGAACTCCAAACATAATCACAGTAATATTTATCACTTTCGAACAATCTGTAGTCCTACCTCCATTTTAAAAGGAATCTTTCCTACACTTATGATTTCTGATCCAAGCGATTCCCCCAAAATGTGCAACTACCTTTAAGAGGTCGGAGCTTTAAAGGCAGGTGTAATGAGAGAAATGGCAAACCTTTGACCAGAAAAGATCGAATTAACCCGTCAATCAGTACTTGGATGAGCAGACCTCATTGATAAGGAGAACACAAGTACAAAGAGCTAATGAAAGTAAGGAACACTGTCCACGGACCAAAATATTATGGAACACAGAACTAGATATGTACTACAGCCAATATGGCAATAAATGTAAAGAATTTATAATAGTACTTCACTACTGGTAAAAAAATCTGGCGATCCACTCTCATTTCCTCTTAACAAGATACAAGCTGAGCATGTACAAGATATGTATATAAAGTTATAAACATAGATGAGTACTCGAAAAAGGGTATAGAAACACATATGAAGGCCAAAAACCAATCGCGTGAACCAAATGGATAAAAGTAGGGCCTAGAGAAAAGTAGTAGTCACCTTAGTTTGATATAAACATACTATTGGCTTCATGAAAACGCCCAATAAACATCGACGAAAAACAATACAGAACGGGTTGGCTAAGTTTGAAGAAAACATTCTGTTATATACTTCTACTTCAGAATCGAATACAGAATATGTCAAGCTTTCTAAACAGCCTACGACTAATACAGCGCTTCAGCATCGAATACTGGACATGCTAAGTTTTGCAAAAAAACGTACCAGCATTTATGGGAAGGTCAAAAGCATCCAGGACTGTGCCTCTTTTGTCCCTGAAACACGTAATACAAACACGAGTTGCGGTTCACCTCTCCTCGAGGTTCCCGCGTGTGCGCGAGCCAAAGTAAAGTACAATGCCTGCCGGCGGGGAAATTTGTTAACCTGTGAGGTCCCTGCGGTGCGACATTTCGTCGAACACGATGTCGGCATCAGTGCATCAGTGCATCAGTGCATCAGTGGCATGTCGAGGAGGGTCGCGCACTGGGGGCCGGGCCTGTGCAATAGCTGCCATGTCCGGCATGCGTAAGTGCGAAGGTGGAGGCGCTTGTGGCGGCTTGGTAAATTCTCCGGCGAGGGCACTCGGCCTGGGCGGACCGTTTCGATCGTGCGAGCACGCGGCCGCCATTTCCTCCGCGATTCCTATCTGACGCTCGTTCCGTCGGATTTATTTATTTATTTATTGAGGGCTGCTCATTGCACCAGATAGTCATCTTTTTCCTTTTTAAAATGTTTTGTTTTCGATTTTCCTTATGTTTGCTTCGGTTTTGTGTCTTTTTCCTTCAATATCATATTCCGCTTTTATAATTTTACCCCTCTTAAAGCCAAATTTTTACATATATTTTTTACCTTTGATTTATCTAAAAGTTACATAGTTTTTTTGCATATGAATATAATTTCCCTGCATACATGAATATTATCAAAAACATGATGGATTTTTTTAATATGCGAACAATATTTTTGAAATACGCGATGGGCATTTTTTGAATTTGTGGTGTTCTTTGAGTACGCCCTTGCCTTTTTACTCATAATAATTGCTTAAAAGAAGTTAAAGTAGTGGTTGCGAAAAAGTGAATTGTATTATTTTGAGAAAGGTCATGCACACCTAAACTGAGACACGCCTACAAAAATTGAACCGTCGATGATTTTTCTATAGTGGCCCGAAAAGATTGGATTGCTACCCTTGGAGAGCCATTGACACTGGATTTGATAACACACTATTTGAACCGACCCAAATGAACATTTTTTTTACAATATTTTCCTCTTTCTTTTGATAACATAATTTTTTTGAGCTTGTCAATCAAGATACAATTTTCCCAAAATTTTAAAAAAGTAAGAGCATAAGTGGGTTTCTCTGTGACCAATCCATATACGTAGTTGTTTGGCATTTGCACAACTATATGACACTAAGCATTAGCTTAGAATCAAGAGTATCATGGAGTTCACTCCTTTGGATAGTTCAGAAGCTCTTAAGTTTGATGTTAGGTATGAAAAATTGGCTCTGCACTGCGAGTGTTGTCGTCTTGTAGGTCATATATCTGAGCGTTTTTGTAATATTCCTAGTGAGAAAAGAAGTGCCATGTATCCAAAGAACCCGAGTGTAGATGCCTACTGAAAAGGGCAAAGTTCAAATAGGAGAGCTCTTATTTTTGGGGGGTCTAACAACAACAACACCTTCATGGGTATGGAGGCAGCCACCGTCAAGGTGGACAAGGCTGTGAGTGGCCTTATGGTGTCCGATAAGGGCACTACTGCTACCTCCATGGGGGCAGCCCAGGCTAGTCCTCCGCTCCGCCAGGAGGGCCGGGTGATAGAGGCAAAAGTGTCCCATCTTTCGATGAGATGGTGGCTATTATTTTGGTGGAAGTCGACTTTTACGATTCGACTACGAACATACGAAGACGTCGCGCCTTAGCAATTGCTAAACCAACTCCGAAAGGTTATTTACCACGCCGGAGCACGATCAACCTGACCACGAGGGTCGATTTCCTGCAAGAAAACGAAGAGAGATTGCAATCTGGATATTGCGAATATAATATGAAAGCTTTATTGGTGAAAGTGGAGTTCTGTGACGTCTTGATCTGGTCGTCGAACACAAACAAAGTACGCGAGTTGCAACTATGGCGAACTTTGATCTAAAGAAAACCCGAAGTCGAAACGACGCCCTAAGGACTATATATATGGAGGAATAGGGGGGTTAATTTCATGACCCCTTGGAAGAGGGTCTGAAACCAACCCTAACTCGGTTTCCTCATACAGTCTGTAAAAACAACCTATACTGAAGTATTTTAAAATTACATGGGCCTGACCCAATAATAGCTGATGCAGCACCTATAATAGTCTCTAAACCAAATTTATGAAGTAACATGTTGTATATTTCGTCTAAGCCTTCATGCGCTCATTATGATGGCTTTAAAGCCGTGAAATCATCAATTGAAACTCCATGCTTGTTCCCCTTGCGCGTGCCATTCTCCATGCTTGATCTTACTCCAATGTTCATCCTTCTTATCCAAGCTAGGCACTTCGTTTGTAAGCAAAACAAATGTATGCAATTTAGGCAGCGACATATTCTCATGAATATTAGAATCATTGCCAAGAAATGAAAGTACCTAATAAGTTAATTGGCTTGCGCGAGCTCTAGTAATTGGTCCAGTATATGTAGCTGCAGGGATCGTGGGTGTGACGCCCGAAGACCGACGTCCCAGAAGATTCCAGAAGATTCCCGAAGATTCCAGATGTCCGGGTTCCCCCTGTTGGGGAACGTAGTATTTTAAAAATTTCCTACGATCACGCAAGATCTATCTACCAGATGCATAGCAACGAGAGGGAAGAGTGTGTCTACGTACCCTCGTAGACCGGAAGCGGAAGCGTCAAGTGACGCGGTTGATGTAGTCGAACTTCTTCGCGATCCAACCGATCAAGCATCGAACGTACGGCACCTCCGCGTTCAGCACACGTTCAGCTTGATGACGTCCCATGAGCTCTTGATCCAGCTGAGCTTCATGGGAGAGTTTTGTCAGCACGACGGCGTGGTGACAGATATGATGTATTTACCGGCGCAGGGCTTCGCCTAAGCACTGCGACGGTATGACCGAGGTGTGTTTCTGTGGAGGGGGGCACCGCACACGGCTAGAACAATTCAACTTGTGTGTGTTTGGGTGCCCCCTGCCCCCGTATATAAAGGAGCAAGGGGGGAGGCCGGCCGGCCCTCCTATGGTGCGGCTAGGGTGCAATCCTACTAGGAATAGGATTGCAATCCTATTCCTAGTAGGAACTACCAAAGAAGGAAGAGAGGGAAAGGAAAAGAGGGAGAGGTGGCGCCCCCCCAATCCTAGTCCAACTAGGATCCCCTGGTGGGGCGCCGGCCAGCCTCTATGGGCTGCCTCTCTCCTTTCCTCAAGGCCCACTATGGACCATCCCCCCTCGTAGGGGGTTCCGGTAACCCCCTCCGACAATCCAGTTAAATCCGAAACTTTTCCGGAACACTTCCGGTGTCCAAATATAGTCGTCCAATATATCAATCTTTATGTCTCGGACATTCCGAGACTCCTCGTCATGTCCGTGATCTCATCCGGGACTCCGGACTACTTTCGGTACATCAAAACTCATAAACTCATAATACCGATCGTCATCAAACGTTAAGCGTGAGGACCATACGGGTTCGAGAACTATGTAGACATGACCGAGACTCATCTCCGGTCAATAACCAATAGCGGAACCTGGATGCTCATATTGGCTCCTACATATTCTATGAAGAACTTTATCGGTCAAACCGCATAACAACATACGTTGTTCCTTTTGTCATCGGTATGTTACTTGCCCGAGATTCGATCGTCGGTATCTCTATACCTAGTTCAATCTCGTTACCGGCAAGTCTCTTTACTCGTTCCGTAATAGATCATCTCGTGACTAACTCATTAGTCATTTGCTTGCAAGGCTTATTATGATGTGCATTACCGAGAGGGCCCAGAGATACCTCTCCGACACTCGGAGTGACAAATCCTAATCTTGATCTATGCCAACACCACGAATACTTTCGGAAACACCTGTAGAGCATCTTTATGATCACCCAGTTACGTTGTGACGTTTGATAGCACACAAGGTGTTCCTACGGTATTCGGGAATTGCATAATCTCATAGTCATAGGAACATGTATAAGTCATGAAGAAAGCAATAGTAGTAAAACTAAACGATCATAGTGCTATGCTAACGGATGGGTCTAGTCCATCACATCATTCTCCTAATGATGTGATCCCGTTGATCAAATGACAACTCATGTCTATGGCTAGGAAACATAGCCATCTTTGATCAATGAGCTAGTCTAGTAGAGGCATACTAGGGACATACTATTTTGTCTATGTATTCACACATGTATCAAGTTTCCGGTTAATACAATTCTAGCATGAATAAAAGACATTTATCATGATATAAGGAAATACAAATAACATCTTTATTATTGCCTCTAGGGCATATTTGCTTCAGTCTCCCACTTGAACTAGAGTCAATAATCTAGCTCACATCGCCATGTGATTTAATACAGATAGTTCACATCGTTATGTGAATAACACCCATAGTTCACATCGCCATGTGACCAACACCCAAAGGGTTTACTAGACTCAATAATCTAGTTCACATCGTTATGTGATTAATACCCAAGAGTAATAAGGTGTGATCATGTTTTGCTTGTGAGAGAAGTTTAGTCAACGGGTCTGTCACATTCAGATCCGTATGTATTTCGCAAATTTCTATGTCTACAATGCTCTGCATGGAGCTACTCTAGCTAATTGCTCCCACTTTCAATACGCATCCAGATTGATACTTAGAGTCATCTGGATTTAGTGTCAAAGCTTGCATCGGCGTAACCCTTTACGACGAACTCTTTTTCACCTCCATAATCGAGAAACATTTCCTTAGTCATCCAGTTACTAAGGATAATTTTGACCGCTGTACAGTGATCTACTCCTGGATCACTATTGTACCCCCTTGACAAACTCATGGCAAGGTACACAACATGTTTGGTACACAGCATGGCATACTTTATAGAACCTATGGCTGAGGCATAGGGAATGACTTTCATTCTCTCTATATATTTTTCTGTCGTGGTCTGGCTTTGAGTCTTACTCAACTTCACACCTTACAAGTCAGGTAAGAACTCCTTCTTTGACTGATCCATTTTGAACTACTTCAAAATCTTATCAAGGTATGTACTCATCGAAAGTCTTATCAAGCGTCTTGATCTATCTCTATAGATCTTGATGCCCAATATGTAAGCAGCTTCACCAAGGTCTTTGAAAAACTCCTTTCAAACACTCATTTATGCTTTCTAGAAAATTCTACATCATTTCCGATCGACAATATGTCATTCACACATACTTATCAGAAAGGTTGTAGTGCTCCCACTCACTTCTTGTAAATACAGGCTTCACTGCAAGTCTGTATAAATCTATATGCTTTGATCAACTTATCAAAGCGTATATTCCAACTCCGAGATGCTTGCACCAGTCCATAGATGGATCGCTGGAGCTTGCACATTTTGTTAGCACCTTTAGGATTGACAAAACCTTCTGGTTGCATCATATACAAGTCTTCTTTAATAAATCCATTAAAGAATGCAGTTTTGTTATCCATTTGCCAGATTTCATAAAATGCGGCAATTACTAACATGATTCGGACAGACTTAAGCATCGCTACGGGTGAGAAAGTCTCATCGTAGTCAACCCCTTGAACTTGTCAAAACCCTTTCGCAACAAGTCGAGCTTTGTAAACATTAACATTACCGTTTGCGTCGGTCTTCCTCTTGAAGATCCATTTATTTTCGATGGCTTGCCGATCATCGGGCAAGTCAACCAAAGTCCACACTTTGTTCTCATACATGGATCCCATCTCAGATTTCATGGCCTCAAGCCATTTTGCGGAATCTGGGCTCATCATCGCTTCCTCATAGTTCGCAGGTTCATCATGGTCTAGTAACATGACTTCCAGAACTGGGTTGCCGTACCACTCTGGTGCGGAACGTACTCTGGTTGATCTACGACGTTCAGCAGAAACTTGATCTGAAGTTTCATGATCATCATCATTAGCTTCCTCACTAATTGGTGTAGGAATCACTGGAACTACTTTCTGTGATGTTCCACTTTCCAATTCGGGAGAAGGTACAATTACCTCATCAAGTCCTACTTTCCTCCCACTCACTTCTTTCGAGAGAAACTCCTTCTCTAGAAAGGATCCACTCTTAGCAACAAAGACCTTGCCTTCGGATCTGTGATAGAAGGTGTACCCAACAGTTTCTTTTGGGTATCCTATGAAAATTTACTTCTCCGATTTGGGTTCGAGCTTATCATGTTGAAACTTTTTCACATAAGCATCGCAGTCCCAAACTTAAAAAAATGACAGCTTAGGTTTCTCGTCAAACCACAGTTCATACGGTGTCATCTCCACGGATTTAGATGGTGCCCTATTTAACGTGAATGTAGTTGTCTCTAATGCATAACCCCAAAAGCAATAGTGGTAGATCGGTAAGAGACATCATCGATCGCACCATATCTAATAAAGTACGGTTATGACGTTCGGACACACCATTACACTGCGGTGTTCCAGGTGGCGTGAGTAGTGAAACTATTTCACATTGTTTTTACTGAAGGCCAAACTCGCTAACTCAAATATTTTACCTCTACGATCATATCGTAGATACTCTTATTTTCTCGTTACGATGATTCTCCACTTCACTCTAAAATTCTTTGAACTTTTCAAATGTTTCAGACTTGTGCTTCATTAAGTAGATATACCCATATCTGCTCAAATCATCAGTGAAGGTCAGAAAATAACGATTCCCGCCGTGAGCTTCAACACTCATTGGTCTGCATACATCAGTATGTATGATTTCCAACAACTCTGTTGCTCGCTCCACAGTTCCGGAGAACGGAGTTTTAGTCATCTTGCCCATGAGGCATGGTTCGCAAGCACCAAGTGATTCATAATCAAGTGATTTCAAAAAGTCCATCACTATGGAGTTTCTTCATGCGCTTTACACCAATATGACCTAAACGGCAGTGCCACAAATAAGTTGCACTATCATTATTAACCTTGCATCTTTTGGCTTCAATATTATGAATATGTGTATCACACGATCGAGATCCAACAAACTATTTTCATTGGGTGTATGACCATAGAAGGTTTTATTCATGTAAACAGAACAACAATTATTCTCTAACTTACATGAATAACCGTATTGCAATAAAAATGATCAAATCATATTCATGCTCAACACAAACACCAAATAACACTTATTTAGGTTCAACACTAATCCCGAAAGTATAGGGAGTGTGCGATGATGATCATATCAATCTTGGAACTGCTTCCAATACACATCGTCACTTCATCCTTTAACTAGTTTTTGTTCATTATGCAACTCCCATTTCGAGTTACTACTCTTTAGCAACTGAACCAGTATCAAATACCGAGGGGTTGCTATGAACACTAGTAAAATACACATCAATAATCTGTATATCAAATATACCTTTGTTCACTTTGCCATCCTTCTTATCCGCCAAGTATCTAGGGCAGTTCCACTTCCGGTGACCATTTCCTTTGCAGTAGAAGCACTTAGTTTCAGGCTTGAGTTTAGCTTTGGGTTTCTTCATGGGAGTGACAACTTGCTTGTCATTCTTCTTGAAGTTCCCCTTCTATCCCTTTGCCCTTTACTTGAAACAAGTGGTCTTATTAACCATCAACACTTGATGTTCTTTCTTGATTTCTACCTTCGCCGATTTCAGCATTGCGAAGAGCTCGGGAATTACCTTCGTCATCCCTTGCATATTATAGTTCATCACGAAGTTCTACTAACTTGGTGATAGTGACTAGAGAACTTTGTCAATTACTTTCTTATCTGGAAAATTAACTCCCACTTGATTCAAGTAATTGTAGTACCCAGACAATCTGAGCACATGCTCACTAGTTGAGCTATTCTCCTCCATCTTTTAGGCAAAGTATTGTCAGAAGTCTTATACCTCTAGACACGGGCATGAGTATGAAATACTAATTTCAACTCTTGGAACATCTCATATGCTCCGTGGCATTCAAAACGTTTTTGAAGTCCCGGTTATAAGCCGTAAAGCATGGTGCACTAAACTATCAAGTAGTCATCATATCGAGCTTTTGTCAAAACGTTCATAACGTCTACATCTGCTCCTGCAATAGGTCTGTCACCTAGCGGTGCATCAAGGACATATTTCTCTGTGCAGCAATGAGGATAATCCTCAGATCACGGAACAATTCCGCATCATTGCTACTAACATCTTTCAACTTAGTTTTCTCTAGGAACATATAAAAAAATAAACGGGGAGCAACATCGTGAGCTTTTGATCTACAACATAGATATGCTAATACTACGAGGACTAAGTTCATGATAAATTAAAGTTCAATTTAATCATATTACTTAAAAACTCCCACTTAGATAGACATCCCTCTAGTCATCTAAATGATCACGTGATCCAAATCAACTACACCATGTCCGATCATCACGTGAGATGGAGTAGTTTCAATGGTGAACATCTTATGTTGATCATATCTACTATATGATTCACGCTCGACCTTTCGGTTTCCAGTGTTCCGAGGCCATATCTGCATATGCTAGGCTCGTCAAGTTTAACCCGAGTATTCTGCGTGTGCAAAACTGGCTTACACCCGTTGTATTTGAACGTAGAGCTTATCACACCCGATCATCACGTGGTGTCTCGGCACGACGAACTTTCGCAACGGTGCATACTCAGGGAGAACACTTATACCTTGAAATTTAGTAAGGGATCATCTTATAATGCTACCGTCGTTCTAAGCAAAATAAGAAGCATATTAAGATAAACATCACATGCAAATCAAAATATGTGACATGATATGGCCATCATCATCTTGTGCTTTTGATCTCCATCTCCAAAGCACCGTCATGATCACCTTCATCACCGGCGCGACACCTTGATCTCCATCGTAGCATCGTTGTCGTCTCGCCAACTATTGCTTCTACGACTATCGCTACCGCTTAGTGATAAAGTAAAGCAATTACATGGCGATTGCATTTCATACAATAAAGCGACAACCATATGGCTCCTGCCAGTTGCCGATAACATTACAAAACATGATCATCTCATACAAAACCGTACAACTCATCATGTCTTGACCATATCACATCACAACATGCCCTGCAAAAACAAGTTAGATGTCCTCTACTTTGTTGTTGCAAGTTTTAAGTGGCTGCTACGGGCTTAGCAAGAACCGTTCTTACCTACGCATACAAAACCACAACGATGTTTCGTCAAGTATGTGCTGTTTTAACCTTCACAAGGACCGGGCGTAGCCACACTTGATTCAGCTAAAGTGAGAGAGACAGACACCCGCCAGTCACCTTTAAGCAACGAGTGCTCGTAACGGTGAAACCAGTCTCGCGTAAGCGTACGCGTAATGTCGGTCCGGGCCGCTTCATCTCACAATACCGCCGAAGCAAAGTATGACATGCTGGTAAGCAGTATGACTAGTATCGCCCACAACTCATTGTGTTCTACTCGTGCATATCATCTACGCATAGACCTGGCTCATGATGCCACTGTTGGGGAACGTAGTATTTTAAAAATTTCCTACGATCACGCAAGATCTATCTACCAGATGCATAGCAACGAGAGGGAAGAGTGTGTCTACGTACCCTCGTAGACCGGAAGCGGAAGCGTCAAGTGACGCGGTTGATGTAGTCAAACTTCTTCGCGATCCAACCGATCAAGCACCGAACGTACGGCACCTCCGCGTTCAGCACACGTTCAGCTTGATGACGTCCCACGAGCTCTTGATCCAGCTGAGCTTCACGGGAGAGTTTTGTCAGCACGACGGCGTGGTGACGGATATGATGTATTTACCGGCGCAGGGCTTCGCCTAAGCACTGCGACGGTATGACCGAGGTGTGTTTCTGTGAAGGGGGGCACCGCACATGGCTAGAACAATTCAACTTGTGTGTGTTTGGGTGCCCCCCTGCCCCTGTATATAAAGGAGCAAGGGGGGAGGCCGGCCGGCCCTCCTATGGTGCGGCTAGGGTGCAATCCTACTAGGAATAGGATTGCAATCCTATTCCCAGTAGGAACTACCAAAGAAGGAAGAGAGGGAAAGGAAAAGAGGGAGAGGTGGCGCCCCCCAATCCTAGTCCAACTAGGATCCCCTGGTGGGGCGCCGGCCAGCCTCTATGGGCTGCCTCTCTCCTTTCCTCAAGGCCCACTATGGACCATCCCCCCTCGTAGGGGGTTCCGGTAACCCCCTCCGGCAATCCAGTTAAATCCGAAACTTTTCCGGAACACTTCCGGTGCCCGAATATAGTCGTCTAATATATCAATCTTTATGTCTCGGACATTCCGAGACTCCTTGTCATGTCCGTGATCTCATACGGGACTCCGAACTACTTTCGGTACATCAAAACTCATAAACTCATAATACCGATCGTCATCAAACGTTAAGCGTGCGGACCATACGGGTTCGAGAACTATGTAGACATGACCGAGACTCATCTCCGGTCAATAACCAATAGCGGAACCTGGATGCTCATATTGGCTCCTACATATTCTACGAAGAACTTTATCGGTCAAACCGCATAACAACATACGTTGTTCCTTTTGTCATCGGTATGTTACTTGCCCGAGATTCGATCGTCGGTATCTCTATACCTAGTTCAATCTCGTTACCGGCAAGTCTCTTTACTGGTTCCGTAATAGATCATCTCGTGACTAACTCATTAGTCATTTGCTTGCAAGGCTTATTATGATGTGCATTACCGAGAGGGCCCAGAGATACCTCTCCGACACTCGGAGTGACAAATCCTAATCTTGATCTATGCCAACACCACGAATACTTTCGGAAACACCTGTAGAGCATCTTTATGATCACCCAGTTACGTTGTGACATTTGATAGCACACAAGGTGTTCCTACGGTATTCGGGAATTGCGTAATCTCATAGTCATAGGAACATGTATAAGTCATGAAGAAAGCAATAGCAGTAAAACTAAACGATCATAGTGCTATGCTAACGGATGGGTCTAGTCCATCACATCATTCTCCTAATGATGTGATCCCGTTGATCAAATGACAACTCATGTCTATGGCTAGGAAACATAGCCATCTTTGATCAATGAGTTAGTCTAGTAGAGGCATACTAGGGACATACTATTTTGTCTATGTATTCACACATGTATCAAGTTTCCGGTTAATACAATTCTAGCATGAATAAAAGACATTTATCATGATATAAGGAAATACAAATAACATCTTTATTATTGCCTCTAGGGCATATTTCCTTCACCACCTTGTGTTTCTTTTGTGCTTGTGATATTTATTTTGCATTGCATCATGTCATCATGCCATCATGTCATTTTTTTTGCATCTCAACCTAAATAAATCGTGTGGACCTTCGGTCCATTTAAATCGAGGGAAGGTGTCTTCTCTTTATAACATATTCCCCAAATATTATGGAGCTATTATAAATAAATATTCCATTCCTTGGAATTACCCGCAACACACTTGCATATTTTCCCCATGTCTTTTCACTTCGAGTTTCTACTTCTAAACCTTGCCAATAATTCTTTTCCCAATTATCGAGGCTCCTCCAAAAATCTAGACTCCTTTTAAACTCCTTCAGGCAAGCTAATTATTTTAGTTTGCATTTTTCCTATTTTGTTGGAACCACTTTTGTTGGGTTGGAATTATTCCATAAAGCCTTTCAAAATTGTTCCATATTTTATTTCTTGTTCGTGGCCTTTCTTTTTTTTTTTTTGAACTATCACTTTCTTTTCTGTTAAACAAAAAGAAGAAGTGCAGCCGCAGCTTTCCTCCAGCCGCAGGCCTCCCTCAGCCTCCCGGCCCACCTGGCCACCTTGGCCCAGGAAATCCTAACCCTAGCCCCGACCGGTTCGCTCCTCCTTCCCCTGTGCGCCGCCGCCAGGCATCGCTCCTTTTCCCCCTCGCCCTATCTCCCGTATTCCCTTCGACCCCCACTCATCTCTCTGCTCGAGCCCTCCTCCCCTTCGAGGCCGAACCTCTCGCTCGTCCCTCCGGTCGTGGCCTCCTCCCGTACGCCAGCGACGCCCCTCCGGCCTCCTCGTCCTCAAGCCGTGGCCAGAGCCACCGCTCCTCCATGCCTCGAGCGGCTCTCTGGCCTGCCTCGCCCCTTCTCCGATCGAAGACCCCGCCGCCACTTCGCCTGGCGCGCGCGGAGCCGGCCGCCTCCATCGCCTCCCTCCGTCCGCGCCTTGGCCAGGGCCTCGGCCCCGTCCTCCAGCCAGGTCGGCCCGCGACCGCGGCCCCTCCTCCTCACGCGCTGCCGCCCGAGGCTGCAGCCACCCCCGCGCAGGCCTCATCTCCCCGATCACGCCGGCCCTCTGGCTCGCTCGCGCCGGCCCCCTCCGTCTTCAAGGTAGGACGCCGCACCTCTGCCCCGTTCTGCGCATGCCTCTGCCTCGCCTCTACGCGCGCCTCCATTCCCTCCCGTGGACACGCCATGGCCGCGCCAGAGCACTCGAGCGCCCCAGTCCTCTTCCTCGTGCCTCGCCTCCGATGGCCCCTGCCTCGTCCGCACCAGGCCCAAGGCGCCCTCCGGCCGCCTGTTTCCTCCGTGCCTGGTGCCCCTCCAGCAGCCGGCGAGGAGCTGCTGCAGCCCCTCGTTCAGGTGCCTGGCTTGCCGCTCCTCTGCGCCGGTGCCCGGCCTCGTCCAGACCGCCGCCTGCTTCGGCCTCGTGTGTTGTTTATTTTGTCCAGCAAGTACCAACGGGACAGCAAGTACGACTACACATCCGGCGACGCGACAAGTACCCCACGCACAAGTACCACGACGACCGAACGGCTACGATGACGATTACATCTACGAACGTGAACAACTACCCTCGCCGTGTACCCCTACCATCGCCAAGACCGCAAGTACCTCTCCGAACGGGATGTGAACGACTACACGTGTACCTCTACGTGAACAACTACTTCCTCTTCGGAAACGTGAACCACTACTTCCTCTACGACGCGCGAGAACGACTCCTTCCTCTACGATCTCGAACCGTCCCGAAACGAGTGTTTCGAAGGTATAACCCGAGAAGATGACCCGTGTGATGCTTGCTTGTGTTGTATGAAATGCATCCCTTGTTTGCACCGTGTCCGTTGTGCCCTCTTTTGTCATGTTCCTCGGTTGCCTCGTCGCCGACTCGTGGGAACACGGTGACGGGATCACCCCACTTTCATCTCGTTTGACTCGCTCTCGCCATCTTTCCTTTTGCACCGGACTCTCAACGAGTTACTGGAGCCGATATGTTGCGTTGCATCATTTTCGGATCGTTGCCGTGGCACCCTTTCTTCCACCACGGTGACAATACTTCATATCTCTTATGTCAACCCTTTTAATAAAATTGCATATACTTGATCATGTCATCCGCATCATGTTAACAACATTAATATGTGTGAATTGTTGTTTGCTTATAATTACTAAACATGCTCATGGGGATTTCCGGATATGTTGTTGTTATTTTTTCGGCCTCATTTAAATGACTAGATAGTGTAGTTTGTTTTGCTTCACCTCTTGCCATGTTAACAAACATTTAATCTTGTCTTGTAAATAACGAGAGTCAATTAAATAATTAAATATGGTGTTTCGTCAATATGCAACTCGTTGCATATTGAGCTCCACTTAAATTGTAGTGTTGTTTGTGCTCTTTGCCATGCCATGCATACTTAAACCGGACATGCATCATACTTGGATGTGCATCGTATGCCATGTTTATGCTTGTGTGTTTACCGTGTTGTTTTGCTTCTTTCCGGTTGCTTCTCTTGTTAGCTTCGGTTTCGTTCCGGAGTTGTGAGGATTCGCTCGTCTATGTTGCTCCGTCTACTTCATGGATCCGTTCTTCTCCCTTGTGGATTCCCAGGCAAGATGATCATACCCTTGGATACCTTTACTACCATTGCCATGCTTAGTTGTCTCGATGCTATCGTTACATGTCGCGCTACCCATCTTTTATGTCAACCTCTCCTTGTTGCCATGAAACCTCTAACCTTGACACCTTCCTAGCAAAACCACTTTTGGCTATGTTACCCGCTTGCTCAGCCCCGCTTGCTCAGCCCCTCTTATAGCGTTGTTAGTTGCAGGTGAAGATGAAGTCCGTTCCAGGTGGGAACTTGTTGTTGTTATATCACAATATCTATAATTATTATTAACACACCTATATACTGGGCATGGGTGGAAGGCTTGGCCTTTTGCTCGGTGTTTTGTTCCACTCATGCCACCCTAGGCGCCGATAAACCGACATTATGTTCCTTGATTTTGCGTTCCTTACACGATGGGTGAAATGGGGACCCCTTGACAGTTCGACTTTGAATAAAACTCCTCCAGCAAGGCCCAACATTGGTTTTAATTTGCCTCATAATAACAACTTAATTAATTAATTAAATTTGCATAGGGGGTCGCGTCCCCGAGGATTATTTTCTACATAGCAGGGGGGGCCAGTGCTAATGGTGTTGGTCCCAAACGGGGGTCCTGCGGGGCCACCACGGGGAAACTCGAGGATTGGCTCCTGTAGCATCACCCATCCGGTCGTGGCCTGAGACGAGATACGCGCGGCTACTATCAGGGTGTCGGCACGCCGGGAGGTCTTGCTGGACTTGTTTTACCATTATCGAAATGACTTGTGCTACCGGGAAGCCGAGCCTGATCGGATTTTCCCTAAGATAAGGGGTGATGATATTATATTTATCACTTCAACTAATCGTGAGAGCTTGTGATGGGCTAAGTTGGGACACCCCTGCAGGGTTATGATCTTTCGAAAGCCGTGCCCGCGGTTATGTGGCAGATTGGAATTTGTTAATGTCCGGTTGTAGAAAACTTGACAGAGGATCCGAAGTAAAACACACAACTGTGTGAGTAACCGTGACTGTCTCTTTTCACTTTGAGAAGAGAACACGGTGGGGTTATGTTTGACTCGTATGTAGTTAGGATCTTTAGCGATCACTACTTTTGCGACCGTTTGCGTAGCTTCTCATCTTATTCTGGTACTCGTAAGTTAGCCACCATATTATGCTTAGCCGCTGCTGCAACCTCACCACTTTACCTCTTCCTACCCATAAAGCTTTGCTAGTCTTGATACCCATGGTTATGGGATTGCTGAGTCCTCGTGGCTCACAGTTACTACAACACCAGATGCAGGTTGAGCCGAGTTTGATGCAGGAGCTGGTTCAAGTTCTTCACTGGGAGCTCGATGAAGAGAGTGGCCGTATGCTTGTGACGTTTCGACGATCAGTAGTGGTTTCTACTAGGATTCGATCCTGACCTGTGGCCTTTTGTTGTTTTGGTATCTTTCTTTTGGATCTTCGCCCGTAGTCGGGTTGTGATGTTTTTAATGATGTTATGCTCATGTAATGTATTGTGTGAAGTGGCGAGTGTAAGCCAACTATCTCCTTTTGCAATTTAATCCCTCTTTTACATGAGTCGTGCAAAGATACCAAATTTGAGATCATTCTAGGATGGGCTTATACCTTTAAGTCGTGCCTCGACACGTAGGAGGTATAGTCCCATCCTGGGCATTACAGTGGGTGTAACTGTAGTATTGATGTCATCATCGTCCTCCCCTTGTTGAATTGAAGTCGTCCTCGACGGAAGCTCATATTCCTCACCCAAATACGACTTAAGATCAGCAATGTTAAAAGTGGGACTAACCCCAAAATCTGCAAGCAACTCAAGTTTATATGCATTATCATTTATTTTCTTTAACACCTTACAAGGACCATCAACACGTGGCATTAGTTTTGACTTGCGCAAATCAGGAAACCTATCTTTACGCAAATGTAACCAAACAAGATCTCCAGGTGCAAAGACAACATGTTTTCTACCCTTATCTCCAGCAAGTTTATATTTAGTATTCATGCGCTCAATATTTTCTTTAGTTAACTTATGCATTTTAAGATCAATTCAGTACATTATTTAGCATCAAAATTAACCTTCTCCAAAAATGGGAGAGGCAACAAATCAGTGGGTGCATGAGGTAGGTAACCATACACAATCTCAAAAGGGCACATCTTAGTACTAGAATGCAGCGAACGATTATAAACAAATTCAATATGAGACAAGCATTCTTCCCATATTTTAAGATTATTCTTCAAAACAACGCAAAGCACAGTAGACAATATTCTATTGACTACTTCATTTTGTGCATCAGTTTGGGGGTGACATGTAGTACTAAAAAGCAGGTTAGTCCCCAACTTAGCCCATAAACATCTCCAAAAGTGGCTAAGAAATTTAGTATCACGATATAAAACAATAGTATTTGTCAAATCATGCAAGCGAATAATTTCATGAAGAAAACAAATCAGCATCATCGCTTTTATGACATCACTGCTAGGGAAAACCTTATACACACAATCTTACTAGTAGCGCGGTTTAAAATAAGACGCTACTACTACTTAGCAGTAGCACGTGATAAAAAACCGCGTTACTGATGCAAACATAACAGTAGCGCGTTAGGAGGAAACAACGCTACTATTACAATTGCCACGACCTTGCCACCAGACTAGGTATAGCAGTAGCACATCTATCGCAAAAGCGCTGCTACTATTGAATTAGCAGTAGCGGTTTTCGCCAACGCACGCTACTGATAAGTTTAGTCCACTCCTTGCAACTAAGTTTAGTCCCACCTCGCTTCGCGAATAGGGGGTTTACCACCTTAAATATATTACTTCTTAAACTATTACAGCCACTTGGTCTTCATTGAACTCTATGTGTAGGATTTGTGGCCGCAATATGAGTCCTCACCGGTTCCTAGACCGATGCGGACTCATATTGAGAATTCAGATTCTACACAAAAAGATCATTGATGACCAATGTATGTTTGATGTTCATTTTTACATGCTAAGCCTTAGCAGTAGCGCGTTTTGGCAGAAGGCGCTACTGCTATAGGCATAGCAGTGGCGCTTCCTGGGTAAAAGGCGCTACTGCGATGGCGTTTAGCAGTAGCACTTTATCCTAACGCGCGCTACTGCTAAAACCATCCTATCTTCTCCAATCGTCCACCCCTCATTCTCCCCTCTCCACTCCACTCTCAATCCCCCCTGCACCCCACGTTGTCCGCCGCCATCGCCGTTCCCCGACCACCGTCGTCGCCCTCCCCGACCACCGTCGTCGCCCGCCGCCGCCGCCGCTCCTGCTCTCCTCCACTTAGGTAGTTCCTACATCCCTCCTCCTTCCGCCTCCCTTCCCTCCTCGTCTCTCTCTCTCGATCCCTCCCTCTCTCTCCTCACTCCCCCGCCTCCTCCCTCCCACCTCCCTCCATGCCTCGTCCCTCTCTCGATCCCTCACTCCGTCCCTCTCCACCCTCACTCACCCCTCCCTTCGTTCCTACTCCCTCCACTTAGTGTAGAATTTTTTTAGGTATTAAGAATAGAATTTTTTTTTGGTATTAAATTTAGTAATAGAATTAAGAAATTTCAGGGTAGAACTAGGGTAATAGAATTTTAAGAAAGTGTTTAATTGAAATAGTTTATTTAGTAAGTGGTTAATATAATCCGTCTATTTATAGTAAGTGCTTTATAGAACTGGTTTATTTAGTAAGTAGTTAATAGAACTAGTTTATTTAGTAAGTACTTGATAGAACTAGTTTATTTAGTAAGTGCAATGACCATCAAGTTTGAATGCTCATATGATGTAGATATAAACATGTATA
This sequence comes from Secale cereale, assembly GCA_902687465.1. Taxonomy (NCBI): domain Eukaryota; kingdom Viridiplantae; phylum Streptophyta; class Magnoliopsida; order Poales; family Poaceae; genus Secale; species Secale cereale. The sequence goes on from LR738713.1 coordinate 318,858,034, forward strand.
TCTAGTGTTGCTCAAATAGGATATGTGCTTGCCCAAGTGGCCATGTTTGCAGGGAACACCTCCGAGTGGCCTATGTTTTGCCGGAGTGTTGATTAAATTCCGTTCTGGCAAATTTCAGGCGCTCGATATGTCCTTTTTTTAGCACATGTCATGCCGGATTTTCCCGTGAATTTTGGAAATCTCAAGTAGCCCAGATTTTCTAGAAAGATACTTAAACGACATTTCGGGTTGACTTTAAGTCTGTCGGGACTCCATCATATATGAGAGAAGAAGAATTCCGAATATTGTCGTGGGGGTCGTTCTTCCTCTTCCTTCTCGTGATAGACCTTTTCGTAATGCACGAGAAGGAAGAGAAGAACGGCCATCACCAACGGTCGCAAATTTCAGAGATGAAGAATCCCGACTGTTGTCGTGGGGTAGTTTCTCCTTCGTTCCCGTGGGCTAGACAATTTGGTGTAATGCACCCGGGAATGAAGGGAGGAGCTACCATCAACGATGGTCGAATATATACACCACGTGAGCTGAGAGTTTTCAAGAAAATACTCGACAAACCGATAGTCAACCCGTGATGAATAATAATGATCTAATTTAGTTTTTGTAGTACATATATTTAATTTTAGAAGATTAATCTTTGAATTATGAACATAGGTAATGTCGTCTGACGATGATAGGCTCCCGGAATGCGACTGGTGCGGCGACGACCGGGGTCTATGCGACAGGCCTCACTTGGTAGAAGGTCGGCGCTTCAGTATTAAGCTCCAGGAGACCTTCGATGTTGAAATGGTATGCAACGACGACAAGTGTTTTTTCGTAATTAAGCACGACTTCTGCTTTTTCAATGTGTAATTTCTGTCTTTTACAATTCGACTAGCTTATCCCATGCCATGCAAGACGCTATGTCTTGGAGAGGCTGAATTTTGAAGATCATGAAAACATAGAGACAAAGATAGTTCATCTAAGGACCCATCATGGTTATGATTTTTCTGTAAATCTATACAATTCTGAGAGTGTATCCCATTTTGATTGCCCGAATTGGGAAGCACTTTGCAAGACGTATGATTTCCATGAGGGGCTTATCACCTTAGATCTTGGTGATCCTGACATTGACGAAGAGAATATGGACATTTGGGTCCTTGTTGATACGTTTCCGCTATGTGAGTTTCTCAAACATATTTATTAAGTAATTTATATTGTTTATTTTAAAATAGTTGACAACTTATTTTCATTAACAGCTTATTTTCATTCTTCAAAAAATGTACGGAAGATGGTAGACAGAACCTACTACACTGATGGCGCAGAATTAACTTATCAGGAGAAATATCATCTTATCTCATTTATTAATGATCTTGAGAATTACAATATCTATTATCAAACACCTGCACATTATGGTCAATACGTGCCACTAGTGCACGTGTTGAACTACGATAATATCCATGGAGATTGCATGGTAAGATTTTTTACTATTATGACATTCGTGCATCTTTTCATAAATTCTTCTAAAACTAAACTACATTGCTAACTACGAACTTATTACTATGTTTTTCAATAGAAAATCCCGAAGGATTGTGTGCCTCACCTGATGTTTTTGAAAGGTCGCATTGATGTTATGAGCTTACGCCCAGGTCATCCTACGCATCACTGCTGTTCATACCGGATTTCTAAAACCGATGAAAACATGACAATCAAAGATTGGAAAAAA
>LR738713.1:318865021-318884632 GCA_902687465.1 Secale cereale
GCGGGCCAGACAAGTGTTGGGGGGCCTCATGGGCCAAGGGGAGGGGGCAAACCATCCTACTAAGGGGTTGTGCGCCCCCCTCACCCCTTCCCACGTTGCCAGAGGAGGTGGGGGGTGCCACCCTAGGGTTCCCACCCCTTTGGCTTGGGGGCTAAGTCACCTATGGAGGAAAACCCATCTAGGGTTTCCCTCTTGTGGCCGCCGCCCCTAGATTGGATCTAGGGGCGCCCCTCCTCTCCTCCCTTCCCCCTATATATAGAGAGGTAAAGAGAGGGCAGCCGCACCCACACGCACCCTCATACGCCATGGCGCTGCCCCTTCTCTCTCTCTCGTAGCCTTCTTCCTCTCCGTAGCGCTTAGCGAAGCTCTGCTGAGATTTCTCCACCACCACCGCCACCACGCCGTCGTGCTGCCAGAGGACTCGAGCTACTACTTCACCATTGCTCACTGTATCGAGGAGGTGAAGGTGTCAACAAGCCGTATGTGTGTTGAACGTGGAGGTGCCGTCCGTTCGGCATTAGATCGGAGTTCGCGGGACGGATCGTGATTGGACTGCGAAGACGTACCACTACATCAACCGCGTTCTTGAACGCTTCCGCTTAGCAATCTACAAGGGTATGTGGATCCAACTCTCCTCTCGTAGATGTGCATCTCCAAGATTGATCTTGCGTGTTCGTAGGATTTTTTTCCACATGCAACGTTCCCCAATAGTGGTATCAGAGCTAGGACTATGCGTAGATGACATCACGAGTAGAACACAAAGGAGTTTGTGGGCGTTGACATTCACATTGCTTCCTTCCCTAGTCTTATTTTGATTCAAGCGGTATTGTGGGATGAAGCGGATCGGACCAACCTTACATGTCCACGTGATGTCTACACACGCTTCTACTCTTGTAGACTATGTTGGGCCTCCAAGCGCAGAGGTTTGTAGGGCAGCAACAATTTCCCTCAAGTGGATGACCTAAGGTTTATCGAACTCAGGGAAGTAGAGGTTGAAGATGGTCTCTCTCAAGCAACCCTGCAACTAAGATACAAGAAGTCTCTTGTGTCCCCAACACACCTAATACACTTGTTAGATGTATAGGTGCACTAGTTCGGCGAAGAGAGGTTAAATGGCAAGTGATATGGATGGCAAAACAAGGTAATATAAATATGTAATAAAAAGTGCAGCAAGCAAACAAGTAGTAAACGTGAGTACAAACGGTATTGCAATGGTGGAAACGAGGCCTAGGGTTCATACTTTCACTAGTGGCAACTCCCAACAACATTAACATAATCGAATCACATGATATTTCCCATAAAACATGCAAAGGGGACACACTCGGAGGTCATTCCTTCGTGGTCAAGAGAGGACGAGAATTATGTAGGGCTACAAAAGCACACCTCAAAGTTCGTAGTTCTCAATCTAAGGATTTCCCAATGTCACCACGGCCATCCAAAGAGAGTCCCACAATCACCACAACATATCTAAAGGATAGTCAAAGACAAGCACCAAGAGACTCTCAATCTTCAATCAACACACAAGAGAGGAAATCACTCATGAAAATACTTTTCTAATCCATGTCCAATAGACAGCTGTCACCTTGGTCTCGGGGATTATACTAGATAAAGACAAGTGAGTACATCAATCCAATACATAGAGGAAGGGGAAATATCATGGGATCACCCTAGATTAACATAGCCTATGATCACAACGAAGATCACATCATGGGAGATAGAATTGACCACATAGCTACTGGTAAGAACCTCAGCCCCGAGGAGGAACTACTCCCGCATCATGGAGGGAGGAAGCAACATCGATGGAGATGAATCCGGGGGCACTTCCCCGTCCCGGCAGGGTGCCGGCGCAGGAATTCTGGTCCCCCAAAGCTTGATGGCGATGGCGGCGGAGATCGGAATCGCGTCTGGAGAAAAGGTGTCCGGAATCAGGGTTTCCTCGACACGCTTTAAATATATGCCAAAGGGGGGCATCGGAGGTGCCTCAGGGGGCCCAGGCGCCCCCCGGCGCGGCCCAGGGGGGCGCGCCCACAGGGCGCCTGGAGCCCCTGTGGGTCCCCCCCCCCCCGGCTGCACTTTGGCCGCACGGTAGCTCCTGGAACGCTGATTTTTTATATATTTTTTCTGGATTTTTCCTGGCAGTTCTCGTAATGTGAAAACCTGAAATACAAAAACAGCCGAAAACAGAAACTGGCACTGGGGTGCACTGAGTTAATAGGTTAGTCCAAATATGATCAAAAGTGTATGGAAGTGTATAAATATCATAGCAATATCACCCAAAAGAGGCATGGAGCAAGCAGAAATTATACATATGTTTTAGACGTATCAACTGGCGGCGGGGAGATGTCGGCGGTGAGGGACGGGGTCCGGCGAGGTGCTCGGGGACGAGCCCGAGGCGGCAGTCGGGGAGCGAGACGGCCACGGGGCATTGCTGCGGGGTCGAGGCGGTGACTCGCCGGCGAGACAGAGCGAGCGACGGCGCGGGGGAACTACGGGGAGGCGCGCGGGGGAGTTCGAGCGGCGACGGCGGAGCTGCGGGCTCGGGAGCGGGCTGCCCCGGGCCCTGGCGGGTGCACGGCGGCGCTGGAGGCTGGAGGGGGCATTGCGGACGTGGAGAGGCCACGTGGGAGGCTCTGGTTGGCCGAGGGCGCGCCGTCGGGGTGAGGTGGCGGCCTCTGATGGCTTCTCGCCCCTCGTTGGTTACCCCAAGTGGAAGGTTTGAGATGCAGTGTAGCGGAAGTTTTCCCTTGACAAAGATACCAAGGATCGATTTCCCCTGAGACTCCCAGTTTCAACAAGAAGGTGTCAACTGCTAACGGCGCCAGATATATTAGCAATCAACGTGGACCTACACACAGATACAAATAACTTTGCTCCCAACGAGTACAGAGAGGTGATGTCTACACACGCTTCTACTCTTGTAGACTATGTTGGGCCTCCAAGCGCAGATGTTTGTAGGACAGCAGCGATTTCCCTCAAGTGGATGACCTAAGGTTTATCAAACTCAGGGAAGTAGAGGTTGAAGATGGTCTCTCTCAAGCAACCCTGCAACTAAGATACAAGAAGTCTCTTGTGTCCCCAACACACCTAATACACTTGTTAGATGTATAGGTGCACTAGTTCGGCGAAGAGATGTTAAATGGCAAGTGATATGGATGGCAAAACAAAGTAATATAAATCTGTAATAAAAAGTGCAGCAAGCAAACATGTGGTAAACGTGAGCACAAATGGTATTGCAATGGTGGAAACAAGGCCTAGGGTTCATACATTCACTAGTGGCAACTCCCAACAACATTAACATAATCGAATCACATGATATTTCCCATAAAACATGCAAAGGGGACACACTCGGAGGTCATTCCTTCGTGGTCAAGAGAGGACGAGAATTATGTAGGGCTACAAAAGCACACCTCAAAGTTCGTAGTTCTCAATCTAAGGATTTCCCAATGTCACCGCGGCCATCCAAAGAGAGTCCCACAATCACCACAACATATCTAAAGGATAGTCAAAGACAAGCACCAAGAAACTCTCAATCTTCAATCAACACACAAGAGAGGAAATCACTCATGAAAATATTGTTCTAATCCATGTCCAATAGACCGCTGTCACCTTGGTCTCGGGGATTATACTAGATAAAGACAAGTGAGTACATCAATCCAATACATAGAGGAAGGGGAAATATCATGGGATCACCCTAGATTAACATAGCCTATGATCACCACGAAGATCACATCATGGGAGAGAGAATTGACCACATAGCTACTGGTAAGAACCTCAGCCCCGAGGAGGAACTACTCCCGCACCATGGAGGGAGGAAGCAACGTCGATGGAGATGAATCCGGGGGCACTTCCCCGTCCCGGCAGGGTGCCGGCGCAGGAATTCTGGTCCCCCGAAGCTTGATGGCGATGGCGGCGGAGATCGGAATCGCGTCTGGAGAAAAGGGTTCCCGATTCAGGGTTTCCGCGACGGACCTTAAATATATGCCAAAGGGGGGCATCGGAGGTGCCTCGGGGGGCCCAGGGGCCCTCCCGGCGCGGCCCAGGGGGGGCCGCGCCCACAGGGCGCCTGGAGCCCCTGTGGGCCCCCCCCGGCTGCACTTCGGCCGCACGGTAGCTCCTGGAACGCTGATTTTTTATATATTTTTTCAGGATTTTTCCTGGCAGTTCTCGTAATGTGAAAACCTGAAATACAAAAACAGCCGAAAACAGAATCTGGCACTAGGGTGCACTGAGTTAATATGTTAGTCCAAATATGATCAAAAGTGTATGGAAGTGTATCAATATCATAGCAATATCACCCAAAAGAGGCATGGAGCAAGCAGAAATTATAGATACGTTTTGGACGTATCAACATCCCCAAGCTTAATTCCTGCTCGTCCTCGAGTAGGTAAATGATAACAAGAATAATTTCTGTGGTGACATGCTATTAACCATATAGGACTTTTTCATAGTCATAAGACAAAAGCTTACTGAGACAATGAATCTATAGTAATTAAGTTGCCTCATGAGAAAATCACAAAGAACTGAAAGTTTTGCAATATGATATTGAAACATCGAATAGATTTGTAATGAACATGATGTGCAAATATGATAAAGTGATATCTAGCTTGCCCCCTTTAGTGAAGCAAAACATAAATGCAGGGGCACCTCCAAGGTTTAAGTGATGACTAGATACAATGATTTCAAAATAAACGATATCATAATCATGCAAAAGACAATGCTACTTTGGGACAATGCACATTTCACTCAGAATGACAATCATGCTCTCAGTAGTTGGTGCTTTTTAAAAGAAGGTGGAGACTCTCGAACCGTGGCTTTTGTTGGCAAGGTTGAAAACCCGTGGTCGGAAGCAAAGACAAAACATGTACCAGAGCTCTTGGTTTAAAAAAAAAACAGAGGTAATATTTTTTTTGAATATGCATGTTTCGTCAACGAATGCTAGCAGATAACTCAATTACTTTTTGAGATGGACAAGTTTCGAGGAACGGCTCCCGAATGAGGACGATCACATCCTCTTAATCTCCTTTGTTTATCACTGCCAAAGTTTTCTGATTTCTCATGAACAAAGCGTGAAGGAGGGTTTGTTTGTTATATTAATTTTGAGCCGGGCGCACTCATTGCCAGTTTCTTCTCGTATTATGGGTTTGCACATTATACATGCAATCCCGGGTGAAGCTTGTCCAACTTAAAAAGATCATGAATTAACTACTACTTCCTCATGAGCTAAAACAGAGGCACAAAATAGAAATGCATTTTTTTTGAATAATTTCGAGATGGCACATGAAAGTCTTCGTTAGGAATGGCAGGTAAATACCATGTATAGGAAGGTATGGTGGACTCATATGGCATAACTGGTTTAAAAGATTTTGGATGCACAGGCAGTCAGTCCGCTTAGTACAGGCGAAGGTTAGCAAAAGACTGGGAGCGACCAACTAAAAGAGCAATGACGGTCATAATCATGCAGAGCGACAAAGCAACATTGAATCAGGCATGGTAGTTATATCGCTACTCAGAAACAAAAGATCATCAAGGCTTGACAGACTTTCTTTACAGTCTTAAATATGCGTGAGCATACGCCAAGTCAATCAAAATAACTTCTTGAAGGAAGATATTACTAAACATACCACATCATAGGCAAACAAATCATGTTGGTACTCCAATAACACATTGGGAATCCCCCAGCTATTTGAGACTAACCATAAGAAAACATGAACTACTAAGCGTCATTATGCACGTAGCATCTTTATCATAGACATATCAACCAATGCAACGAAAGCAAACTCTCTTAATAAGATGAGCATGGTAATTAAAGAGAGTTCAAGCAACCAACTAAACAAAGCTCTTTTAGAAAGATAAGCATGAAAGTAAAGAGCTAAGCATGATAGTAGCTATTAAAAGACAAAGAACACACACAGCAAAGATAGACATGAAAATTCTATGTTGTGTTCTAGGTAGAAGTGGAGCGTGTTTCTCTCCCACATAAAGAATGCTGAGTTCCGACTCGTTATGAAAAGCTAAAGAAAACTAAAAAGGAAAACTAAAAGCAAGACGCTCCAAGCATAGTGCATAACACATGAAGTGATAAAAATATAGTGGAACGAAAGACGAACTGATAATGTTGATGGAGAAGGGGATGCACGGGGGCATCCCCAAGCTTAGACGCTTGAGTCTCCTTGAATATTTCTTGGGGTGCATGGGGGCATCCCCAAGCTTGAGCGTTTGACACACCTGAATCTTTTTATCATCTTCCCTCGCACACTTGAAAACTCCCTTCATACATAACTCATCATAATCTGATTAGCGAGGTTAGTACCCATAATAAAATAATTGTTCCTTGCTGGAAATAAAGATATTCTTGAAGTTCTACTGTTTCTCAAGATTGCCAAAAGGTTTTTGCAAAGAAAAAGCAAGCTCTTGGTTTGCGAAATGAAGGAAAGGCAAAACAGGACAGAATCTGTGAAAAACAGAACAACAGGTAGTAATTGATTTGTTCGGGGAACTTCTGCAACTCAAATCAAAAAACTCAGAACAGACGCACGAAAGAAAATTATATAGAGAACGCTGTCGAAACAATTCAGACCAAAAAGATGATCTGGTGATTTTATACGAATTTTTCTATCCAAGGACAGAATCTGTTTCCTGGACAGCACCTCACAACTTTTGAACTTTCTAGCAATCAGAGGCTATACTTGGCACATAATTGAAAAATAAAGATACAATGATGTTGCTATAGTAGTAACAAACATCAAGACCACTAAAACTGAAAGTAAACATAACAAGGGTTGTCTCCCTAGAGCTCTTTCTTTATAGCCATAAAGATAGGCTTAAGACTTTAATGATGCTCTCGTAGGAATAAGAGCTGAAGAACAAAAGAGAGTATCAAGAAGAAAATACCAAACACATTTAAGCCTAACATGCTTCCTATGCATAGGAATATTGCAATAGAATAATTCATTGAAGCATGAAGCAACTAGCATAGGAAGGCAAAACAAGCATAACTTCAAAATATTCACCATAAAGAAAGGAAACTTCTTATTATTAAGATATTTAGAACCAAGTCTCCCTATCTCATTATAAATTTCAGTGGCATCATGGATGAACTCAACAATATAAGCATCACATAAAGCATTGTTACCATGATCCACATGCAAAAAGGTACTCTTACTCTCCACATAAGCATAATCTTTCTCATTGGTAATAGTGGGAGTAGGACTATCATAAACCACTTGAACACTATAGATTAATTGTGTAGTAGGAGGGTGGTGTTCAACAAGGGAGTAATTCCCTTCATGATTATGACAAGTTTCATAAGGATAATTTCTCCTTATGTCATAGGTACCTTTATAATCACTATAGATTGGAGTTATAACATCATCATGGTAGAGAAGAGCATTATCATTGCTAGCAACTATATTTGTAAACATGTTGTCTTTATTCTTACTAGCAAGAGAATCAATTATCACATCACTAGTGGGGATAGGATTTGCAATCCTATCATCCCCAAGCTTAGAGCTTCCCATATCTTCACTTTCAGAGTTGGTAACAAAAAGACTTTCAAGATCATAAGTAGCATTATCATCATTTTCCCAATCACAATAAGTAACATGCATATCATAATCAAAATCATCTTCAATAGTACCTACGGACGTATCATCAAGATGATAATTAAGGCAATAAACTTCACCTTCTTCTTTAAACTTACAACCATTAGGATAAAAGTTGATGGGAGGAATATGCTCAGGCCAGGTTGATACCCCTTCTTCTTCTTTCTTGCTCCTCTTCCTCCTCCTCTTCTTTTTCTTCTTCTTAACCTTAGGAGGGAGTGGTTGGAGATGAAGCTTCTCCACATATCCTGGTTTATCATTAGAAACAATAGGGGAAACTTGGGAGAAACTCCCCTTTTTATTAGCAGAAATATAAGAGACGTTTTTATACTCTGGTAAAGTTCCCTCCTTTATAATCTTACCTATGTAATCATTTTCATGGCAATTAACAACACAATAGAGATGGCAATTTTGCAAAGTGTTTTTTATTCCTATGGCATTAACATCTAGCCTTGAAGTCTTTTCTGATAACTCTTCACACATCAAAAATAACATAAGCTCATCATAAAGATCAGAGGTGATCATGTTATCACACAACCGGTTAACAGTTATGTTTTGAACGTTCATGCATTGAAAATTAAAGTGACCCTCTATACGGCAAAGTTCACAAGTAAAAGGATAAAGGTCACACAATTCTCTAGCAATCTCATTTAAATCTCTGACCCAAGTGATTGTTCTTTCATGCTTATGTTGCTTACAATACTTCTCTTCTTCAATCATAGGCCTTTCACAAGGTCTATCCACTCCACAAAAATTAACATGCTTATATAAAACTTCATTTTTAGGAATTGGATCATGCATGTTGAAATCATCATGAACAATTTCATTTTCTTTGCAAGTCTCTTTAAAAGGTTTATGATACTCGATCCAATCCTCCTTAGGCATATTAAGATGTGAAGCAAAAGATTTGAGGAAATCAACAAGGAGTTGAGAATCAAGCCCAAACTTAGCACTAAACTTATTAAAACTTGTAGTTTTAACAAAGGACTTAATGCAATCATACTCATAAATTATACCTGACTCTTTACCTTTGTCGATCTCCCAATCTTCAGTGTTGCGTTGAATTCTTTTAAGGAGTTCCCATTTAGCATCAATCTTTTTGTTTGTGAAAGAACCCATAGAGGAAGCATCGAGCAAATCTTTATCCTGTCGAGAGAGCCTCGCATAGAAGTTAGTAATAATAATATCTTTGGGGAGCCCATGGTTAGGACATTTTAGCATTACCGTTTTCAGTCTCCCCCAAGCTTGAGCTATGCTCTCTCCGTCATGAGGATAAAAATTATAAACATAATTCCTATTCTTATGGACTTCATGAAGAGGATAAAACTTGGAGTAAAAGAGAGACTGGATCTCTTCCCACTCCAGCAGGTGAGAGTCATTTAGTAGCCTATACCATTCCAATGCTTTTCCTTTCAGTGACAAGGCAAATAATTTCCTCATGACAAACTCCCTCGATACACCTGCAAGCTTAAATAATGAACATAGTTGTGACAGATATAGCAAGTGTTCACTGGGATATCTGTCTCCTGCATAACGATTAGCCAAAACATAATTGATAATACCAGCCGGTATTTTATAGGGCACAATTTCAGTAGGAGGAGGAGCAACCACCACAGGTGCGGGGTGTCCTCCCGCAAGCAATGATCCAATAACAAGGTTTTCCATAAGCATAACTAGTGAAATAAAAAAAAACAAGAAACAAAAAGATTTAATTGCAAGATCTAAAGATATACCTTCAAGCGCTCACCTCCCCGGCAACGGTGCCAGAAATAGCTTGATGTCTACACACGCTTCTACTCTTGTAGACTATGTTGGGCCTCCAAGCGCAGAGGTTTGTAGGACAGCAGCAATTTCCCTCAAGTGGATGACCTAAGGTTTATCGAACTCAGGGAAGTAGAGGTTGAAGATGGTCTCTCTCAAGCAACCCTGCAACTAAGATACAAGAAGTCTCTTGTGTCCCCAACACACCTAATACACTTGTTAGATGTATAGGTGCACTAGTTCGGCGAAGAAAGGTTAAATGACAAGTGATATGGATGGCAAAACAAGGTAATATAAATATGTAATAAAAAGTGCAGCAAGCAAACAAGTAGTAAACGTGAGCACAAACGGTATTGCAATGGTGGAAACGAGGCCTAGGGTTCATACTTTCACTAGTGGCAACTCCCAACAACATTAACATAATCGAATCACATGATATTTCCCATAAAACATGCAAAGGGGACACACTCGGAGGTCATTCCTTCGTGGTCAAGAGAGGACGAGAATTATGTAGGGCTACAAAAGCACACCTCAAAGTTCGTAGTTCTCAATCTAAGGATTTCCCAATGTCACCGCGGCCATCCAAAGAGAGTCCCACAATCACCACAACATATCTACAGGATAGTCAAAGACAAGCACCAAGAGACTCTCAATCTTCAATCAACACACAAGAGAGGAAATCACTCATGAAAATATTGTTCTAATCCATGTCCAATAGACCGTTGTCACCTTGGTCTCGGGGATTATACTAGATAAAGACAAGTGAGTACATCAATCCAATACATAGAGGAAGGGGAAATATCATGGGATCACCCTAGATTAACATAGCCTATGATCACAATGAAGATCACATCATGGGAGAGAGAATTGACCACATAGCTACTGGTAAGAACCTCAGACCCGAGGAGGAACTACTCCCGCACCATGGAGGGAGGAAGCAACGTCGATGGAGATGAATCTGGGGGCACTTCCCCGTCCCGGCAGGGTGCCGGCGCAGGAATTCTGGTCCCCCGAAGCTTGATGGCGATGGCGGCGGAGATCGGAATCGCGTGTGGATAAAAGGGTTCCCGATTCAGGGTTTCCGCGACGGACCTTAAATATATGCCAAAGGGGGGCATCGGAGGTGCCTCGGGGGGCCCAGGGGGGGGGGGCGCCCACAGGGCGCCTGGAGCCCCTGTGGGCCCCCCCGGCTGCACTTCGGCTGCACGGTAGCTCCTGGAACGCTGATTTTTTATATATTTTTTCTGGATTTTTCCTGGTAGTTCTCGTAATGTGAAAACCTGAAATACAAAAACAGCCGAAAACAGAAACTGGCACTGGGGTGCACTGAGTTAATATGTTAGTCCAAATATGATCAAAAGTGTATGGAAGTGTATAAATATCATAGCAATATCACCCAAAAGAGGCATGGAGCAAGCAGAAATTATAGATACATTTTGGACGTATCACCACGTACATGAGACTGGTTCCATCGACAGACATGCAACTTGTTGCATAAAGATGGCTGGCGGGTGTCTGTCTCTCCCACCTTAGTTGGATCGGATTCGACGAAGGCGGTCCTTGTAGAAGGTTGAATAGCAATTTGCATATCACCGTTGTGGCTTTGCGTAGGTAAGAATCATTCTTGCTAGATACCCATAGCAGCCACATAAAACATGCAACAACAAATTAGAGGTCGTCTAACTTGTTTTTACAGGGTATGTTGAGATATGATATGGCCAAAGACATGATGATATATATTTGATGTATGAGATGATCATGTTTTGTAATAGTTTATCATAACTTGCATGTTGATGAATACGGCAACCGGCAGGAGCCATAGGATTGTCTTTAATTTTTATATGACCTGCGTGTCAATCATTAAACGCTTTGTAATGCTTTACTTCATCACTAAGCGGTGGCAATAGTGGTAGAAGCATGGTTGGCGTGACATCCCCGATGGCAGCACGATGATGGAGATCATGATGATGGATATCATGGTGTTATGGCGGTGACAATGGAGATCATGCCGGTGCTTTGGAGATGGAGATCAAAAGCACAAGATGATGGCCATATCATGTCACTTATGATTTGGATGTGATGTTAATCCTTTTATGCATATTATTTTGCTTAGGACGAAGGTAGCATTATAAGGTGATCACTCACTAAAATTTCAAGATAAAACTGTGATCCCGCACCCATATGCACCCTCATACGCCACGGCGCTGCCCCTTCTCTCTCTCGTAGCCTTCTTCCTCTCCGTAGCGCTTAGCAAAGCTGTGCTGAGATTTCTCCACCACCACCGCCACCACGCCGTCGTGCTATCGGAGAACTCGAGCTACTAATTCACCATTGCTCGCTGTATCGAGGAGGTGAAGGCGTCATCAAGCCGTATGTGTGTTTAACGCGGAGGTGCCGTCCGTTCGGCACTAGATCGGAGTTCGCGGGACGAATCGTGATTGGACCGCGAAGACGTACCACTACATCAACCGCGTTCTTGAACGCTTCCGCTTAGCAATCTACCAGGGTGTGTGGATTCAACTCTCCTCTCGTAGATGTGCATCTCCTAGATTGATCTTAGGTGTTCGTAGGAAAAAAATCCCATGCAACGTTCCGCAACATTATATTCGCAATATTCAGATTGCAATCTTAGTTTCTTGCTTGTTTTCATTTGCTTGCAGGAAATAGACCCTCGTGCTCAGGTTGATCGCGCTCCAGCATGGTCAATAACCACTTGGAATTGGTTTAGCGATTTCTAAGGCGCGGCGTCTTCACATGTTCGTTATCGGACCGTCAAAGTCTACTCCTCTGAAAAATATAATCACCATCTCATCAAAAGATGGGGCACCTTGCCTCTATCAAGTGGTATTAGATTTCCAGGTTGCTCAGTGAGATTTTACAGTTTTTTGTAGTTTAGATCGAGTATGTTCTTCATACCTACAGTCCATGAAAAAGCCACAAATTTGGGTTAGTTCATCATATCCAAACCAATGTGAGCCATTGCATAATGTTTTCTGTATTTGCTTTGTTGAATTTGTGGTTGCATCGTCGTGTCGAGTTGCTGGTCTTAGCGTCTAGTTCTGTGGAGTTTTGAGTTCTGTTCGTGGTTGTCACGCTGCCGCCGCATCAACTTCATCTCTGCTGCCATATACCACCACCACACATCCGCTACCAACAGGAGTCCATATACGCCACCACATATCCATCACCATCACGCCAATCCGAGTCCACCTCCAACATACATCCGCCACAAGTCCGAGTTCCACCATATACATATCCGCCACCAGTCCGAGTTCCACGAGATTCATCTCCGCCACCAGTCTTAGTCTGAGTCCAGTATTTGTTCATTTGTTTTCGATTTCCAGATCAGGCCATACTACGAGTCGTGACCAAGTAGGACTTCCCAACTTCAGTGCCCACGGAAGAAAAGTTGTTCCAGTTCAAAAAAAAACTAAGTCTGGAAAATTCTGGCTAGGCAGTTTTTAGACCATTTGTAGACTGTTTCAAAAAAAAAATCTTGCAGAGCAGAAAAAGGAAAAAAGTGCAAAAAGGTGAAAAAAGAGATTCAAAGTGTGTTGCTCCCTTGTTTGCGTGCAGCGCCATGATTTTCTTAGTGTTGTAGGCTTGCGTCTCTAGCACGGTCTAGCCTAGGACCAGCACAGTACCGTCGTTGAGCGTTTATTCAACTTTGCATCTTTGAATTGATTATTGCAGATATTTTTGCTACCATATCATAAGCCTTCCCAGCTTCACATACATCTACGTTGTGCATTTGACACCACCTGGTAATCGCTCTAGCCAAGCTTTGAGGCGTTTTTGACTACAACAGTTGCAGATCACCGCGTGCTGTTTGGTAAGAATTGGTAAGAGGTTGAGATTCGCTTGATGGATTTGTGATTCTACACCACACCACCACCACTTCCTAGTAGTCTATAGGACCATATTATTGTGTGTTTCTATTGCTACTAACCATGATAGGATCACAAGCCGATGATGTTGACTAGGAGAACATGACGAACAAGGCATTGCATGATAAATTTCAGCAAATGATGATTGGACAGGTGCAAGATGTGATGAACAATTTTGAAGTGGCCATGGATAAGAGATAGATGGCCTTGAGAAGACGTTCAAAACAAATCTCAATAATAAATTTAATGAACTACTTGCGCGTCTTCCACAACCACCACCAGCCGCACCTCTACAACAACAACAACATGAACAACGACAACAACAACAACAATGTGGCCTTCCAAATCAAGTAGGACGAGCAATGCACGTTCCCATTGTACTCGGCCAAACTTCTGGTGCCGCTACACCTACTGTTGATGCTTCTGTGGCTGCTGCTGCTCCTGCTGGTGAGGAGGACGAAGATTACATGGGCGATTACGAGGATGATGTTGATCAAAATCTGAACTACATGCAACCACCGGCAACACCACCAGGTCGTCCACATGCAAATAATCGCAATGGTAGGGCTGCACCATCCCCTCGGGTACGATATCCTGACCATATCCTGAACTGAAATTGAATATTCCAACTTTTGAGGGTAGATATGTTCCTGATATATATCTTACTTGGGAGTTATAAACTGAACAATGTTTTACATGCTTACAATATCCCGAGAATAGACATGTTGTTGCTGTTGTTTGTGCATTCACTAGTTTTGCATCTGTTTGGTGGTGTGAACATTGTTGATTATATCATATTTCAGCTACTTGGGCTGCTTTGAAAACTGCCATGCGTACTCGTTGGGTTCCACCATATTATCAACGTGAATTACTTCAAAAATTGCAGCATTTAAGACAAGGAAAAAAATTACGTAGAAGAATATTATCAGGAATTACAAACTGGCATGATTAGATGTGGTATTGTTGAGGATAATGAGGCTATGCTTGCATGTTTTATGGATGGATAAAATAGAGAGATTCAGACCATTTTAGAGTATAAGGAGTATACCAATATCACTCATTTATTCCATCTTGCTTGCAGAGCTGAACATGAAGTGCACGATTGACATGCATTGGCGCGAACTAACTTTTCTGTAGGTCGACCTTCATCATGGACACCGCGTGCATCCTCTACTTCCACACGTTCTACTACACCAACACCTCCAACCTGATACAAGAAAGCAGACACAACTACAACTATCTGCCAAGAGCACATCTTCTGGGCCTGCACATAGCTCTTCTTCATCCATGGCATCAACATGGCAAACACATGATATTATTTGTCGTCGTTGTAAGGGTAGATGTCATTATGCGAGAGAATGACCATCTCAACATGTGATGATTGCTACTGAGGATGGTGGGTATGAGTCTGCTAGTGACTATGATGAGGACACTTTGGCTCTTATTACAAGTGAACAACACGTCAGAATTGATTCTGAACAAGAGACGCAATACATGGATGCAGAAGACACTGACATGTATGAATGTTTAGTTGCTCAACGTGTTTTGAGTGTGCAAGTCACACAAGCTGAGCAAAATCAGAGGCACAATTTATTCCATACAAAAGGAGTTGTGAAGGAACGTTCAGTTTGCGTCATCATAGATGGAGAGAGCTACATCAATTTTTCTAGCATGGAGATGGTGGAGAAGTTGTCTCTCACCACAAGACCACATCCACTTCCTTACTACATCCAATGGTTCAACAACAGTGGCAAGGTTAAGATAACACGTACTGTTCGTGTGCATTTTCGTATAGCTACATATACTGATTATGTTGATTGTGATGTGTTATCCATGCAAGCATGTTAATTATTACTTGGTAGACCTTGGCAATTTGATAAAAAATCTGTACACCATGGTAGAAACAATCAATATACTCTTGTTAATAAGGATAAACATATTACTTTGCTTTCTATGACTCCTGATTCCATTTTGGAAGATGATATTAATCGAGCTAGTAAAGCAACACAGGAGCAAAATAAGAGACAAAATCAGATTGTGGCAAAAGAATTTGAGTAACACATGAAGCCTAATAATAAAACCAACATCTCATGTTGGATCTGAAATTAAATTGAAAAGTGGATGTTTACTTGCCACCAAATCTGATATTGATAATCTAGATTTCAACAAATCGGTTTCCTAAGCTGTTGTGTGCAAAGAGGCATTATTTTCATTCGAGGATGTGCCTTCCTCTTTGCCTCTTGCTGTCACTAACATTTTGCAGGAGTTCGCTGATGTCTTTCCCCAAGACATGCCACCGAGATTACCACCTGTTCGAGAGATTTGATCATCAGATTGACTTAATGATGAGGACATGACTATCTTGGATACGGTCAAAAATATTAGATACATGCATATTTGTGAGGTGGTTTCTAATGCAAACTATGCAACAATTTACTTATATTATCAAGGACAAAAATACTTCACAGACTTTTATGCCATGTCTAATTGCAGGAGTATTGGATATTTGTACAATTCACATATGAAGATAAGGGAAAAAGAGATGTTTAGGTGCTGTTCAATAAGTCCTCTCATGTCACTTTCGGCCCAAGAGAAGATATAGTCCAAGTCTCTCACATCCTGGACTCAGATTCGGACTGCACACACATATCTGACTCAAAACGCCAATATCTCATTCATCCGGACTCCGAATTGGGTGATTCTTTTTTTTTGTTGGAAAGTAGATTTCATGCACTTCCCAACACAACGAGATTCACCTTCAAATTCGTTTGGAGCATCGAGATGTTCATGAAATAATCTAACGCTACAGCAGAATCCGAGTCAAACTACAAGTCCAAAGGTGTTGCATCACCTCCACTTGGGCCCATGAGCCTTGTATGACCTAGGGTTAGTTTAGGATGCTCTGGGACGTCCTCCCACTTCCTTGACTGCCATCCATTTGTCGGTGCAACAAAGCTGGGCATATGTTGCCCAGACTATACATAGGCACGAAGGCAAGGTTGAAACATCCAAGACCAAGACTAAGCAGAAGAAGATAGCCCTTTGAGAAATCAAGGGGCGGTTAAAGAGGACCAAGCAAATGCAGAAGAGTAGAACTCCACTAAAGAGATGGCCTCCATTTCCAGGCAGGCGAGCCCGCAAGGACGAGGCTGCCCCGAAGGCAAGCCACAAGAATCCCCCGGCAAGCCTGCCGGGGACGCAAGGGGCAGATTATCCCAACAAGGCACCACCACTCCACCTCACAACAACGCAAGTCATCGATCAGTGCGGTGTCAAGCACCCAAATGACTAAGTGGCCGTAATTCGGTATGTGGCAGCCATTTCCCGAGAAAATAGCCTGCAGACGACACCCGTCCAGCGACGTGTCAAGCAGACAGGCGAGGAGGTGACAATATAGGCCCGACAAGGCTTGCCGGACAGCTCCTTGACAAGACACTAAGCGGCGCATTTAATGCACCTTGTCCTGTCTATAGAGTTAGGTATGATAGCACTATTTACTACCTAATCAGTACACAATGACTGATTTTCCACTTTGGTTACCCCTTAATCTATAAAAGGAGGCCCATGGTGACCAGAGAAGGGGGTCGGACCCTGGACATTTGTACCCATGTACACGCGTAGTGGCTGTCGCCCCTAGGAAACCCTTGCCAGGCATGAGCGCTGCGCTTTGCACCACGATCCACCCATCAATCCAGCAAAGCAGGAGTAGGGATTTACGTCTTGCGGTGGCCCGATCCTGGGTAAAAATCACCTGTGTGACCGTCGCCGCGCTGCTGCATGCCCTTTGCTCTTTGTGCAACGTGCCACTCCCCCTTGCCGAACCACAAAGAGGCTGAAGGCCCCATAGGTGTATGTGTTCCCCCGCACCATCTTTGCCGCCCCTGGTAGTGGGAGTACTTGTGCAAACTCGAGCGTGTGCGCAGCGCGTCATCTTCGTCATCCATGGCACCCAAGAAGAAATCCAGCGCAGCAGCTCACCCGTCCACCTCGAGAGCTCCTCCACCTGCAGCCACCGGGCGTGGCCAGCGCAGGCGGCATAGTCACCACCTCTTCTGTGGCCGAAGCGGGGGCGAGAGGCACCGGGGGAGAGCAACTCCATCAACATCTCAGAGGCCACGCCTCTCAAGGTGCAAATGGGGAGATTATTTCGTCTTTACCTCTCCATCCCATCGAAGGACTTAAACGCAGCGACGACGCTCGCTCTGGGTGAACCGCAATCCCTTGGCTGCTCCTGCTACGGGTGCAGCCACCGAACATGCGCCACCCCCGGAGCAGGGCACCCACGCCGGTGCGTCAAACGGAGTTGTCGACCACCAAGAACCTCTGCCTCGCCATCACACCACCTTGGTGAATGGCTCGCGGCGTTGAGAGCTTGGCGTTACCATCGCTGGCACCGTCCAGAGCCAGGCAACACTATGCTCTGCATCATCATCCATGCCAAGCACTACTTCGGAGGCTATGGCATGGGCCCAACTCCTATTGAAATTCCCGCTGGTGGCCGATCAAATGGATGAGTGGCGAGCTACCATCCAGAGCTTGATTGGTTTCGCCGAGACAGGAGGATCGCAACAAGCGGCTCCGTCACGACCCCTGCAGGCAGCAACAACAGCCCGAGCCGCTAGTTGCATGGAGGGGCCCACACCCACAGTGTAATCCCCTCTGCGGCAGCCGGCGCAGGGATCACAGCCAGAGCCACGTGAACAAGTGCCCGACAACGTGTCAATGGCTTCATCTAATCCTCAAACACGTCAAGACCCGCGGCGAGCCTTAGAGGAAGGGCAGAGGGGTGATGTGCACGTGACCACGGAGCCACGCCGCGGAGCCCGCCACCAGTCCGATAGGCGCGGTGGACCCAACGCCGACGAGCCTGCACTCGGTGGGGGCAAGTACTCGCCTTTTGAGGTTGGCTGCCCCACCTTCACCCGTGAGTTGCGGCAAGTCCGTTGGCCATCCGCTCGCACGTTTAAGACAGAGATATTAGAAAAGTACGATGGAAGGCTGAATTCGGCTGAGTTCTTGAGCATCTACACCATCGCTGTTCAAGCTGCTGGGGGAAGAGATGAGAAGGTGTTCGCCAATTACTTCCCTTTAGCACTCTAGCCAAATGTGAGGTATTGGCTGATGCACATGCCGGAGAGCTCCATCTCGACCTGGGCTGACCTATGTCGTGAGTTTATTCGCGCCTTCACCGGTGGCCATCAAGAACCAGGGCGGCCCAACAATTTGCAGCTTCTTCCGTAGAAAGAAGGAGAGACTTTGCGGAAGTACATGCAGAGGTTCAGTCGAGTACACAGAAACATCCCAGACATCCACCCGACAACTGTGATAGCTACGTTCCAGTCCAACATGCGCAACCGCAGGCTGTGTTCCAAGATGCACGTGGGGTTGTCCAAGTTGTGGATGATTTATACACGCTAGTGGACAAGTGTTCCCGCATGGAGGAAGGGAGGCGACTCCCTGGGGAGGAAGGTGGTGAAGTCATTGACTCAGAGGATGACGACGACCCCACTAGTCAGAAGAAGAAGAGCAAGAAGCGCAATCAGAAGCGCAAGGATAAAGTGTCCATGACTGTCAAAGGATCACCCTCACCTGACACTAGCAGGAAGGCTAAGACCGAGGCCCCCGACAAGGTAGTTGCCACACGCACTGACTGCCAGGATGCTGCGGCTACCGAGAAAGCTGGGAAGGGTGATGGACCGTACTGCAATATCCATCAGACCAAGGGCCATGATCTTCAGGTGTGTCGCCAGGTTGAACAGCTTGCCAAGAAGCAGAGGGCTGAGTATGAGAAGCGTGATAAGGAAAAAGGTCAGAATGGTGCTGGCGGGAAGGGCCATGGCGATGGAGCAAATCGCCCCGGAAAGGCACCTCAGTATCTAGGAAAACCCGCCAGGGGCAGAGAGAAGAAAGAATGGGATGACGAAAGTGAGGAAGGGGATGAAGAGGAAACCAATGAGCAGGAGTTCCAGAAAGCCACTGACTCCCTTTGCATCGAGGGAGGCGCATCTTTGCACTCCTCTCACCGCCAACTTAAACAGTGGGCGCGTGAAGTTAATGCAGCCGAGCCAACGGTAGATTCTTGGAAGCCACTCAAATGGCCCCACACGCCCATCGTCTTCGACGAAGAGGACCATCCTGACCGAACCACAGCGGTATGATGTTTGCAATTGTTGGTCTCTCGAACAATTTGCAACCCCAAAGTCACAAAGATGTTGGTTGACGGTGGGGACGGGTTGAATCTGCCCAAAGGTCATCGGCAAACTGCAGATATCAGATGAAGAGCTCAAGGCCACCGACACGTTTCAAGGAATCAATCCCGACAGGAGTCATCCTAAGGGGAAGATCATGCTGCCAGTGACGTT
>LR738713.1:318906459-318929631 GCA_902687465.1 Secale cereale
AAGCCAAGTGGACAACACGAGTGGGGCATTTATGAAGAAATGATATTGCTATAAATTAAGACAAAGATGCACTCAAACTTAAAGGGGCACTTTAAATTACCAAGTGGGTAGAAGTTTCTCAATATATCAACATCTCATTTTCAGAAAAGAAGACACATTCATATATTAGAAAGTTTATCTTTGGCTTACTTGTTACTCCCTCTGTAAACAAATATAAGAGCATTTAGATCACTATTTTAGTATTCTAAACGCTCTTATATTAGTTTACAGAGGGAGTATATAGTAGCAACAACTAATGTATGCCATGATTAATAAAAGTACAATCTCTTCAAGAAGAATCATTCCTTGTTAACATACACCAGGTGAACCAATCTTATCAATAGTATACATTACTGGAAGAATCTATGCTTCATGGGTGCTGAGAGGTGAATCTGACAAATGCGTAAGAGGGGGAGTTTATCTTGAAGGGCAGAAGCATGAAGTATATGCACAGATACATCAATTTGGATATGATACCTAAATGGATGGGACTTCAAAAGGACCTGCACAATACGGATTTAGGGGGCCTCCTGAAGAGAGAAGAGCAAAGTTGAAGCGCGGCTGGAAACCACAACAGGATGTGTAGGGTTTCATCGTTAGACCCTGCCCACCACAATGGCACATAGCTCCCTCTCTCTTACAGCTACCATTGGGCAATAAGAGGTGTGAGAAGAAAAATAAAATGAGAAGAACTCACGGAAAAGAAGAAAAAACACTTGACGCTCTTCTTCGGTTACTATATTTTAATCAGTAAGAATATTGTTCCTGCACCAAATGATCTCGTTAGCGATGGAAGTTTTAGTACGGTAAAAAGTAGCCAAGCAAGCAAGTAGGCATTAACTAATATAAGAGCTTCTAAATGCCCTTATATTTCTTTACAGAGGGAGAACTTGATTTTCCCACCAATGACCCCTCAACTCGTGATATCCAAGAATGATACAGCCGAGAACATAACAGTTTTGTTTTGGACTGATAAACAGAATTGCTGCTCCATTCAAAAACAATAATCTTGATTGTCCAATCGAATGACAAAAACATACCCAATGATATTATGTTACTACAGCTTGTATATCTTATATAGCTAAACCAAACAAATGAGTGCACTACAATATGTTTCTATGAGGTTGAGCCACTGGAGCACTGAAATTTATATCATATTGGGCAATTAAATTTTAGAATATCCGCTAACTAAAGGCTAAATAGCCTGTTGAGTGGGAAACGGAAGATCGTCTCCAAGTAGTAATGATAAAACCGGAGGATGTGCTTGAGTATATCAGACTAAATATTCAAGTTTACTTATCTTTCCAAACTAAGCATGTACCTTGTCAAGGCCTGGTTATTGAAAGCTGAACCTTTATCTCTGAATCCAATTGCTATTTCACCTGCAAAAACATTAACAACTAAATCTGTAAAAATGGAACATGGAAAACATCATGCTAGCATGCAGAGAAAGTTCTACTACCACCAGAACAGACTATGTAGAAACTTACACAAAAGTACAATACATAATGATCTAAGAGGGGGAGCAAAATTACAGAAATCCAAATCTGAAATATAATAGAAGGCAAGGAGAAACTAAAGACTTACAGAGAATGGTGCCAGATGAGAAAATCATATTGCGCAAAAAAATCTTGCAAGTATTTCTCCATGCTGTATAAGAAAGCCACCAGCAGACAGAATTATGATTTGGTACACTTTCCAGTCTTACTAAATTTAGAAATACTTACAGCTAATTAGATGGTACTAAATGGAAACAACTTAAAAAGTTGAATGTCTCCCAACACTCTCATGACCTAGGCGTTCCTGGTCGTTGAATGTCATTAAATGAAAGTACCTAGCAGAAGAAAAAGGTTGCTATTTCCATTGCGAATCAGGTGCAGGTTGTGTATCTTGAGAAACATGAATTTTAGGCGACAAAAGCATAAACCAGCAAGAAGTGTGTTAGGAGATTAGCATAACAATATTCTGTTCTTGATGCCTCTCTGCGCTGCATCGTTTGCAAATGGATAAGAAAAATACATCATTGTAGTGGCCAAGAAATATCTACCGTCTCACATCTCAAGGAAAAAGAAGAGAGATTAGGGATACATGCAAATATGAAGGAGTAGAAGATATAGAATTAGTTGGTACACATGAAAAAACTATTGGGCCAAAAAAGAAACACCATGCCATCTCTTCAAGAAGGTAAATGACAGTATAATGTTGTTTACATGCTATTTAGTATTTACAACCCATTTCACATAAAAGTGATCCCCTAAAATTTAAAGGATCCTGAACAAAGTTGTCTAGTATGTGCAGTTTAGAATTGATCTGGAATTTAAACTTAAGTAAATTTGATTTAGCAAGTGAAGAGTAATTTTTGCACTTGTAATATCAAGTCCAAATTTGACTACCCCGTAAAATAGACAGTTTCAAACTCAACTTTCTGTTTTGAGACACTTTCCTGAATATTACAGAATACATCATTGCATCAGTGCAAGGCTTCTTTTCAATTCATTCTTCTAGATGCCCACTCCCTGCATATTGTTATTCCATAGGTACAAAGAAATTAGTGAAACCAAAAATTCAACAATAACATCAGATATTGCAGATACAAAATGAGAGATGAGAGCATAGGTAAAAGGAAATTGGTGATACAAAAATTCAACAATAACATCAGATATTGGACATAAAAAAATGAGAGATGAGAACATGGGAGAGCGGATGTAGGACCATGACCAGAGAGTGAACTACGCGAACTTGTGAGGTTTTTGGGCACGCAAGGTACAATGGCGAACATACCAACGCGGACAAGGTGCACGTGGCGGAGGTGTTGCCTTGCATCGGGTACACCGGGCCGCTGCTTGCGGAGCATTCGCGGACACCTAGGGTACAGAACTCCACTCCATGGTGGCATGATCAGTTGCATACACGACACAAAATGTGAATGAGGGACTGTTACCGATAATAGGAAAGGGTGGACACCGGCACACCACTCACCCGCGTCAATGCCAACGCCTGGAGTGGCAGAGCATCGGGCAGCGGGCGACTCACTACCTCCACCATAACGTCTTAAGGTTTTCTCCAGGACTGAGAGAGATAGATGAAGCAAGGGGTGAGACGAACAACGGTCTCGGGGAGGAGAGGTCCATTTGCTGCCTTTGGTTCGACAATGGGCTAGCCAACCCAATATTGGTCCAATTAACCAGAGGTCCAAAGCAAGATCAGGCAGCCAGGAATGCTTAGAACATGAAATCGAATGGCCAGGAACAAATGCTAGGATTTGGCTCAGGAATGTAGAAGATGAATATACTCTCCCTTAGTAGTGTAAGGCTATATAAATTCGGTAGCTGTAACGAAATCAATAATTGACAAAAAAATATTTCTGCATGAAACAAAATCAATAATTGAAAAAAAAACATTTCTGCATGTAAATCAAATGCTTATTATCACTGATAACTATTTATGTCAATATAATATCTACAGTACTTGTACTCTCCGGGAGCATGATTTCTGTAGAATAATAAGCAATATAAAGATAGGAAAAAATCAGTAAGTAAACAATTACCCAAATCCATGCCATTAATGAATCGCCGTACATCTTTTATTGGAAAAACAACATGCAGCAGAAAAATTAGGCCATAATTATGGCTATAGAAATTGGGTACCTGAAACAAAACAAAAACAGACCAATTAAGCAAAATAATGATACAATGCCTATCCATGCAATGCCATGAGAACGATTGCATCAAAAGCAAAGAGCAATTTTAGGAAGAGAAAGGCAAAGTTGTTGCTCAAACGGCAGTAAGTAGCCAAGAAGTAGTGTATGAAATTTGGATAAACCATAAGCTAGACAAATTATATCTCTGAGACGAACATAAGTCAAGGACACATGTATGCATATCCAATATCCCTATGTACGTACCCAGAATGACTTAACCTTGCAACCGATCTCCGTCAGGAGCCAGACGCTCGCACATACGTCCGCTCCACTACGCCTGAGATACCCCCACTGGACGTCAGTCAAAAGACCTGAGGTGCACCAGGAAGTCGGCAGCGGCGAAGACCACACGCGGCCATCGAGGATCTCCAGCCGGTCATGGCTAGATGCACCGGAACGCCCGACTCGATGCTCATCTTTTGAAAAGTCCCCACGACGACGTCCCTGTATAGGAGCGTGCATCCCGACACCACGCCTTGACGGCTCGTCATCGGTTGCCTTGGCCATGATGACTCCTCGTCGACGACAACTGACCTTCCTCCTGGGCCCCCTTTGACATGGAAACGCATACGCCTTATTTCAGATCGATTCGCCGCCCCTTCATCCTCTTGTCTTCATCCCCCCTTCGACCTGCACAGAGCATCGAAGCACGGAGGTGAGGAGGTAGCGGCGTGGAGGCAAGGATAGTGGGAAGGATCGAGGAGGAGATGGTTGTGCCGCCGGCTAAGGTGCGCTCTCCTGGACGGCGGCGGACCTAGGTTACACTCGCTCACATTGGGAAGGGTGGGGGCGATGGGCTCTCGTATAGTGGAGATACTGGATCATACTATACATGGGCTTCATCCAGCTACCGCGCATCCAACGAAGGAAAAGGCACATAGCGTGAGTGGGCTCGGAAGGGACTCAGTGCGGAACATGGCCTCCTGTTGTTGGTGTCTAGGTGGGCTCAAATAGCCCTAGCGCAGCCTTCCATTGTTTTCTAGTTGGCCCAATTAAACATCAGATTAGCGATTTTGTTGCCGGAGCAGCGGCCCAGCCTGTGTAGCGCTACGTGGCGATTTTGCTGCTGGGATTAGAAGGAATCCAACGGCCAGAGACGCCCAAAATTCCAAATCTGACGGCTAAAATCACTGATGGTCTGAGAGGGCTGGATTAGTGCGCGGTTTTAATGTATCTAAATAGGTCCCTCCCTTCCAAATTTGGGCATCCCTAGCCTTCCTCTACCTCCCAGCCTCCTCCACCTCGAAATCCGCGCCTCCACCGTCGTTTTCAGTGCCAGCCACCTCACAGGCGCCAAGTGGCATGCCCCAATTGGCCAGCCGCCGCCCAGTCAGCGCCCTCGGCCAACCAGAGGACGCCACTTGGCCTCCAGGCGCCTCCCCCCGCTCCAGCCCACTCCGGCCCGGGCCAGGCCCACCGCGGGCCGAGCCGGCCCGAGTCCCTGCTCGATCGAGCCACCCGAGCACCCTGGCTCCCTCCCGCTCGTCTCGAGCCACCACGAGCGCCCCACCAGCTCCCGACCCCGCCGGCGACCATCGCTTCGCCGGATCTGCAGGTCCCCGCCGCTGCCGACCCCAGGTCGCGTTGCCCCCCCTTTCCCTCCTCGCGCTCCTCTCCCGCTCGCAGCTCGCGCCGCCGCCATGGATTCCGGCAAGCCCCGTTGCTTGGATCCCGTCGCCCCAGTCACCGAGAACGGACGGATCCGTCCGCCCGACCTCGTCCCCGCCGTTTCCTCGCCGTTTCCCTGCCTCGCTGGAGTCCTTCGATGCCGCCGATGACTGGGCGCCGCCGGCCTCGTTCAGATCGAGGAAGACGACGCCGTAGCGGTAGCGCCAGCGCCGACCCCTCTTGGGCCATCACCACTCGTCAAGCGCATGGGCCCGCCGGCCCAGCTCCTCCGCCCCTTTCAGCCTGCCTCGCCTCCTTCCTCTTGGGCCTCAGCCCACTAGGTGAGGCCAGCTCGAACGCCCTCCCTTTTATTTTCTTTTAATCTTTCTTTCCTGCTGTTGGGCCCGCCAATTCGGCCCAGTTACTGTTTTTTTTAGTTCTGCGATTTAGCTATTTTCCCGAGTTGTGCAGTTTTGCAGAAAACCCCTTGTTGTTCATGCATTTAATATCTCGCAAACTATGCATAATTTGTAAAAACTTTGTACATGAAAAATGCTTAGAATTTTATCTAGTTTCACAATAATCAACTTTCACCCATGTTAAAAATGTTTTAACTTGCTGTTTGAGTAAGTTTGCATCAATGACATGTTAAAATTTCAGCATCATGATGCATTCTTGTGAGTGGTGTAACTTTATGCATACTTGTCCAAATTGAGTGAATGATATGTCAAAATGATCCTGGTGATATGCTCTACACTTTGTTCCATTGTGCCATGCTCATTTGAGTTCATCTAGATGCTCTAATCTCTGTTGCAAGAGTGCTACTTGTTATAAACTGCTGCTACTTGTTATTTTGTTGCCATGGTCGAGATATGATAACTTGGTGCATGTTTATCCAAATGATGCAAATGATATGTCAAAATGTTCATCATGAGATGCTCTACATGTTGGTTGCTATAGCATGCATGTTAGAGTTCTTATTGCCATGTTTATATTGGTTGCAAAAGTGCATTTGGCTGTTATGTCCTGAAACTTGTTATGAGATGCTGATTTCAATTGCTCTTTGTTATTGATGTGTTTGTCCCCATGTCACATGCCTTGATGTTTTAGAATCTCCATGATGTGTTCTTTGCTGTGGTGCAAACCAATTGCCATGATATGCCTTGTGTTGACTTAAACTTGCTTGCAAACATGCCATGATAATGTTACTGTTTTAACACTTAGTGAAATTTCACTAAGTCTGGAATCTGTCTTATCCTGATGCTATGTTTGCTTGATGCCCTAGGTGAATCCATGTTAGTTTTGGGGTGGCCATTGATCATTCCTTGTTGTATATGTTGTTGTCTATCCATTCATGCCCTTACTTGCTTATTTGGCTTGCTGTATCTTATTTAATTCTTGCTCCCAAGTTGCTATAAAATATTGCTGTCAGGTTTTTAGTGTCATGATCAAAATGTTGTAGCTTGTTGCTATTGATCCAGGCCTCCTATGGAGTTGCTCCAATGGAGTTGTTTGCTGTAGGATATGTCTACTGCATGTCCATGCTTCTTGTTATCATGTTTGAGTGATGTAGCATATATATATCTTGCTCCAAAGTTGCTATGTGGCTGTTAATTTCAGCTTGTTGTTATATCTTGTTTCATGTGTATCTTTTAGCCCGTTGCTTCGTTTTGAGTGTTCCTTATATTAAACTTGTGTGATTTTGCATGTAGAATCATAATATCATCTTGTTAACATGTTTGGAGTATGTTTGCTTGATGTTTGGGTGCATCTTGCACCGTTGCCATGCTTAACTTGTTTTGCTCATATCTTCTAGGCCGTAGCTTCGAATTAAACAAACTTTATATGAAACTTGACTAGAATTCCGTGTAGATCATGATGGTGCATGTTAAATTGCTGTTTAACAACTTTAACTAAAGGTTTGTGCAGATCTAAACTAATTTCAAACTATGCACATGAGGACTTACCGGATTTGTAATATGTAGTTTCCGGCCTCATTTAAACTTGTTGACTTGTGTTGTTTCTCTGTGCTTCCTACCTTCCCATGTTTTACTTCCTATACAGACCTGCTGTGCATCTTATGTAGACTCGTTTTGCATCATACTTGCTTGAGCATATTGTCATGTTTCTTGTGTTGCTTTTCTGTGCTTCCTACCTTGCCATGAATTGCTTCCTGTATAGGTTTGTCATGCATCATACCTTGCCATGTAATGCATCATATATAAACTTGTGTTGTCTTTCTGTGCTTCCTACCTTGCCATGAATTGCTTCCTGTATAGACTTGTCATGCATCATACCTTGCCATGTAATGCATCATATATAGACTTGTGTTGTTTTGCTGTGCTTCCTACCTTGCCATGTTTTGCTTCCTGTATACTTACTGTGCATCATATGTAGACTTGTCGTGCATCCTACTTGGTTGAGCATATTGTCATGTTCTTGTGTTGTTTTCTGTGCTCCCTACCTTGTCATGTTATGCTTCCTTTATAGACTTGTAGTGCTTCCTATGTAGAACTGTCTTGCATCATACTTGGTTGAGCATATTGTAATGATCTTGTGTTGTGTGTTTACCGTATTGCTTGCTTCTTCTCGTTAGTGCTTGTTCCGTTGCGATCGTGAGGATTCGTTCGCCTACCTGTGGTTCTTCTTCAAGGCTTCTTCTCTGTCTTCTTCACGGAACCGTTCTTCTTCCTTGCGGGATCTTAGGCAAGATGACAGTAACCTTGGATACCTTTACTATCATTGCCTTTGCTTAGTTGTCTCGATGCTATCATCATATGTCACGCTACCCATCATTTTTGTCAGCCTCTCCTTGTTGCCATGAAACCTCTAACCTTTGAAACCTTCCTAGCAAAACCATTGTTTGGCTATGTTACCCGCTTGTTCAGCCCCTCTTATAGCATTGTTAGTTGCAGGTGAAGATGAAGATCGTTCCAGGAGGGAACTTGTTGTTGGAATATCACAATATGTTATATATATAATAACACACCTATATACTGGGCATGGATGGAAGGCTTGGCCTTTTGCTCGGTGTTTTGTTCCACTCATCCTACCTTAGGCGCCGATAAACCGACATTATGTTCCTTGATTTTGTGTTCCTTACACGGTTGGGTATATGGGGACCCCTTGACAGTTCGTCTTTGAATAAAACTCCTCCAGCAAGGCCCAACATTGGTTTTAATTTGTTCATAATAACAACTGAATTAATTAATTAAATTGCACAGGGAGTTAGAGCTACCCGAGGATTCTTCTACATAGCAGGGGGGCCAGTGCTGATGGTGTTGGTCCCACACGGGGGTCCTGCAGGGCCGCCTTGGGGAAACCCGAGGTATTTGGTATAACCTGTAGCATCACCCATCCGGTCGTGGCCTGAGACGAGATACGCGCGGCTACTATCAGGGTGTCAACACACTGGGAGGTCTTGCTGGACTTGTTTTACCATTGTCGAAATGTCTTGTGCACCGGGATGCCGAGCCTGATCGGATTTCCCTAAGATAAGGGGTGATGATATTATATTTATCACCTCAGCTGATCGTGAGAGCTTGTGATGGGCTAAGTTGGGACACCCCTGCAGGGTTATGATCTTTCAAAAGCCGTGCCCGCGGTTATGTGGCAGATTGGAATTTGTTAATGTCCGGTTGTAGAAAACTTGACAGAGGATCCGAAGTAAAACACACAACTGTGTGAGTAACCGTGATTGTCTCTTTTCACTTTGAGAAGAGAACACGGTGGGGTTATGTTTGACTCGTAAGTAGTTCAGGATCTTTAGCGATCACTACTAGTTGCGACCGTTTGCGTGGATGCTCATCTTATTCTTGTACTCGTAAGTTAGCCACCATATATATTGCTTAGCCGCTGCTGCAACCTCGCCACTTTACCTCTTCCTACCCATTAAGCTTTGATAGTCTTGTTACCCATGGTTATGGGATTGCTGAGTCCTCGTGGCTCACAGATTCTACAACAACAGTTGCAGGTGCAGGTTTCCGATGTCTTGACGTGAGAGCGATGATTGTTGTTTGGAGTTTTGTATTCTTCTTCTTCTTCTTCTTCTTCTTCTTCTTCTTCTTCTTCTTCTTCTTCTTCTTCTTCTTCTTCTTCTTCTTCTTCTTCTTCTTCTTCTTCTTCTTCTTCTTCTTCTTCTTCTTCTTCTTCTTCTTCTTCTTCTTCTTCTTCTTCTTCTTCTTCTTCTTCAGTCTTGGGTTAGGTTCCGGGTCGACAGCCTGGGATAGCAGATGGATGTCTTTGTGCTTTTCATGTTTGTATCCGTAGTCGGATACTTTGTATTGATATTGTTGTATTCATGTGACTTGTATGTATTGTTGTATCCCCATGTATGTATGTAATGGTACGATGTAATGATATCCATCTTGCTAAGCGCCCGAAATGCGGTTGTGCCCCAATCACGTAAGTGTCACGTGATCGGGATAGAATCGCATCTTGGGCTTGACAAATAAAAAAATATAGATACGTTGGAGACGTATCATTATCATAGTCATCAGGTTAAAACGCGAACCTTTCAAGAAGGTGACTTGGTGCTCCGGCTCATCCAGGATCAAACAAGTATGAACAAACTATCCCCACCTTGGGAAGGATCGTTTGTGGTTAGCAGGGATCTGAACAATGGGTCATATTACCTCATTGATATTCGAGACCACAAGGACTCACGCACATCGGAGGAGGAGACCTGCCGGCCCTGGAACATTGCTCATCTTTGGTCTTATTACACCTGAGCCACAGGCTGTGGTATTGTATATATTTTTACTACTGTATATATTTTGATCTGAATAATAAAGCCAGCATCGCTGATAATTCAGGGCCTCTGCCGTTTCATTTCTTCATATTTGAGTCCTTATTATCAATTCATAAGATCACTTGGGGGCTTCCTGCTCATTGAGCATAGCTCTGACTAACCTTTTAATCTGGCTTATATGCATTGTTGTGGATTACTTGGGGGCTTCCGGCTTACTGAGCATGGTTGTGACGGCCCAGGCCAAGGATTACCAAAGAGGACTTGTTGCAATGCAAAGTTCAAACATAGGTATCCTGCCTTAGGTTTGTTATATGTCATCTGAGAGCTTCCTGTTCAAACATAGGTGTATTCACCAAAGAGAACATATAACCTCTTAATTGGCTTGGAAGGCTAGGTGTATTTATCAATATTTCCAGGTTATCATGTTCAAACAAAGTTGTATTCACCAAAAAGAACATATAGCCTCTTCATTGTCTTGGAACGCCAGGTGTATTCAACAAAATTTCCAGGTTATCCTGTTCAAACATAGGTGTATTCACCAAAGAGAACATATAGCCTCTTAATTGGCTTGGAAGGCCAGGTGTATTCACCAAAATTTCCGGGTTATCCTGTTCAAACATAGTGTGTATTCAACAAAGAGAACATATAGCCTCTTAATTGCTTGGAAGGCCATGTGTATTCACCAAAATTTCTAGGTTATCCTCTTCAAACATAGGTGTATTCACCAAAGAGAATATATAGCCTCTTAATTGGCTTGGAAGGCCAGGTGTATTCACCAAAATTTCTAGCTTGGCGGCCTATGAAAGCCATGGAATTTTATTGAAGTATTTTGGTCCATATACCTTTTCTGTGTTGAACATATGGTTTTCACAATTTAGGCCACGCGGCCTTGATTATATGACTCATAAATGAGCATATTGGGTTAAACAACCCGTCCTGATAACGAAATCTAAGCCACCAGAATATTTTGCTTTGAGCAGTCAAAATCATGATATTTCATGCCTATGGGTCAATACCCGCTCCGGATTATAATTATGAAGATATCACCATGGTTTCAATATGGTTATTAATCTTCGAAGTCATTATCTACGCTGCATTTGGCGATATAAGCCGACAGTATGAGCCAAGGTGTACAGGTATGTTTATACTTGTTATATGAGTAGGCGAGGTTTGATAACCCGCCATGATTATAGATTTTGGGTCACCCGAATATATTATATGGGATATCATGACCCGCCCTGGCATAAACTGCCAGGGCACTTGTTATTTGATGGTGTGCAGGGAATATGATAATATGACCCGCATTAATAATGGTATTATGACTAGCAGATTTTCAAACAATGGCATGGCGGCTTAAAGGTATTCAGCAAATAAACATGCACGATGGCATGTGAGATCACTGTCTTTGCTACACCTATTACATGGCTATCCAAGCCCGAATGATTACAAGTTTTTGAACAAAAAGAACCACGGTGCTGAAATTGGCGAGCTGCCCTTCGGATGAGTTGTTCTGCTCTGGTTGAGTTGAAGCTTCCGGTTCTCCATCATCCGTTGTATGGAAGTTAGGTGATGACCAGTTGATGCCATTTAAGGCTTGGAATTCAACTTCATCATCTATAAGTTCAGATGGATTAACTTCAGGAGCAAAAGTGTGCTTACGTATTGGAGGGATAAGCTCAACAACGTCATAAGCCGACGCCTTTGCTCTTGAATTTTATTTTGTGTAAGCCGCATGATACCTGGAAAGGTCGGTTTCTTCGGCTAGTTGACTTGCTAATGGGC
This sequence comes from Secale cereale, assembly GCA_902687465.1. Classification (NCBI taxonomy): domain Eukaryota; kingdom Viridiplantae; phylum Streptophyta; class Magnoliopsida; order Poales; family Poaceae; genus Secale; species Secale cereale. The sequence goes on from LR738713.1 coordinate 318,918,339, forward strand.
GCATCACCTTCACGCAAGCGGAAAAGTCATCCTGATCAAACGGAGACCCGTCTTCTTTCTGACTGGGGTAGCCTGTGGCCAACTCCTCCGAGTCTAACTCAGCTTGCCACGCCTTTGCCCGGCTCAAGGTAGTAATTGCGCCGGCTTTGGTCGATGATAGTTTTATCTCCTCAATCCTTTGCGGTATGACAGAGAGTTTGTTCAAAACCTCCTTGAGAAGTGAAGGTGCCTGTTTGGTGTGCGAAATGACAGCTATGATACGTTGAGCAGCTGTGTACAGTTGGTCCACCAAAGTATGGACATCCTTTAGCTTCACCAGTGAGTCCTGACCAAGATTGGTACACCTGGGGCATGTGAATAAAATAAGCAGTTAAGCCGGTCAGCCGGGTTATAAACAAATAATGTGACAACGGTCAAGGTATCTTGCATTACTTACCAAATATAGCAGCAGTCATACGAGAAATTTGGCGCTTTAAGCCAGTTAAGTCAACGGTAACCTCTGTCAAGGATGACTCGACCTTTTCCGCTCTCTGTGTTAAAGTGATATTTTCTTCAGTCCAAGTGGATCTTTCTGAAGCAAAATCCGCCTTGAGTTTTTCATTTTCATCTAGGCTAAAGGCGAACTTGGATTCAGCCTTCTGAGTCTCAGCTTCTTGATGTTCCAGTCTGGTTTTTAAGTCACTTAGCTGAGTCTGAAAGATAAGAGTATATGATCATTATCAAGTTTGTTTAGAATGGGTTATACATATAAGTCCCAAGCCCTTTGCAAGGAAAGTACTCGGCACTTGGGGGCTAATGTATGCAGAAGTTATTATTACATGATAAGCCAGCCCATGAGGGTTACGGTGTGAAGTTTTCTTCAGTATATTGAACCGGCTCATCTTTGTCAAGATAAGCTGGCCCATGAGGGCTACGGTGATGTTTTGGCGCAATTCTTGACCCAACTCAATGATACATGTCCCTACGATTAAGACTTGGGGGCAGGATGACTAAATAGGTAGAGGAAGAAAAAGTGTATACCTCATATTTTTTGACGCATTGTCTTGATTATGTTAGCTTCCTGATCACGACCAGTGTGAAGGTGACTCAGATAACCGGAATATAGCTCGTTGACATCTAAATTCTGATAGCTGGAGATATAAAACCGGGACTTGCTCCTTTCAACAAGCTATTCTTTGGCTGTGTGTTTGGCTAGAACAGCAGGATTTCCTGGAGCTGAATAGCCGGTGCCTGTAATAAGGACATCTTCTGTGTTCTGCCCAGCCGGCTTGGCTGAACTTGGCGATTTAGTGGTTAATGAGTCGATGTTCATCAGACTCACAGAATGTTAACAATTTCTGGTGGCGGCTCGTCAATAATATCCTCAGGGCTCCGGGCTGAGGTTTGTGATATTGGTGCTTGCTTCTCCGGCTCATTGATTTTGGGATCTTCGACCGGTTTATTGAGCTTCAATATTTTGCCCGGTTTTGCTATACCACTAGAAAATAAGAGGAAAGTTGATGATGATATAAGTGTATCAGCTTACAATGGTTAACATGGCCAAACTAAAAAATCATTATCGGGGGCAATTTTCAGGGCATGCAGCTGGGTCTGTGATGAATCACCAGAAGAAGAATGAGAGGCTCCCTGATAACTTGAGTCAGAAGAGTTTAGTGGTTGACGAATAAGACCCACCTTCGGGTACAAATAGTTTGAGATTTGTGGCACCTCTTTCCGGCGTTTCCGGCAAACCAGTGTGTTAGGTAAACAGAAAGAAAGATTGTCGTAGCCGCTGGTCCGGGTTGTGCGCCGGGCTTTATGCTGTTGTTTTTTAAAAATAAAATTGGGATCCAAGTAAGCTAAAGGGTGAGAAAATCTTACTTTCCAGCTCACTTGTCGAGTTTTCTGTCTTGGCAGAGGTTCGAAGTCAGAGGAAAGGGCAATTACCTCTTCACCATCTGCATGGTTGGCTTCCGCTTCCTCCTGATAATGATCAGTGTCAATAAGATGTATGAAAAAGGAGCCAAGAGAATCAAAATCTACCTCCGACTCATCTTTCAGAGAAGATGGATCAGTGGCATTTGTCTTCTTTTTGCAGGCTTCTTAGTAACCATGGTTTTGGTCCGGAGCTTTTTTGTCGGTTTATCCTAAAGTTTCTTGGTCCAGAAGGAGGAATTACCCTGCAAAAACAAAGTGGTAATGAGAAAACAGTTGAGGGAATTAATGATTAAACCGAAAATGGTTCAAGTACTTACTGCTGGAGGTTGGTTAAGAGTGCAAAATGGAGCCAATCCCGTTTGGCTGCATGTTTCCATACTCTTGTTGAGCAGAGTTTTTGTCATTTTGTTAACATCATCATTAGTCAGCTCTATTGTGCAGTGGCATTGCGAGTCTTTGAGTTTGCCAGTGTACTCGCACATTAAGCTAGACCGGCGGCTTAAAGGTAAAATACGCCATGCAACCTAGTAGCAAACTAGATCGACTCCATTTAAACCATTGGCCATCAAGGCTCGAATCTTTGAAAAAATGGGCAGATATTTGACCCGTTCTTCTGTGCTGATCTGTCTGGGAGAGGGTGTCTGTTGCTGAGCCGGGCTCTGCGGAAACCCGACAGAGGATTTTCGTCCTCCGGAGATGTATCTTTGCAATAGAACCATGTCTGGTTCCACTCCTTGGGATGGCTAGGAAGAGTGGCTACAGGGAAAGTAGCTTCTTTCCGTCGCTGAATTGAAATACCACCATGTTATAAGCTGGGCCCATCAGTGAATTCAGTTTGACGGTTCAGGTAGTAGAACTCCCTGAATGGTTCTATAGTGGGCTCCTGTTGGAGATATACTTCGCAAAAGACTTGAAAATTGCAGATATCTGAAACATAATTGGGTTCGATGTCTTACGGGTGAAGTTGGAAGAAATGCAGCACATCACAGAAGAATTTTGAACCGGTAGGGGCAAACCCCCGGAGTATGTGGTCAGTGAAAACTATGACCTCACCCGCCTTAGGGTTAGGGGTGGTCTCGGGCCCTGGGACTCTCCAATGGATGACATTCTTTGCAGCTAAAATACCCACCTGAACATGTTCATTCAGTATCTCCTCGATAACCCGGGAGGCAACCCAGTTGCAGGCTGTGACGGTTTTGGTCATTTTTTGTTGATGAAAGCATAAAAAGGAAAATATTCCTGAATTAAGTTTTTGCTATTAATTCGGCCAATGATCAAGAAGTGAGTTTATTATGCAAGATCAACATGGTTACCCCAGAAAAGTAATGCTGGTTCACACAAATCGTGGGCATATAGTGGCGGCTTAAAGGAGGGGACTAATGATATATGGCGGGTGACGATCTATCGTATAAGCCGCCCGCATGATTAGAATATGACAAGTCTACAAGTGAAATTTTGCTAAGGGATGGACAAAAAGATTCTACAGATTAATTCTATGATTTTGGATCTACAACTATTCAGAAATGAAAACAAAATTTAAACTTAAGGTTGCGGCAGCGGAAGAATTCATGTGCTCGAATGGATCTTATACAGCAAAAGCATCAGAAGTGATTGGAAAAGAAGTGCTAAACTATTCCTGCTCGACTTCGGTACCATATTCAGATCAAAACTACATGATCCAAAGTAGGAAAAGGTAAGAATGGTGAAGAACATCGATGAACAACGGAAACCCTAATGTAGATCTGTTGCATGGGAAGAAGGGTACTTACCGACGCTGTGGGACATCAGAGGTGTGCTGTGGTTCTCTAGTCTGTTCAAGTTGATGCATCGGACAGAGTTGTTGCAGTTGATGAAGGTCGACGGCGGCAGAGCTCGGGCTTGCAGAGGCGTCATGAGTAGGAAGACATAAACGAGGGGGCAAGATAAAAAATGAAAAGAGCCCCCCCGTCCCTATTTATAAGGAAGCAGATAAATGGCATGTGCGGAAATCGAGGAGGCCGAAAAAATGATTACACAATTATGTAGACGCCTCGATTCTCGGGAGGTTTATTAAGATAAAGATCCATTGAGATATCTTGAGCTTGTGCGAAGTTATTGCGCAATGATGTCATGGCGGGTTAGCACGATTCCGAGATGTGATGTCATGGCAGTTTAAAGTGAATTGGTAGGAAATTGATAAGTGAAGATTCTGCCAAGTTAAGATTGATGTGAACCAGTTCAGATCAACCTGGGGCCTAATGTTGGGGCTGTAACTATTGGGTATGGCCCGCCCAGGAGGGACTGGGTCATGCCACTGGTGGCTTAAGGACGAAGAGGCCTATTAAGGCCCAAGAAGATATGAAGACAGCGGTTCATGGAGCCAGCTATTTATGAGGCCCAAGACCCAGCGTATGACTAGAGGCCCATAGGTGCGAGCTGCCATCTGTGTAACTTGCCCAATAAGGCAGAATTAGTTAGAAACCGAGCCGGCCATATTTGTGTGAGCCGGCCAGGACTTTGTAAGTCAATGGGCATCGACCTATATATAAAGGTGTGACCCGACGACGGGTGTCAGACAAAAAAACAAGGACTCGAGAGCTAGGTCAGCCGTATTCGCTCTCTAGTAATCGAAACTCAAGCAATACCGCTAAAAGCTGGATTAGGCCTTTACCTCATTGAGAGGGGGCGGACCAGGATAAAAATCTATCTGTGTCCTTTGTCCCGATTAACCCCTTCAAGCTAACCTAGTTGTGACGGCTATACACCTAAGTCCTTCTGCTAGGACATCTGCTGTGGCAAATCCACGACAGAACCCATCCCGACAAGGTTAGTGGCAGTTCAGGATAAGGAAGAGCAGGGCAGCGGAGACAACCCCATGGTCGCGGCTAGGATGAAAGTGGTGCAGCGCCCAGTGTAGTTCATCAGCTCCTTGGTGCAGGGGGCTAGATCAAGGTTCTCTGGCATGCAAAAGTTAATCTTTGACCTCATCATGGCCTCAAGGAAACTGTGCCACTACTTGCAAGCCCATGAGATCACAGTTTTCACCCACTCCCCTTGCAACATATACATAAGAAACCTGAAGCCACTGGCAGAATTGCGGAGTGGGACTTGGAGCTGTCCGGTTTTGGTTTGAAGTTTGAGGGAACAACAACTATCCAGAGCAGAGCACTAGCAGAGTTCATCACAGAGTGGACACCAACTCTTGATGCAGGGGTATTAGAGACAATTATCCCTGGAAAGGAAGCACCCCAAGAATGGATTATGTACTTCAATGTATTCTTCCTACAAGGTGCAAGGGATGGCGTGCTTCTGGTTGCTCCTACCAGGGAGCACCTCAAGTACGCCATCCAAATGCATTTTCCCCGGGAGGAGGCCACCAGCAACACTACAGAGTACAAGGGACTTCTTGCCAGGCTCAGAATCACCACCGAACTAGGAATAAAGAGGCTGATCATTCAAGGAGATACACAGCTGGTGGTGAGACAAGTGAACAAGGATTACCAAAGCCCATTAATGGATGCATACGTCGAGAAGTTAGGGATATGGAGGAGAGCTTTGACGGGGCTGCAAACAGAGCATGTACCCCGTGCGGAAAACAACATAGCTGATCACCTGTCAAAGTGTGCTGCGCAAAAACTCCCTGTGGAACCAGGGACTTTTGTTCTCCATCTGACTCAACCCTCCGTATCCCCGACAGAAATGCTTAGAAGAGGAGGAAACTGGACTCCGGCAAGCCTCGCCCGACAGAGTTTTCTGAAACCCCCGACAGGGTGCTTACCAGGAATGACTCCCCTTCGATCGACAAGCTACACCCTCCCGCCAAGGAACCAGTTTCCGTGGTTGTGGAGTGTGCTTCCATGAATGAGGAGGTGCCGCTGATCCTCGTTGCCAAGCCGCAGGCTCCAACTTGGGCACGACACATTGTCCATTTCCTCCAAACCGTATAACTTCCCAAAGAGCAAGAAGAAGGTGAAAGAGTAGCCCGGAGGGCGAGTATGTACTAGTTCGTCGATGACACACTGTACAGAAGGATGCCCAACGATGTGAAATTGAAGTGCATTTGCTGGGAAGGAGGAAAGGAACTGCTGGCAGAGATACACAAAAGAATGTGCAGCTCCCATATTGGATTGAGGGCTTTGGTTGGGAAGGATTTCTGGCAAGGATTTTATTGGACCACCGCCCTCCAAGATGCAATTGAACTCATCACCAAGTGCTAGGCCTATCAGCTCCATTCCAAGAACATCCATCAGCCTGCCCAAGCTCTTCAAACAATCCCTCTATCATGGCCCTTTTTGGTCTAGGGGCTCGACATCCTGGGCCCCTTCCCCCATGCTACCCGGGGCTTTGAATTCTTGTTCAGTATAATCGACAAGTTTACAAAGTGGCCGAAAGTGGAGCCTGTGAGAAAGGTGACTGCTCAGTCAGCTCTCAAGTTCTTGAAAGGATTGGTCTACCGCTTCGGGGTCCCTGCCCGAATCATCACCGATAATGGCACCCAATTCACAAGCCGCGCCTTCACGCAATACATTCGTGCCCTCGGAAGCAAGATTTCATTTGCATCAGTGTAACACCCCATATGTGATACCTTCCAATTATGGCAATATATGCAACGTTGACTTCATCGATTCCATTCTAGGCTCTTCTTTCATTTCGGGTTTCTTCATTTTATCGTGTGCGTGTGTGCATTTCATTCTTGTCATGTCATCATGTGCATTGCATTGCATTCGTGTTGTCACTTCCACACGGTCATGCTCGTCTCTTCCCGTTGTCCGTTTCGAGTTCCGACACTCACACACGTGCCCGTGGCACCTCCGAGTCCTTCTTTCATATGTGGCCATGAAACGGTCTCGGAATGAGGTGAGACTTGTCGTACATTGTTGTTTTAGTACGTGTAGGCCGCCTGTCAAGTTTCATCGCGTTTGGAGGTCGTTTGACACTCCAATGGTTAACCGAGTGGGCTAAAAGCTCCTCTTCCTTTTGGCCTAAGACCACCTCCACAACAGCCCACTAACCCAGCACAACCACTCCCATCCTCTCGGTCGTCGGATCGCGATCGTGTGGGCGAAAACCGCTCCTCATTTGGACATTCCTAGCTCCACGTGCCTATAAAAACGTCTCCCCCGTCCATTTTCACGGATCTAACCCTAGCTCCTCCCTCCTCGCGCCGCCAGACACGTCCGGGGCAGACCGGGCATGTCCGCCCGGACGCGCCCAGCCAACCGCTGCCTGTCATGTATCGCCGCCGCGCCTCTCCACCCGCGTAGCGCCGCCGACCCACCGGGCCCAGGCGGGGCCAGCCCGGCCCGCGCTGTGACGCCCGAAGACCGACGTCCCAGAAGATTCCAGAGATTCCAGATGTTCCGGGTTCTTCCATGTGTTTCATTTGTGCTTGTGTTATTTATTTTGCTTTGCATCATGTCATCATGCCATCATGTCTTTAATCTTTGCATCTCAACTAAATAAATCGTGTGGACCTTCGGTCCATTTAAATCGAGGGAAGGATGACTTCTCTTTATAACATATCCTCCTAATATTATGGAGCTATTATAAATAATTATTCCAATTGTTTGGAATTAACCCAACACACTTGCATATTTTCCCCATGCCTTCTCTTTCGCAATTCCTTGCCTCGAATTTTGCCAACAATTCTTTAATCATTTTCCCGAGCTCCATCAAAATTCTCTATATTTTTGGACTCTCCAGAGCCTCAATCTTGTTCAAATCATTTGAATTAAATTCAAATGAATTTGCATTTAAACTTTCAATCATGCCCACTCCTATTTGTTTTCATGGACCATGCACTTTTTGCGAGTCCAAGAAAAATAAAACCCTATTCCAAGTTCCTTCTCTAACCTTCCTTCTCTCATTTCTTTCTTTCTATTTTTTTTCCTGCTAATAGATTTAAGAGAGAGAGAGGAGTAGGGAGAGCCACCCGCAGCTTGGCCTGCTCCCAGGTCAGCCCAGCTCCTTCCCAGCCGAGGCCAGTCCTCTAGGCCCAACCCCAGCGCAAACCTAGCCCGGCTCCCTGCTCGATCGCCTCTCCCTCGACCCCTCCTTCTCCTCCTGTGCGCCGCCGCCAACGCACTCGATCCCCTCGCTCTCCCGCATCCCCTCGTCCCCCGCTCGCGCCTCGCCCTCTCTCCCTCGCATGGACGCGCCCCTCCAGCGCCGCTGGCTGCCCCGCAGCCGCGACCACCGCATCCAACGCCGCGTCCCAGCCATCGCCGTCGCCCGTTCCCTGCGGGATCCAGCGCCCGTGCCTCGCCATCTCCCCTTCCCCGTCACGCCCAAGAGACCGAGGCCACCCTCCGGCCTCCTCCGCACCTCGCGCCGGCCACCTCCGCGCCAAGGCCGCAGCGCCCGCGGTCGGGGGCCTCGTTCCTCCGCCTCGCCCTGGTGCCCCGCGGGCCGGCCAGGAGCTGCGCGCCCAGGCCCCTGCCTCGTCTCCTCGCCGCCTGAAGTCGCCCCGGCCTCTCCTCCTCGCTCCAGGGAGAGGAGCTCCCTCGTCCGCGTCCATTCCCTTCCATCTCTCTGTGCCGTGCCCCGACCTCATGGAGGCTCGAGTTTCGGTGGGAGCAGCCGCAGCTACGTGGCGTCCCACCACCAATCAGCCGCGTCAATGGCCTGCGTGGACCTCATCGCCATGCCGCTGCCATGGCCTCGTCGCCCCCGTGCTGCCGTTTTTGTTTGCTCTCTTGTGTTGCTTCATTTCGAATCATCAAGACCGGCAAGATCGACAAGTACCACGAAGACCCGAACATCTACAGAAAAACGAGCTCCGTGAACGACTACCGTCGCCGTGTACCACTACCGCCGCCAAGACCAAGATGGCGCCAAATGACAAGACGACCCGTGAACGACTACCGTCGACCCTCGAGGACCCCGTGGAACATACGGACATCAAGTACCACTACGAACCGCCAAGTACCTCAACGCCCGATGTCAAGTTCGACTACAAGGAGAAACGTCAAGTACCACTACCGTCACGAGTACCGAGTCCGGCAAGTCCGAAGACCCCCAAGTACCACGACACCGACCCCGAACATCTACAGAGTTGTACCACTATTTCCCTCTACGAACGTGTACAACGACCGCCTCGAGAACGTCTACTTCCACTACTTCCCCTACGATCTCGAGCCGCCCCGAAACGAACGCTTCGAAGGTAATACCGAGATGAACCCGTGAATGAACGCTTGTGAATGTGTGTTGTATGAGATGTTTCCCTTGTGTGCACCATGCCCGTTTAGTCTTTTGTCATGCTCCTCGGTTGCCTCGTCGCCGACCCGTGGGAACCCGGTGACGGGATCACCCCACTTTTCTTCTCGCTCATGCTCTCCGTCACCTTTTGCACCGGTCTCTCAACGAGTTACCGGAACCGAGATGTTGCCATTGCATCATTTTCGGATCGTTGCCGTGGCACCCTTTCCTTCCACCACGGTGACAATACTTCATATCTTCTTCATGTTAACTTTAATAAAAAATTGCATAAACTTGATCATGTCATCCGCATCATGTTAACAACATTAAAATGTGTGAATTGTTGTTTGCTTAAAATTGCTAAACATGCATATCGGGTTTTTCCCGAAATTGTTGTTGTTATTTCCGGCCTCATTTAAATTGCCTAGATAGGTAGTTTACTTTTGATTCTTCTCTTGCCATGTTAAAAACATTTAATCTTGTCTTGTAAATAAACGAGAGTCAATTAAATAATTAAAATGTGGTGTTTCATCAATATGCAACTCGTTGCATATTGAGCTCCACTTAACTTATAGTACTTGTTTGTGCACTTTACCTTGCCATGCATAATTAAACCGGACATGCATCATACTTGTTTGTGCATCATGCCATGGTTATGATATGTGTGTTTACCGTGTTGTTTGCTTCTTTCCGGTTGCTTCTCTAGTTAGCTTCGGTTCTGTTCCGGAGTTGTGGGATTCTGTTCGTCTACTTCTTGGACTTGTTCTTCTTCCTTCAGAATCCCAGGCAAGATGATCATACCCTTGGATACCTTTACTACCATTGCCATGCTTAGTTGTCTTGATGCTATCGTTACATGTCGCGCTACCCATCTTTTATGTCAGCCTCTCCTTGTTGCCATGGAACCTCTAACCTTTGACACCTTCCTAGCAAAACCACTGTTTGTCTATGTTACCCGCTTGCTCAGCCCCTCTTATAGCGTTGTTAGTTGCAGGTGAAGATGAAGATCGTTCCAGGAGGGAACTTGTTGTTGGAATATCACAATATCTATTATTATTATTAACACACCTATATACTGGGCATGGGTGGAAGGCTTGGCCTTTTGCTCGGTGTTTTGTTCCACTCGTGTCACCTTAGGCGCCGATAAACCGGCATTATGTTCCTTGATTTTGCGTTCCTTACACGATGGGTATATGGGACCCCTTGATAGTTCGTCTTTCAATAAAACTCCTCCAGCAAGGCCCAACATTGGTTTTAATTTGCCTCATAATAACAACTTAATTAATTAATTAAAATTGCATAGGGTGTCGCGTCCTCGGGTATTCTTTCTACATAGTAGGGGGGACCAGTGCTGATGGTGTTGGTCCCAAATAGAGTCGTGTGCGGCGCCCCCCCTTGGAAACTTGGGGTTTGGCTGCTGCACGCTGTGCTCATCCGGTCGTGGCCTGAGACGAGATACGCGTGGCTACTATCAGCGTGTCGGCACGCCGGGAGGTCTTGCTGGACTTGTTTTACCATTGTCGAAATGTATTGTGCACCGAGATACCGAGCCTGATCGGATTTTCCCTAAGATAAGGGGTGATGATATTATATTTATCACTTCAGCTAATCGTGAGAGCTTGTGATGGGCTAAGTTGGGACACCCCTGCAGGGTTATAATCTTTCGAAAGCCGTGCCCGCAGTTATGTGGCAGATTGGAATTTGTTAATGTCCGGTTGTAGAAAACTTGACAGAGGATCCGAAGTAAAACACACAACTGTGTGAGTAACCGTGACTGTCTCTTTTCACTTTGGGAAGAGAACACGGTGGGGTTATGTTTGACTCATAGGTAGTTCAGAATCTTTAGCAATCACTACTAGTTGCGACCGTTTGCGTGGATGCTCATCTTATTCTTGTACTCGTAAGTTAGCCACCATATTATGCTTAGCCGCTGCTGCAACCTCACCACTTTACCTCTTCCTACCCATAAAGCTTTGCTAGTCTTGGTATCCATGGTTATGGGATTGCTGAGTCCTCGTGGCTCACAGTTACTACAACACCAGATGCAGGTTCAGCCGAGTATGATGCAGGAGCTGGTTCAAATACTTCGCTGGGAGCTCGATGAAGAGAGTGGCCGTATGTTTGTGACGTTTCGTCGATCAGTAGTAGTTTCTACTAGGGGCGATTCGGACCTGTGGCTTTATGTTGTTTTGGTATCTTT
>LR738713.1:318929987-318974749 GCA_902687465.1 Secale cereale
ATATATATATATATATATATATATATATCGGAGAGTTGGATTTCTTTTGCTTCTCATCTCTTTTCACTCTGGTGAGGACTCCTGACGATTACTCTTATCTCTTCTACTCTCAAAAATTCACCAATTTTTTTTTAGGATCACACGAGTATTGTTTGGGTTGTTCCGATGTCTTTGTGATGAGAACATTGTTCTCGATGCCTCCTGTCATTTAGGGGTTGTGGCAGTGTCCCGGGGAGTTGAGCTCCGAGGTGTTGTCGTCACTAATATATCGCATCAGTTCAGGAATACTTAAGACGGCCGACATCGAAAACTCTCCTATGCGGGTAGTGGCAAGATAACCCCGACATCACCCAGTACTGGGGAGGTAGTTCGGGAGTATTGCCATAGCTTGTATAGTAGATGCGTTTCTAAGGTCCGAGGTAAACGATTTCCGGAAACAACTGGTTATGTGTTGAAGGATGGATACAGCTGGATGTAGGATTAGAGTTGAGTGCGCGGTGCTTCCCCTGTATCCCCAACACCTGATTGCATAACTGGAAACTTTCGGAAATTAATAGGTGGGTTCATCTAGTAGCTCCTAGGCATTCTTTCAACGAATGCATGATATGAAGTTCGGGGTTCTACATTGAGTGAAGTGGTTTTATGGGCGTTGTTCCGATCGGGAGTTGCATCTTAAAGGGTCCTTGGCTATGCTGATCCGGGGATTGCAAAACTCTTTTGTAACACGTTCCATGAGCTTTCAGCACGAATATGTCGAACGAAACTTCTATCTTGTATTTGTTCTATTTGTTCCTTGTTGCTTTTATTTATATTTTGTTCTCCCTAGTGGCTTCTCGACAAGTTGATGTACCTACGGAATTCATTCGTTCAATTCTCTGTTCGGATGATATTGTGAAGATTATGTTGCTACATATCTATCCTTTGTTTTGTTTTGATTCGGGTATTCGAGTTGCTTCGATGTCAAGTGTTGATTCCATACCTTCCTAATCGGTGTTCTCATATTTCTATGGGAGTGCTAATTCTTCTTGACCATCGAGATCTTCATGTTAATCCTTTTCAACCGGTGTGCCTTCTCTTCAAGTTATTCCATACAGACGCCGTTGAGAAATCTGACGATTTGTCTGTTTCAATCATCTCAAGTTGTCTTTGTTTTTCCCACCCTCCCACCCTTTTTCTTATGGAGCCAGCAATTCTCAAATGAAGTATCCATTTTATTCATGTGATGTTTCTTCATTCATTTGCTTCAATGTTCTTATCCGGTGATCTCTCAGGAAGATGCTCAAGAGTTTCAAGTTCATCATTCTTAATTCCAATATTCTTCTACGGTGGACTAAATCCAAGCTTCCGTAATGATCATATCTCTTCCTTTTGTTTCACATGTTTTCCCATGTTGAAATTTCTTATCCGAAGGCTCTCTCATTTCTTCACATCTCTTTATTCATATCCGGAGTGTTGAAGATATCTCAGAAGATTCGTGTTTCCATTCTTAATCCATTCAAGCTATTTTGAGATTGTCATCTTATTCAAGCCATTTAATTCAACCGGTGCAATATCTCTTAAGCAATCTTTTCCAACGGTGATTTCTTTAGTGGGCCCTAACCCACATGTCTTTCTCCAGGATCTTACCTAACTCTTTCAATTTTTCCGGAGTTATTCTAAAAATTCTTTTCAAAGCGTGACATAAGAATGATTCCCATCAGTCACATGCCTTCTCCAAGCTTGTTTTCAATTATTTCCATCTTTTGCTCCACCTTCCTCTTGTCATTCGTCCGGAGTATCTCGAAATTCTTCATGGCATTTCTCGTCTTCATTCTCAACATCTGAAGACCGGAGAAGTGTTTCTCTTAAATCATTGGCCGTTCTCTTGAAGATTCGTGGTTCTAGCTTCATGCCATCCTCATTATTGTTCAGATTGTGAGGAATTCTTTTATGCCATCCGAAGCATTTCATGAATTCTTTTCTTTGTGATCCTCCAAAGGCCATCATTTCAGAAGATTTTTCGTTCTGAGTTTTCAACTTCGTCCTCCAAATATTCTTCATTGATGCCTCTTCGTTTGTCTCCATATTCTTACGGTGGTTATTTCAAGTTTACTCTTCCGTTGTTATCGTTTTAATTCATTTGTTCTTTTCACAATCCTACCGGTGGTTCGTTGAAGATTTACCCAAGCTTGTGCGAGATCTCTCTTAATCCTTTCCAACGAGAATAAGTAGTATGCCAAATCCTTTGCTTGTCATCAATTTAATTTGATGAAGGATAAGCATACAGTAAATCTTATTCTTATTTTTCCTCGAAGTGGTTAATCTCTTTTCCCGGAGCTTGTTCATCATATCATATTCTCGGTTCTAAGTTCTCCATCTTGTTTTCCGGAGCTCCAAGTTATTTCAATTATATCATTTCAAAGCTCCATCTAATTCATCGCAGGCCTTGAATCTTATTCTTTTCATCTTTCACTTCTCATGCTTTCATTACCGAAGTTCTTCATGGTGGTTCATCATGATTTAATTCATCCTCGAAGTCTTCATCAAGATTCTTGTTGGAGCTCAAGCATTCTTCATCATGCTTTCCAAGTGCAATTCTTGCTCCCTTATCTGTTGAGGTGGTGTTATGTCATTCTTGTCAGTTCCTTCATGAATTATGATTCACGAGTTATCAAGAATGAGATATTTAAAACCATCTTTTTCCTTGTTCAGGAGATCTTTTCAACCCTTCAATTATTCGTTGGAGTTATCTTGGGTTATAATTCACCAAAAGCTTTCCCTGAAAATTGTTGCTATTATGGTGCTTATAAATGACCCAAGTTCTTCATTAATCATTCCGGTGAAATAATTTTATCGTCTCCTTGCCGATCTCAAGCCAATCAATTGTTTAAGTTAGTGGCTGGTTGTCACCTCATAATTTTGAGATGTTTTCCATAAGCCCACCTCAAGCTTATTCTTTTGTTGATTGATTTTCCAACAACCCATTCAACCCTTCTTTGTAAGGAGGATTTCCTAATTCATTCGTGGGAGAAATTGTCATTTTTTCTTCTCCATTCATTTCTTTCATTGATTTATATGCTATTCTTTCATTCTAGAGGCATTGTGATGTTGCTCTCTCTTTGACCATCATATCGTTTTCATCAAGAGCATATCATTTCTTTTGCTTATCCAGTTAACTGGAGTGTGGTATTCTCCATTCAAGTTCCGTCATCTTATCTAGCCTTTCCTCTCTTTTCAACCGGAGTGCTCTCTGAATCCTTCTTACCCCTTGTGCCATTCTTTCGATTGTTTCAGAGGCTGTGTGTTGTTGTTTTCATCAAGTATCACTCCATCTCCTCAAGTTTTTGTTAATTCCTTCCATTTTCAGACGGAGTGCTGTCCAAATTATTTCGTTCTTATTCCTTCTCAATCTTGGTTAACCGGAGTGGTTTTGAAATTCTTTCGTCATCCGTGAGCTCTTGTTTCATGTCTTTCAACCGCAAGGTTCTCGTGGTGTTCCTTGTTCCTCATTTTACCGGAGTGCTCTTAACTTCGTGCATCTCTGTTGTATTCTTCTTTCAATTTGTTCAACCTCTCAAGGTTCATGGTTTCACTCGTTTGTCGAAGAAGCAACTTTGTTTTACCTCTTCCTCTTCCGTTTTTACCCGGTGCCATCTCTAGGATCTCGGGTCGAGATCCTCTGTTAGTGTGGGAGAGTTGTGACGCCCGAAGACCAACGTCCCAGAAGATTCCAGAGATTCCAGATGTTCCGGGTTCTTCCGTGTGTTTCATTTGTGCTTGTGTTATTTATTTTGCTTTGCATCATGTCATCATGCCATCATGTCTTTAATCTTTGCATCTCAACTAAATAAATCGTGTGGACCTTCGGTCCATTTAAATCGAGGGAAGGATGACTTCTCTTTATAACATATCCTCCTAATATTATGGAGCTATTATAAATAATTATTCCGATTGTTTGGAATTAACCCAACACACTTGCATATTTTCCCCATGCCTTCTCTTTCGCAATTCCTTGCCTCGAATTTTGCCAACAATTCTTTAATCATTTTCCCGAGCACCACCAAAATTCTCTATATTTTTGGACTCTCCACAGCCTCAATCTTGTTCAAATCATTTGAATTAAATTCAAATGAATTTAAATTTAAACTTTCAATCATGCCCACTCCTATTTGTTTTCATGGACCATGCACTTTTTGCGAGTCCAAGAAAAATAAAACCCTATTCCAAGTTCCTTCTCTAACCTTCCTTCTCTCATTTCTTTCTTTCTATTTTTTTTCCTGCTAATAGATTTAAGAGAGAGAGGAGCAGGGAGAGCCAGCCGCAGCTTGGCCTGCTCCCAGGTCGGCCCAGCTCCTTCCCAGCCGAGGCCAGTCCTCTAGGCCCAACCCCAGCGCTAACCTAGCCCGGCTCCCTGCTCGATCGCCTCTCCCTCGACCCCTCCTTCTCCTCCTGTGCGCCGCCGCCACACGCACTCGATCCCCTCGCTCTCCCGCATCCCCTCGTCCCCCACTCGCGCCTCGCCCTCTCTCCCTCACGTGGACGCGCCCCTCCAGCGCCGCTGGCTGCCCCACAGCCGCGACCACCGCATCCAACGCCGCGTCCAGCCACCGCCGTCGCCCATTCCCTGCGGGATCCAGTGCCCCTGCCTCGCCATCTCCCCTTCCCCGTCGCGCCCAAGAGATCGAGGCCACCCTCCGGCCTCCTCCGCACCTCGCACCGGCCACCTCCGCGCCAAGGCCGCAGCGCCCGCGGTCGGGGGCTTCGTTCCTCCGCCTCGCCCTGGTGCCCCGCGGGCCGGCCAGGAGCTGCGCGCCTAGGCCCCTACCTCGTCTCCTCGCCGCCTGAAGTCGCCCCGGCCTCTCCTCCTCGCTCCAGGGAGAGGAGCTTCCTCGTCCGCGTCCATTCCCTTCCATCTCTCTGTGCCGTGCCCCGACCTCATGGAGGCTCGAGTTTCGGTGGGAGCAGCCGCAGCTACGTGGCGTCCCACCACCAATCAGCCGCGTCAATGGCCTGCGTGGACCTCATCGCCATGCCGCTGCCATGGCCTAGTCGCCCCCGTGCTGCCGTTTTTGTTTGCTCTCTTGTGTTGCTTCATTTCGAATCATCAAGACCGGTAAGATCGACAAGTACCACGAAGACCCGAACATCTACAGAAAAACGAGCTCCGTGAACGACTACCGTCGCCGTGTACCACTACCGCCGCCAAGACCAAGATGGCGCCAAATGACAAGACGACCCGTGAACGACTACCGTCGACCCTCGAGGACCCCGTGGAACATACGGACATCAAGTACCACTACGAACCGCCAAGTACCTCGACGCCCGATGTCAAGTTCGACTACAAGGAGAAACGTCAAGTACCACTACCGTCACGAGTACCGAGTCCGGCAAGTCCGAAGACCCCCAAGTACCACGACACCGACCCCGAACATCTACAGAGTTGTACCACTATTTCCCTCTACGAACGTGTACAACGACCGCCTCGAGAACGTCTACTTCCACTACTTCCCCTACGATCTCGAGCCGCCCCGAAACGAACGCTTCGAAGGTAATACCGAGATGACCCCGTGAATGAATGCTTGTGAATGTGTGTTGTATGAGATGTTTCCCTTGTGTGCACCGTGCCCGTTTAGTCTTTTGTCATGCTCCTCGGTTGCCTCGTCGCCGACCCGTGGGAACCCGGTGACGGGATCACCCCACTTTTCTTCTCGCTCATGCTCTCCGTCACCTTTTGCACCGGTCTCTCAACGAGTTACCGGAACCGAGATGTTGCCGTTGCATCATTTTTGGATCGTTTCCGTGGCACCCTTTCCTTCCACCACGGTGACAATACTTCATATCTTCTTCATGTTAACTTTAATAAAAAATTGCATAAACTTGATCATGTCATCCGCATCATGTTAACAACATTAAAATGTGTGAATTGTTGTTTGCTTAAAATTGCTAAACATGCATATCGGGTTTTTCCCGGAATTGTTGTTGTTATTTCCGGCCTCATTTAAATTGCCTAGATAGGTAGTTTACTTTTGATTCTCCTCTTGCCATGTTAAAAACATTTAATCTTGTCTTGTAAATAAACGAGAGTCAATTAAATAATTAAAATGTGGTGTTTCATCAATATGCAACTCGTTGCATATTGAGCTCCACTTAACTTATAGTACTTGTTTGTGCACTTTACCTTGCCATGCATAATTAAACCGGACATGCATCATACTTGTTTGTGCATCATGCCATGGTTATGATATGTGTGTTTACCGTGTTGTTTGCTTCTTTCCGGTTGCTTCTCTAGTTAGCTTCGGTTCTGTTCCGGAGTTGTGGGATTCTGTTCGTCTACTTCTTGGACTTGTTCTTCTTCCTTCAGAATCCCAGGCAAGATGATCATACCCTTGGATACCTTTACTACCATTGCCATGCTTAGTTGTCTCGATGCTATCGTTACATGTCGCGCTACCCATCTTTTATGTCAGCCTCTCCTTGTTGCCATGGAACCTCTAACCTTTGACACCTTCCTAGCAAAACCACTGTTTGGCTATGTTACCCGCTTGCTCAGCCCCTCTTATAGCGTTGTTAGTTGCAGGTGAAGATGAAGATCGTTCCAGGAGGGAACTTGTTGTTGGAATATCACAATATCTATTATTATTATTAACACACCTATATACTGGGCATGGGTGGCAGGCTTGGCCTTTTGCTCGGTGTTTTGTTCCACTCGTGCCACCTTAGGCGCCGATAAACCGGCATTATGTTCCTTGATTTTGCGTTCCTTACACGATGGGTATATGGGACCCCTTGACAGTTCGTCTTTGAATAAAACTCCTCCAGCAAGGCCCAACATTGGTTTTAATTTGCCTCATAATAACAACTTAATTAATTAATTAAAATTGCATAGGGGGTCGCGTCCCCGGGTATTCTTTCTACATAGCAGGGGGGCCAGTGCTGATGGTGTTGGTCCCAAATAGAGTCGTGTGCGGCGCCCCCCTTGGAAACTTGGGGTTTGGCTGCTGTACGCTGTGCTCATCCGGTCGTGGCCTGAGACGAGATACGCGCGGCTACTATCAGGATGTCGACACGCCGGGAGGTCTTGCTGGACTTGTTTTACCATTGTCGAAATGTCTTGTGCACCGGGATGCCGAGCCTGATCGGATTTTCCCTAAGATAAGGGGTGATGATATTATATTTATCACTTCAACTAATCGTGAGAGCTTGTGATGGGCTAAGTTGGGACACCCCTGCAGGGTTATAATCTTTCTAAAGCCGTGCCCACGGTTATGTGGTAGATTGGAATTGTTAATGTCCGGTTGTAGAAAACTTGACAAAGGATCTGAAGTAAAACACACAACTATGTGAGTAACCGTGACTGTCTCTTTTCATTTGGTAAGAGAACACGGCGGGGTTATGTTTGACTCGTAGGTACTTCAGGATCTTTAGCGATCACTACTAGTTGCGACCGTTTGCGTAGATGCTCATCTTATTCTTGTACTCGTAAGTTAGCCACCATATTATGCTTTGCCGCTGCTGCAACCTCACCACTTTACCTCTTCCTACCCATAAAGCTTTGCTAGTCTTGATACCCATGGTTATGGGATTGTTGAGTTCTCGTGGCTCACAGTTACTACAACACCAGATGCAGGTTCAGCCGAGTATGATGCAGGAGCTGGTTCAAGTACTTCGCTGGGAGCTCGATGAAGAGAGTGGCCGTATGTTTGTGACATTTCGTCGATCAGTAGTGGTTTCTACTAGGGGCGATTCGGACCTGTGGATTTATGTTGTTTTGGTATCTTTCTTTTGGATCTTCACCCATAGTCGGGTTGTGACGTTTTGAATTATGTTTTGCTTATGTAATGTATTGTGTGAAGTGGCGAGTGTAAGCCAACTATCTCCTTTTGCAATTTCATCCCTATTTTTACATGAGTCGTGCAAAGATACCAAACTTGAGATCATTCCAGAATGGGCTTATACCTTTAAGTCGTGCCTCGACACGTAGGAGGTATAGTCCCATCTTGGGCATTACACGCGCACCCTCCGTAGCACTCCGCGCGCCGACGCGCCGCCGCACCGCGCCGCTATGGACCTCCCCGCCACCAAGTTCACCGCCGCCTCCTCGCAGCCGCCGCCCCGGCCGCTCTCGCCGCCGACCCGCCGCCGTGCGGATCTCCGCCGCCGCGCCTCCACGCCTCGCCCCGCCTTCGGCCGCACGTCGCCGCCCGTCCCTAGCCGCCGTCGGTTGTCGCCGGGACGGCGACCTCATCGGTCGAACCCTAGCGCCGCCGCGCTCGGTCAAGCGCGCTAGCCTTGGCCCCCCCACTTCCCTCCAGCCTGGGCCGCGAGCCCCGGCCTCGTGGGCCACGACCCCCACCGGCCCAGTTCGCCTGCCCCACGGGCCTTCCTCTGGCCCAAGGCCCTCTGGTGAGCGGCCCGCGATCCCGCGCCCTGGGCGTCTAATAGTCTTTTCGTGCCGTTAGTGTTTTTTTCCCAAGTCAAAACAACTGCTAAGTCCCAGATCTGTTAATTTTATTGCCTCCTTTAGCATGTGATAACTTTGTGCTCGTAGCTCCGATTTGCGCTTATGATATGTCGAAATGTTCATCTCGTCGTGCTCTACATGTTAGCATCAGTTTCATGCTTGTTAGAGTGCATCTAGTTGACCTAACATTCGTGGCAAGAGTGCTTCATGCTGAAACTGTTTCAGCACTTGTTGGCTGTGTAAATTTGTTGGCATGTTCGTGAGCTAGTAACTTTGTGTATGTTGGTCCGAATGGAGTGAATGATATGTCCAGATCTTCGTTGTGAAGTGCTCTACATGATTGTTGCTGTAGCATTCATGTTAGGTGTCATATTGCCATGTTGATCTCTATTAAAAAAGTGCATTTGGCTGATAAGTTTCTGAACTTGTTATGAGATCATGTTTTGTCTTGCTTGTGCATATTTATCCATGTGTCATATGAGCTAGGTGTCAACATGAGTTTTGCTCTTGAGTATGTGATCTACATGATGGATTCATTTTCATGCCATGATATGTCATGATATGAGTGCAACAAGCTTGTTAACATGTCATCATGTTGTAAATTTATGCTAAGTGTGAATCTGTTAATTGTATTGCCATGTTTCCATGATGCCACCGTCTTTGTTGTGCATGTTTAGGGTTATCGGGTGGGTGTTCCTTGAAGTATATGTTATGCTCTAGCTATCCATGCACTTGTTTGCCATGATGCCATGTTGTAGCTTGTTGTTATGAGGCCCTCAAGTTGCTATAAAATTTATCTGTCAGCATGCCCAGATTTTGCTAAGTCTGGATAAACTTTTGCACTTTTGCCATGGTGTTTGGGACATGTTCTATTATGTTGTAGAAGTAGCCATGCGGTTATTCTTGAAGAGCATGTTATGTATGTTATTGCCATGCCTTTTGCTTGCATGATGGTTTGCTGTAGCTTGTTGTTTTCATGCTCTCAAGAGGCTATAAAATGCATCTGTCAGCATGTTATCAACAAGTTCAGTTTTGCCACGAGTGTAGCTAGTGTTCTATGCATCCTATGAGCATGTTCTTGCTTTGAGTAACTACTCAAATATGTCTTCTTGCTGTTGATTATCTTAACTTGCCATGCTATGGTTTGAGTTGAGTTTCACAAGCTTGCAAACATGCCTATTCGTTGTAATTCTTCCATGCCTTGTAATTTTCACCAAGTCTGAGAATTCTGTAAATTTATTGCAACTTGACATGCTTGTTTAATTGTGTTCCAGCAAGGTTTTGGGTGTGTTCTAAGTTCATGCTTGTTAAGTATCATGTCAATTTCACATCCATGCCCTTTGTCTACATGTTTGGGTGCTGTAGCATAAGTATTTCTTGCTCCAAAGATGCCATGTTGCTGTAAACTACAATTTTGCTTGAATCTTGTTTTGCTTGTCATTCGCAAACCGTGCGTTCGTTTCGGTGATCTTTATATCGATTTCAACCGAAATCTTCCCCTCTATCCAGTGGCTTGCTTGGTTTCCCAACATGAGGCTATTTTCATCAGCTTCCTCATGCATACACACATCATACTTGCATCATGTTGATTGTGCATTGCACCGTGTTTGATATTGTGCCGTTGTGGTGCTTTTGTGTTGGGTAGAGCCGGGAGCCGATTCGGAGTTCGGGGTTCCTACCGAGGCTGAGTTTGAGGAGCAAGGTTACGATCCCTTCGTGGAACCAACAGGCAAGATGACCATTCCTAGATATCACTTCTATCTTTGCCAATGCTAGATGTCTCTCTCTTTAGATATTGCCTCGATGCCTATTCCTGTTTGTCAGCCCTCCTATTGTTGCCATGAAACACTCTAACCACATTCCTAGCAAACCGTTGTTTGGCTAAGTACGCATCGCTCAGCCCCTCTTATAGCGTTGTTAGTTGCAGGTGAAGCTTTGAAGATTGCTCCATGATGAACTTGTTTTTGGGATATCACAATATATTATCTATTAATCTAAAT
This sequence comes from Secale cereale, assembly GCA_902687465.1. NCBI lineage: Eukaryota > Viridiplantae > Streptophyta > Magnoliopsida > Poales > Poaceae > Secale > Secale cereale. Next base: position 318,940,428 of record LR738713.1, read on the forward strand.
CACCTATATATTGGTAATGTGTGGAAGGCTAAAGCCTCTTGCTTCGTGTTTTGTTCCACTCATGCCACCCTAGGAACCGATAAACCGGTGTTATGTTCCTTGATTTAGCGTCCCTAACACGGTTGGGGTTTATGGGCCCCCCTTGATAATTCGCTCTGTTTAAAGCTTTTCCAGCAAGGCCCAACATTGGTTTTACATTTGCCTAAGAACTAAAATTTGCATAGGGACTAGCTATCCCGTGGACTTAATTAACAACCCCGGGCCAGTGCTCCTCATGAGTGTTGGTTCAAACTGAGCAGACTGCGGGGCTGCCTTGGGGAAACTCAAGGTATTTGGTATACACCTGTAGGATGACTCGTCCGGTCGTGGCCTGAGACAAGATACGCGTGGCTACTATCAGGGTGTCGGCACGCCGGGAGGTCTTGCTGGATTAGTTTTTACCTTTGTCGAAATATCTTGAGCACGGGATTCCGAGAATACTCGGGTCTTCCCACCCTGGAGTTGCGACTCCGCAGATCATGCGCTTGTGATGGGCTAAGTTGGGACACCCCTGCAGGGTCTTGATCTTTCAAAAGTCGTGCCCGCAGTTATGTGGCAGATGGGAATTTGTTAATATCCGGTTGTAGATAACTTGACACCTTATTCATGAATACACTACCTACGTGAGTAACCGTGATGGACTCTTTCCGAAGGGCTCCGGGAAATGAACACGGTGGGGTTATGTTTGATTGTGAGGAGCTAGGATCACTTCTTGATCAACTTGGCGATCGTTGGCACATATTCTCTTCTCGCTCCAAACTCGTAAGCTAGTGCTTAGTGCTTCCTGCAAACCTTGTTTATGTAATGCCCAGGATGGAGCTAAATCTCCTACGTGTCGAGGCATGACTTAGAGACTTAACCCCATGCTGGAATGATCGCAAGTCTGGTATCTTTGCACAACTCATGTAAAAGATGGGGATGGAAAACATAAATAGTTGGCTTACACTCGCCACGTCACACAATTACAATACATGTCTCAAATCATCATACAATAAAACATCACAGCCCTCTAAGTTTAAAATCCAAATAGCAAGATACCGAACATAACTTAAATCCACAGGTCGGATCGAATCCTAGTAGAAGTCTCCACTACTGATCATCAGGATAACGAACATAGTATCGACTACGCTCCTCGTCGTACTCCCAGTCTAGCTCGGTGCCATCACCTGGATAGCTCACAACTGGACCTGCATCTGGTGTGGTGAAGTAACTGTGAGCCACAGAGGACTCAGCAATCCCGTTCCCGGGTAACAAGACTATTTAAGCCTTGGGAGAGGATAAGGCTGAAGAAAAGAATAAGTGTCTGCAGCAGCAACTAGCAACTAGCTTACGTGAAAGAGTGCGAGAAGAGAAGTGCCACGGTCGAGAGATGATCACGAAGTGATCCTAGCTACAGCTCAACAAACATAACCCCACCGTGTTCAACTCGATTCGGAAATTGACAGTCACGGTACACACGCTGGTAGTGTAATGTAACATTGTGTCAAGTTATCTACAACCGGATATTAACAAGCTCCCATCTGCCACATAACTGCGGGCACGGCTTTCGAAAGTTCATAACCCTGCAGGGGTGTTCCAACTTGACCCATTACAAGCCCACGATCCCCGGAGTCGCAACTCCAAAGTGGGAAGACCCGAGTATTCTCGGAATCCCGTGCTCAAGATACTCCGAACTAAGGTAAGGCTAATCCAGCAAATCCTCCCGGCGTGCCGACACACTGATAGTAGCCGCGCGTATCTCGTCTCAGGCCACGACCGGATGAGACGTCCTACAGGTGTATGCCAAATACCTCAGGTTGCCCCAAGGCGGCCCCGCAGTCCGCTCGTTTCGGACCAACACTCATGTGGAGCACTGGCCCGGGGTTGTTGATTAAGAAAGAGGGTTAATTACTCCCTATGCAAGTTTAGTTTGTTATTAGGCGAATAGTACCAATGTTGGGACTTGCTGGAAAAGACTTAGCACTTAGCGGTTTATCGAGGGGGTCCCATACACCCCAACCGTGTTAGGAACGCATAATCAAGGAACATAACACCGGTTTATACGGTTCCTAACGGCATGAGTGGAACAAAACACCAAGCAAAAGGCTTAGCCTTCCACCCTTGCCAATATATAGATGATTTCATTTAGCAATTATATAGTGTGATATAACCCAACAAAACTTCAACATGAAGCAAGCATCTTCGATCTTCACCTGCAACTAGCAACGCTATAAGAAGGGCTGAGCGAAGCATACTTAGCCAAGCAACGGTTTGCATAGGTAGGGTGGTTAAACATGGCAATGGTTACAAGTAGGAGGCTGACAGGAAGAACATGGGCATCGAGGCAAAACTATAGAGCGGAACTACTAGCAATAGGCAAAGATAGTAATGTTATCGGGGTTCGGTCATCTTGCCTGAAGAGAAGTCGTTCGGATCGTAAGAAGGGTCCTCGTGCTCAACCTCGTTGGTAACCTCGTGCTCGTTCTCGTACTCGGTCTCAGCTTCCAGCTCTAAACAATACAATCACACAAGGCACAAATCAACAAGATGCAATGCACACTCGAAAATGATGGATGCATGATGGATGCACTAAGGATGCACACGGAGCACGGAAAATAGCACTCAAGAAAAACACTTCAAAACATGATAACAATAAGATATTATGAATCTACACAGAAAATCAATCAAGTTTCATATAAGACTCGCTGAAATCGGAGCTACGGGCTAAAAGTTATGCCCGAAACAAGAAATGAGCGAAAGCTGAAAATTACAGCAACATAGCAACTTCGGAGCACAAAATAATTAAGCTACAGGACTCAAACATCATGGAAAAGGACATGAACATAAACTAGACATATCCTACAGCAAATAAGTCCAATGGTGCACCCCCAAAGGAGCCACAGATCAATAGCAATAAGCTTGGACATATTGAACTTGACAATAAAATTCTGGCAGCAGTATTTTATTGAAACTTTGGAGCAAAAGTTAAACATGCTACAGCCACTTAAACAAACATGTTAGAACATGAATGGAAAGCCAACAATATATACTACAAGGAACAATCAAGATCCACTCCAAAACTATCATGGTTTGTCCTAGAGCAGCAAGCAAACATGGCATCGGAACGTTACAGATTTCAGACTTAGTGAAAAACCACTAAGTCCTAAAACAGCAGTTTCATCATGGCATCTAAACGAGCAAGTTTAAGTCACCTCGAAACTAAACATGGCAAGTGGTAAGCACCACATCAAAGTACACATGATGGTGATCCCGAAACATACAAGCATGCATCATGGAGATAAACACAACGATAGCAACGAGCTCAACAAGATGGCATCTCATAACAAGTGAAACAACATCACAGCCACATAGCACTTTGCAACGAGGATAAACATGGCAAGAATAAATCTATCATGCAACCTATCACCAACAACATGTAGAGCAAGGCAAGACGAACACGTGGACATGTCATTTGCATCATTCGGATAAACGAGCTAAAATATATCACATAGCAAAGATGGCATAAAAACAACACATTGCAGCAATTATATCACGATGCACTATTGCAACAGAAAAACAAGCACCTAGATGATCTCTAACATGCATGACACAAAGAGATAAAACGTAGTGCTAATCACCACGAACGTCTGGACATGCTATTTGCGCGAAACGGACAAACACACACAAAGTTAGAGCAGTTATAAGAATGCATCACAGATTAAACAACACAGGGGGCTTAGGTGGAAAAGAGGTAAACCTCCAGATCTGAAAAAACACGAACGGGCCCGGATCTGGCGCGGCGGCCCGGCTGGAGGAGAGGAAGCCCAGGCGGCTGGAGTGGGCCTCGCGGGGAGATGGCGATCGGGCCGCGGTGAGCGGAGCGGCCCACCTGGCGCTGGCGCGGAGAGGCGCTGGAAGGACGGCCGGCTCGGCTGGCGGGAGGCCCAGGAGCGGCGCGGCTGCTAGATCTGGCAGCCCGCGCCTGCTGCGGCCCGGAGTGGTGAGGCGGCGGCGCGCGGACGGAGGGAGTGGGCCGGCCCGACGCGGCGGCTCGGCGGCTGGCCCTGGGAGGAGCGAGGCGCGGCGAGGGGGCGGCCTGGGGGGCGCACGGGCCGGAGGGAGGTGGCGGTTGCGCGGCCCAGCCGCGGCGATGTGGTCCTCGCGGGAGGCGGAGCAGATCGACCGAAACGGCCTGCGGAGGAATCCTCGGCTGGTCCCTTCGATCCAGGTCGCTGCGTTGACCCGATCGTCCCAGCGCGCAGGGGCGGCTGGTTCCCTCGACGAAAACGGCGGCTGGCTCGAGGCTGCAGCGCCGGCGAGATTTGCGGGGAGGGCTTTCTAGTGGCGGCTGGGGGCTTGTGTGGATCCGAAAATTGAGGAGAGAAAAAGGGGGAAGAAGTTAGGGATGCCCAAAATGAACCTAGGGGGTCTATAAATAGCAGATTTTTAGGGTTAGGGGGGAATGGGTGTTTAGGAGCCCTCCGATCGCGATCCGACGGATCCGATCGCGGGGGAAGTTTAGATGGGCCTAGGAGAGGGTAGTGACTGCTGTTGGAGGGGGTGTTCTGGGCCACAAAGTGGAGGCACTTTGGACCCACACGAATAACTGTTGGGATAGCAAACGGAGTCCAACGCGACGAGATTTGACAGGCGGGTTTCACACACCAAAGCAACAACACACGACAAGTCTCGCGGCACACCGGTAACGTTGCACGCCCAAACACCAAAGTAGGCCTACGGGACGCCACGGACACGTGTGGGAGCTCCGGAACGCGAAACGGACAACGGGAAGGAACGCGTGGAACCGGATGCAACCGACAACACAAATGCAATGCGATGCACATGTCTACATGATATGAATGAATGCCACACACGCACACAACAAAACGACGAAAACCCGAAAGACAAAGAACCCGGAAAGGAAATAGATGAAGCCGGAGATATATTATATACCAAAAGGGAAAGTATTACATCCGGGGCATTACAAACTCTCCTCTACTACAAAAAGATCTCGTCCCGAGATCTAGGACTGGAAAAAGGAAGGGTACTCGGAACGAAGATGATCTTCTCGTTCCCACGTAGCTTCTCGGTCGGTGTGATGTGACCACTTGACTTTCAAGAATTTGATGGACTTGTTGCGGGTCTTGCGTTCGGTTTCCTCGAGAATTGCAACTGGATGCTCTCGGTAGGACAGGTCTTATTGAAGATCAATCTCTTCAAACGGAATCATGCGCTCAGGTGCATTGAAGCATTTGCGAAGTTTAGACACATGGAAGACATCATGAACATTGGCGAAGTTGGGAGGGAGCTCAAGTTGATAGGCTAGATCGCCACTTTTGCCAAGAATCTTGAAAGGCCCGACGTATCTAGGAGCAAGCTTTCCTTTGATACCGAATCTTTGGGTGCCTTTCATCGGAGAAACACGGAGATAGACATGATCATCAATGTTGAATGCCAAATCACGATGCTTGCCGTCATAGTAGCTCTTCTGACGCAACTGAGCGGCCTTGAGATTTTCACGTATGACTTTGCACATTTCTTCGGCTTCTGAGATCAAGTCATTGCCAAGAAGTTGACGTTCACCTGTTTTAGACCAGTTGAGAGGGGTACGGCACTTTCTGCCATAGAGTATTTCAAACGGAGCTTTGCATGCACTTGCTTGAAAGCTGTTGTTGTAAGAGAACTCGGCAAATGGAAGGCAGTCTTCCCATTTCATGCCGAAAGATATGACACAGGCTCTGAGCATGTCTTCTAGAATCTGATTCACACGCTCGACTTGACCACTAGTCTGAGGGTGAAAAGCAGTGCTGAACCTGATCTTAGTGCCCATGGCGGACTGAAAGGAGTCCCAGAACCTTGAAGTGAACAAACTTCCACGGTCTGAGGATATAACTTGAGGAATGCCATGTAAGGACACAATTCTGGAAGTGTACAGCTCTGCCAATTGAGCTGCATTGATGGATTCTTTGACTGGCAGGAAGTGAGCGACTTTGGTAAGCTTGTCAATCACCACAAAGATAGAATCATTTCCTCGCTTGGATTTAGGAAAACCAGTGACGAAGTCCATTTCAATGTGGTCGAGCTTCCACTCAGGAATAGGAAGAGGTTGGAGAAGACCGGTTGGACGTTGATGTTCTGCTTTCACTCTTCTGCAAACATCACATTCATTCACGAATTGGGCAATCTCCCTTTTCATGCGTGTCCACCAGTAATATTGCTTGAGATCTTGATACATCTTGGAACTGCCAGGATGAATGGAAAGGAGAGAATCATGAGCTTCTTCCATTATGAGCTTCCTGAGATCACCTTTGGGAACAACGAGTCTGTCCTCGAAGAACAAGGTATCTCTCTCATCAATACGGAAGCACTTGTATTTCGGAATGCCCTTAGCAATAGCATGTTTCACCTTCTTCACCATGGTATCACTGAGTTGGGCCTCACGGACTTGATCTTCCAAGGTAGGAGCAATTTGAAGATTTGCAAGAAAACCCTGCGGAACAACTTGGAGGTTGAGTTTCCTGAAAGCTTCACAAAGCTCAGGCTGGCACGGCTTGATAAGAAGGCTGTTGCAACATGCCTTTCTGCTCAAAGCATCTGCAATCACATTCGCCTTGCCAGGAGTGTATTCAATGCTGGGATCATACTCTTGGATCATTACAACCCAACGAGTCTGGCGCGTAAGAATAAGGAGACGAACGAAGAGACATCAATGAAGAATATTTGGAGGACGAAGTTGAAAACTGAGAACGAAGAAATATTCTGAAATGATGGCCTTCGGAGGATCACAATAGGAAGAATTCCTGAAATGCTTCGGACGGGTATAAAAATAATTCCTCACAATCTGAACAATAATGAGGATGGCATGAAGCTAGAACCACAACTCATCAAGAGAACGGCCAAGATTTAAGAGAAACACTTCTCCGGTCTTCAAATGTTGAGAATGAAGACGAGAAATGCCATAAGAATTGTTGAGCACTCCGGAATGAAAAATTAAAAAAAAGGTTGAAATAATGATGAACAAGAATTTGAAAGCGATCTTGGAGAAGCCATGTGACTGATGGGAATCATTCTTACGTCACACTTTGAAATTTTTTTTGAGTATAACTCCAGAAAAATTAGAAGAGTCAGGTAAGATCCTGGGAAAAGACCTGTGGGTTAGGGCCCACTAAAGAAATCACCGTTGAAAAGATTGCTTAAGAGATATTGCACCGGTTGAATTAAATGGCTTGAGTAAGATGATAATGCTCAAAATAATTTGAACGGATTAAGAATGGAATTATGAATCTTCTGAGATATCTTGAGCTCTCCGGATATGAATAGCAAGAGGAGAATGAATAATTTGGTGCACCGGAATAAGAAAGCATTGTGAAAAGATGAAAAAGGATAAGATCAACACCGAAATCTTGAATTACATCCACCGACAGAATTTGAGAACAACAGAATGATGAACTTGAAGATCTTGAGCATCTTCATGGTAAAGCACCGGATAAGAACATTGAAGGAAAAGAATGAAGAAATATCACATAAATAAAATGGATACTTCATTAAGAATTCCAGCTCCATAAAGAAAAGGGGGGAGGGTGGGGAAAACAAAGACAACTTGGCATGAATGAAACAGACAAATCGTCAGATTTCTCAACGACATCCGTATGGAATAACTTGAAGAGAAGGCACACCGGTTGAAAAGAATTAACATGAAGATCTTGATGATTAAGAAGGACTAGCATTCCCATAGAAATATGAGAACATCGATTAGGAAAGGTATGGAATCAACATTTGACATCGAAGCAACTCGAATACCAGAATTGAAACAAGAACAGAGGATAGATATGCAATATGATCTTCACAAAATCATCCGAACAGAGAATTGAACGAATGAATTCCGCAGGTACATCAACTTGTCGAGAAGCCACTAGGGAGAACAAAAGATAAATAAAAAGGAACAAGGATCAGATAGATCAAATACACGATAGAAGTTTCGTTCGACATATTCGTGCTGAAAGCTCATGGAACGTGTTAAAAAAGGGTTTTGCAATCCCCGGATCAGCATAGCCAAGGACCCTTTAAGATGCAACTCCCGATCAGAACAAGTCCATAAAACCACTTCACTCAATGTAGAACCCCGAACTTCATATCGAGCATACGTTGGAAGAATGCCTAGAACTACTGGATAACCCACCTATAAATTTCCGAAAGATTCCAGTTATGCAATCAGGTGTTGGGGATACACGGGAAGCACCGCGCAATCAACTCTAAACCTACATCCAGGTGTATCCATCCTTCAACACATAACCAGTCTTTCTCGGAAACTGTTTACCTCGGACCTTCGAAAAGCATCCACTATAACAAGCTATGGCAATACTCCCGAACTACCTCCCCAGTACTGGGTGATGTCGGGGTTATCTTGCCACTGGCCGTATAGGAGAGATTTTCGATGTCGGCCGTCTTAAGTATTTAGTACTGCCGCGATATGCTTGTGACGACAATACCCCGAAGCTCAACTCCCCGGGACACTACCACAACCCCTAATGTCAGGAGGCATCGAGAACAATATTCTCGTCACAAGAACATCGAAACAATCCCAGAATACTCGCGGGATTCCTAAAAAAAAATTTGTGCAATTTTTGAAGATAGGAGAGACAAGAGTAGTCATCAGGAGTCCTCACCAGAGAGAAAGGGGATGAGAAGCAAAGAAATCCTACTATCCGATATAATATAGGACTCAAAATATTTTCAGTGTGTGCCTAGACTCGACCGTCAACGATTCGATCAAACAGTGGGGGCTCCTAGGTCGGAGAAGGCTCTGAATACCAACTTGTAATGCCCAGGATGGAGCTAAATCTCCTACGTGTCGAGGCGCGACTTAGAGACTTAACCCCATGCTGGAATGATCGCAAGTCTGATATCTTTGCACAACTCATGTAAAAGATGGGGATGGAAAACATAAATAGTTGGCTTACACTCGCCACGTCACACAATTACAATACATGTCTCAAATCATCATACAATAAAACATCACAACCCTCTAAGGGTAAAATCCAAATAGCAAGATACCGAACATAACTTAAATCCACAGGTCGGATCGAATCCTAGTAGAAGTCTCCACTACTGATCATCAGGATAACGAACATAGTATCGACTACGCTCCTCGTCGTACTCCCAGTCTAGCTCGGTGCCATCACCTGGATAGCTCACAACTGGACCTGCATCTGGTGTGGTGAAGTAACTGTGAGCCACAGAGGACTCAGCAATCCTGTTCCCGGGTAACAAGACTATTTAAGCCTTGGGGGAGGATAAGGCTGAAGAAAAGAATAAGTGTCTGCAGCAGCAACTAGCAACTAGCTTACGTGAAAGAGTGCGAGAAGAGAAGTGCCCCGGTCGAGAGATGATCACGAAGTGATCCTAGCTACAGCTCAACAAACATAACCCCACCGTGTTCAACTCCCGAATCCCTATTCGGAAATTGACAGTCACGGTACACACGCTGGTAGTGTATTGTAACATTGTGTCAAGTTATCTACAACCGGATATTAACAAGCTCCCATCTGCCACATAACCGCGGGCACGGCTTTCGAAAGTTCATAACCCTGCAGGGGTGTTCCAACTTGACCCATTACAAGCCCACGATCCGCGGAGTCGCAACTCCAAAGTGGGAAGACCCGAGTATTCTCGGAATCCCGTGCTCAAGATACTCCGAACTAAGGTAAGGCTAATCCAGCAAATCCTCCCGGCGTGCCGACACACTGATAGTAGCCGCGCATATCTCGTCTCAGGCCACGACCGGATGAGACGTCCTACAGGTGTATGCCAAATACCTCAGGTTGCCCCAAGGCAGCCCCGCAGTCCGCTCGTTTCGGACCAACACTCATGTGGAGCACTGGCCCGGGGTTGTTGATTAAGAAAGAGGGTTAATTACTCCCTATGCAAGTTTAGTTTGTTATTAGGCGAATAGTACCAATGTTGGGACTTGCTGGAAAAGACTTAGCACTTAGCGGTTTATCGAGGGGTCCCATACACCCCAACCGTGTTAGGAACGCATAATCAAGGAACATAACACCGGTTTATACGGTTCCTAACGGCATGAGTGGAACAAAACACCAAGCAAAAGGCTTAGCCTTCCACCCTTGCCAATATATAGATGATTTCATTTAGCAATTATATAGTGTGATATAACCCAACAAAACTTCAACATGAAGCAAGCATCTTCGATCTTCACCTGCAACTAGCAACGCTATAAGAAGGGCTGAGCGAAGCGTACTTAGCCAAGCAACGGTTTGCATAGGTAGGGTGGTTAAACATGGCAATGGTTACAAGTAGGAGGCTGACAGGAAGAACATGGGCATCGAGGCAAAACTATAGAGCGGAACTACTAGCAATAGGCAAAGATAGTAATGTTATCGGGGTTCGGTCATCTTGCCTGAAGAGAAGTCGTTCGGATCGTAAGAAGGGTCCTCGTGCTCAACCTTGTTGGTAACCTCGTGCTCGTTCTCGTACTCGGTCTCAGCTTCCGGCTCTAAACAATACAATCACACAAGGCACAAATCAACAAGATGCAATGCGCACTCGAAAATGATGGATGCATGATGGATGCACTAAGGATGCACACGGAGCACGGAAAATAGAACTCAAGCAAAACACTTCAAAACATGATAACAATAAGATATTATGAATCTACATAGAAGATCAATCAAGTTTCATATAAGACTCACTGAAATCGGAGCTACGGGCTAAAAGTTATGCCCGAAACAAGAAATGAGCGAAAGCTGAAAATTACAGCAACATAGCAACTTCGGAGCACAAAATAATTAAGCTACAGCACTCAAACATCATGGCAAAGGACATGAACATAAACTAGACATATCCTACATCAAATAAGTCCAATGGTGCACCCCCAAAGGAGCCACGGATCAATAGCAATAAGCTTGGACATATTGAACTTGACAATAAAATTCTGGCAGCAATATTTTATTGAAACTTTGGAGCAAAAGTTAAACATGCTACATCCACTTAAATAAACATGTGAGAACATGAATGGAAAGCCAACAATATATACTACAAGGAACAATCAAGATCCACTCCAAAACTATCATGGTTTGTCCTAGAGCAGCAAGCATACATGGCATCGGAACGTTACAGATTTCAGACTTAGTGAAAAACCACTAAGTCCTAAAACAGCAGTTTCATCATGGCATCTAAACGAGCAAGTTTAAGTCACCTCGAAACTAAACATGGCAAGTGGTATGCACCACATCAAAGTACACATGATGGTGATCCCGAAACATACAAGCATGCATCATGGAGATAAACACAACGATGGCAACGAGCTCAACAAGATGGCATCTCATAACAAGTGAAACAACATCACAACCACATAGCACTTTGCAAAGAGGATAAACATGGCAAGAATAAATCTATCATGCAACCTATCACCAACAACATGTAGAGCAAGGCAAGACGAACACGTGGACATGTCATTTGCATCATTCGGATAAACGAGCTAAAAGATATCACATAGCAAAGGTGGCATAAAAACAACACATCGCAGCAATTATATCATGATGCACTATTGCAATAGAAAAACAAGCACCTAGATGATCTCTAACATGCATGACACAAAGAGATAAAACGTAGTGCTAATCACCACGAACGTCTGGACATGCTATTTGCGCGAAACGGACAAACACACACAAAGTTAAAGCAGTTATAAGAATGCATCACAGATTAAACAACACAGGGGGCTTAGGTGGAAAAGAGGTAAACCTCCAGATCTGAAAAAAACATGAACGGGCCCGGATCTGGCGCGGCGGCCCGGCTGGAGGAGAGGAAGCCCAGGCGGCTGGAGTGGGCCTCGCGGGGAGATGGCGATCGGGCCGCGGTGAGCGGAGCGGCCCACCTGGCGCTGGCACGGAGAGGCGCTGGAAGGACGGCCGGCTCGGCTGGCGGGAGGCCCAGGAGCGGCGCAGCTGCTGGATCTGGCGGCCCGCGCCTGCTGCGGCCCGGAGTGGTGAGGCGGCGGCGCGCAGACGGAGGGAGTGGGCCGGCCCGACGCGGCGGCTCAGCGGCTGGCCCTGGGAGGAGCGAGGCGCGGCGAGGGGGCGGCCTGGGGGGCGCACGGGCCGGAGGGAGGTGGCGGCTGCGCGGCCCAGCCGCGGCGATGTGGTCCTCGCGGGAGGCGGAGCAGATCGACCGGAACGGCCTGCGGAGGAATCCTCGGCTGGTCCCTTCGATCCAGGTCGCTGCGTTGACCCGATCGTCCCAGCGCGCAGGGCGGCTGGTTCCCTCGACGAAAACGGCGGCTGGCTCGAGGCTGCAGCGCCGGCGAGATTTGCGGGGAGGGCTTTCAAGTGGCGGCTGGGGGCTTGTGTGGATCCGAAAATTGAGGAGAGAAAAAGGGGGAAGAAGTTAGGGATGCCCAAAATGAACCTAGGGGGTCTATAAATAGCAGATTTTTAGGGTTAGGGGGAATGGGTGTTTAGGAGCCCTCCGATCGCGATCCGACGGATCCGATCGCGGGGGAAGTTTAGATGGGCCTAGGAGAGGGTAGTGACTGCTGTTGGAGGGGGTGTTCTGGGCCACAAAGTGGAGGCACTTTGGACCCACACGAATAACTGTTGGGATAGCAAACGGAGTCCAATGCGATGAGATTTGACAGGCGGGTTTCACACACCAAAGCAACAACATACGAAAAGTCTCACGGCACACCGGTAACGTTACACGCCCAAACACCAAAGTAGGCCTACGGGACGCCACGGACATGTGAGGGAGCTCCGGAACGCGAAACAGACAACGGGAAGGAACGCGTAGAACCGGATGCAACCGACAACACAAATGCAATGCGATGCACATGTCTACATGATATGAATGAATGCCACACACGCACACAACAAAACGACGAAAACCCGAAAGACAAAGAACCCGAAAAGGAAATAGATGAAGCCGGAGATATATTATATACCCAAAAGGGAAAGTATTACATCCGGGGCATTACAGTTTACAACCTTTCCACACCTAAGGCTTTGGTAGTTTTGATACTAGGGAACGGGATTGCTGAGTCCTCTGTGGCTCATAGATTCGACACACACCAGATGCAGGTACTTTTGAGAACTATACATGAGATGGTTCAGAGCTGTACTGGGAGTTCGATGAAGAGCGTGGACGTTACTACGTGTCTTATCCCGACGATCAGTAGTGGTTCTTTCTAGGAGGATTTGGGCTTGTGTTATTTATGGTATCTTTTCGTTTGGATTTCGTCCGTAATCGGACTCTGATGTTATTTGGATGATGTATGCTATTGTATTCACTTGTGTGACATGGCGAGTGTAAGCCAACTATCATTTTACACTTTCATCCCTAATTTGTTTACATGAGTTGTGCAAAGCTACCATACTTGAGATCATTCTAGTATGCGTTTATGTCCTTAAGTCGTGCCTCAACACGTGGGGGACATAGCCGCATACTGGGCATTACAAGTTGGTATCAGAGCCTTCTCCGGCCTAGGATCCCCCTGATTGATCGAATCGTTGATGGTTGAGTCTAGGCACACACACATAAAAATGTTTTGAGTCCTGTATATATATCGGAGAGTAGGATTTCTTTTTACTCGTCACCCCTTCATCGCCCTGGTGAGGACTCCTGACGTTGTTCTATCTCTTCTACTCTCAAAAATTCACTAATTTTTTTAGGATCACACGAGTATTGTTTGGATTGTTCTGATATCTTTGTGATGAGAACATCGTTCTCGATGCCTCCTGTCATTTAGGGGTTGTGGCAGTGTCCCGGGGAGTTGAGCTCCGAGGTGTTGTCTTCACAAATGTATCGTAGCTGTTCTAGAATACTTAAGACGGCCGACATCGAAAACTCTTCTATGCGGTTAGTGGTGAGGTAACCCCGACGTCACCCAGTATTGGGGAGATAGTTCGGGAGTATTGCCACAACTAGTATAGCGGATGCGTTTCGAAGGTCCGAGGTAAACTGTTTCCGAGGATGACTGGTTATGTGTTGAAGGATGGATACAACTGGATGTAGGTTTAGAGTTGAGTGCGCGGTGCTTCCCCTATATCCCCAACACCAGATTGCATAACCGAAAACCTTCGGGAATTATTAGGTGGGTTCTTCAAGTAGCTCGTAGGCATTCTTCCAACGAGTGCATGGTTTGAGGTTTGGGGTTCAACATCGAGTGAAGAGGTTTCATGGGCGTTGTTCCAATTGGGAGTTGCATCTTAAAGGGTCCTTGGCTATGCTGATCCGGGGATTGCAACACCCTTTGTAACACATTCCATGGGGCATTCAGCACGAACATGGGGAACAAAGCTTCTATCATGTGTTTGTTCCATTTGCTCCTTGTTGTTTTTATTTGCCTTTTGTTCTCCCAAGTGGCTTGTCGAGAAGATTGCTGTACCATTAAACTGTGGAATTCATTTGTTCATTTTGTTCGAATGTTCTTGTGAAGACTTATGTTGCAATTTCTAGCCATTGATTCAGCTCATATATTTCTTCCATCAATGGCTAACGGTTGTCATCAAATTCAGGATGGCTCCTAAGAGGGTTACCAACCCTAACCAAGAGGGCGATGAAGAGCTTCCTCCTGAACGTCCTCCTTCCCCTCCTCCTCCAGCTGAGGCATGGAGAGCGATTATGCAAGCAACCAACCAGAACATTCAGATGCTCATGCAGATGATGCAAAACTTTCGAACCAACCAAGCAAATAAAGGCAATCATGGGAACCAAGGCCAAGGCAATCTGTTCAATCAACCTCACTTTGCGACTCTGAACCAATTCCTGGCAAACCAACCGAAGTCTTTCAGTTACTGTGTGGACCCGCTAGATGATGAAGACTAGATCACAGACATCAAAAACCACTTTGAATGCAGTAACGTGAGGCATGAGGATTATGTCAAGTTTGCCACTTTCCAACTCAAAGATCAAGCTACTGATTGGTGGAAACAGTACAAAGATTCCAGAGGTGAACGTGACATCTCATGGACTGACTTCTGCAAAGATTTCCGCTCTCACGACATCCCAACCAGTGTCATTGAAGGCATGCATGAACAATTTCCCAACCTGAAGCAAGGCACCATGTCCGTCTATCAATACAATGTCAAGTTCCAGAATCTTGCCCATTATGCGAAACAAGACATCCCCGATGCAAAGAGCAAGATATACCAGTTCTGAGGTGGTCTGAAAGATGAACTTCAACTTGCTCTCACCTTGTTCGAGCCGGATGAATTTGATCAATTCTACAATATAGCTCTCAAGCAAGAGGCAGCTCAGCTTAAGTGTGAAGCTTCCAAAAAGAGGATTAGTGATGCTGTTCACTCCTCCTCGTCCTCTCAAGTGGTTGCCAAGCAGTAGAAGTTCTGGCTACCGCCTCCTCTAGTGCTCCATCCTCCAAGCAACAACAAGCACTCAGGTTGTCGTGGATTCTCCCACCCATCCAACCCAAGCAATCAGTCCAAGCCTTAGTTTCAAGCTTCAAGATCAAGTGGTCCTTATCATCGGCCTCTTTCAGAAGTTACTTGCAACAAGTGTGGCCAGAAGGGTCACTATGCAAACAAGTGTACTCAAAGGCGCCTTCCGCCTCCTCCACCTGTCAGCAATGCTATTGTCAAGCACAACCCCAAGACATCAAGAGTGAACCTGATGAATGCAGCTCAAGCAGAGAATTCTTCCGATGTGATATTGGGTAACCTCTCAGTTAACTCTATTCCTGCAAAAGTCTTGTTTGACTCTGGTGCATCACTCAGTTTCATATCAAGACCATTCTTTACCAAGCATAATTTCACTTCGGCATTTCTGGATAAGAAGTTGCAAATTATTTCTCCGGGCAAAAACATGACTTCTAATTTGGTGGCTCCGGATATATCTATTCATACGGGTGATTACAGTTTTCTGGTTTCTCCGGTTGTTCTCGGAAACTCCGACATTGATATTATTCTTGGGATGGATTGGCTCTCCAAGCATGACGCAAACATTGATTGTGGAAATAAGGAGGTCAAGCTAACTCACCTTGACGAAGACGTGATTATCTTCTCAGCTCGAGCTAACACAATCAGGCTATTCTCTCTCAATTAGAAGGGCGAGATTAATACCATTTCTCAGATTCCGTTGGTTTGTGAATATGAGGATGTATTCCCTGAAGAGCTTCCAGGCATGCCTCCCCATTGTCAAGTTGAATTCGTCGTTGAACTTGAACCCGATACCGAGCCAACATGTCGGTGTCCATACAAGCTTTCTCCTGAAGAGTTGAAGGAGCTGAAGAAACAACTCGATGAGCAAGAACATATGGGTCTTATCAGGCCTAGTACCTCTCCTTGGGGCTGTGGTGTTCTATTTGTCAAGAAGAAGGATGGCACGGAACGCCTTTGCACTGATTACCGACCATTGAACAAGAAGACAATAAAGAATAAGTACCCGCTCCCCAATATCAATGAATTGTTCGAGCAGCTCAAAGGAGCAAAGGTGTTCTCGAAGCTTGATCTCCGGATGGGTTACCATCAGATTCGTATCCGTGAAGAGGATATTACCAAGACCACATTCAGAACAAGCTATGGCTCCTATGAATACACGGTCATGTCTTTCGGCCTTGCAAATGCTCCACCCACCTTCTCAAGGATGATGCACTTCATATTCAACCCCTACACCAATGAATTCGTTCTCGTCTATCTGGATGATATCTTGGTATTCTCCAAGAATGAAGAAGACCATGCCAAGCACCTCCGTTTGGTCCTTGACAGGCTCCGTGAACACGAGTTCTATGCGAAGTTCTCCAAATGCGAATTCTGGCTGGATAAAGTCATATATCTTGGCCATATTATCTCTGCCGAGGGCATTTTCGTGAACCCCGAGAAGGCTGAAGCTATAGTCAACTGGGAACCTCCTCAGAATGTCAAGCAACTCCGAAGATTCCTTTGTCTCGCTAGCTACTGGAGAAGGTTCGTTGAGAACTTCTCCAAGATTGCCAAGCCTCTTTCCAACCTATTGCAGAACAATGTCAAGTACTCATGGACTCCTGATTGTGATGTGGCATTCAAAACACCCAAATAGAAGCTCATTTCTGCTCCGGTTCTTACTCCTCTGGATGAGTCCACGCCTTTTGAAGTCTTTTGTGATGCTTCGTTGCAAGGTCTTGGTGGCGTTCTCATGCAAGACAAGAAGATTGTGGCATACACTTCTTTTCAGCTGAAACCAAATGAGAAGAATTACCCCACACATGATCTCGAGCTAGCAGCAGTTGTTCATGCCTTGATCACGTGGATACACCTTCTGTTGGGCAGAAAAGTGGACATCTTCACCGATCACAAGAGCTTGAAGTACATCTTCACACAGCCAAACCTTAACCTTCGCCAGACTCGTTGGGTTGAGATGATTCAAGAGTACGATCCAAGCATTGAGTATACCCCTGGCAAGGCCAATGTCATTGCAGATGCCTTGAGCAGAAAGGCGCATTGCAATAGTCTCCTTCTCAAACCGTTCCAGCCTGAACTTTGTGAATCATTCAAGAAGCTGAACCTCCAAATCGTTCCGCAAGGCTTTCTTGCAAACCTTCAAGTTGCTCCTACCTTGGAAGATCAAATCTGTGAGGCCCAACTCAGTGATGCTATGGTGCAGAAGGTGAAACATGGTATTGCTAAGGGTACTCCCAAGTACAAGTGCTATCACATTGATGAGAAAGACACCTTGTTCTTTGAGGACAGGATTGTGGTTCCCAAGGGTGATCTCAGGAAGCTCATAATGAATGAAGCACATGACTCCCTCCTCTTGATACATCTAGGAAGTTCTAAGATGTACCATGACCTCAAGCAATCATATTGGTGGACTCGCATAAAACGGGAGATTGCCCAATTCGTGAATTAATGTGATGTCTGCAGAAGAGTGAAGGCATAGCATCAACGTCTAGCAGGATTCCTTCAATCTCTACCTATTCCCGAGTGGAAATTCGATCACATTGAGATGGATTTCGTGACCGGTTTTCCCAAGTCCAAGAAGGGAAATGATGCTATCTTTGTGGTGATTGACAAGCTAACTAAAGTAGCTCATTTTCTTCCCGTCAAAGAATCCATCAACGCAGCTCAGCTGGCAGAGCTGTACACCTCCAGAATTGTTTCTTTGCATGGCATTCCTCAAGTGATCTCCTCAGACCGTGGAATTTTGTTTACATCCAAGTTCTGGGATTCATTTCAGTCAGCCGTGGGCACAAAGATTCACTTCAGCACTGCGTTTCACCCTCAGACTAGTGGTCAAGTCGAAAGAGTGAACCAGATCCTTGAAGATATGCTAAGAGCTTGTGTCATCTCCATCGGTATGAAATGGGAAGATTGCCTTCCATTTGCCGAATTCTCCTACAACAACAGCTTCCAAGCAAGTGCCGGTAAAGCTCCTTTTGAAATCCTCTATGGCAGAAAGTGTCGTACCCCTCTCAACTGGTCCGAGACTGGTGAACGTCAACTTCTTGGAAATGATTTGATCTCAGAAGCCGAAGAAATGTGCAAAGTCATACGTGAGAATCTCAAGGCCGCGCAATCGCGTCAAAAGAGCTACTATGATGGCAAGCATCGTGACTTGGCTTTCAAAATTGGAGACCATGTCTATCTCCGAGTTTCTCCCATGAAGGGCACCCAGAGGTTCGGTATCAAGGGCAAGCTTGCTCCAAGATACGTGGGCCCTTTCAAGATTCTTGGCAAGAGAGGCGATCTAGCCTACCAACTCGAGCTTCCCTCCAACTTTGCAAATGTTCATGATGTGTTTCACGTGTCTCAACTCCGCAAGTGCTTCAAGACGCCTGAACGCACCATTCTGTTCGAAGAGATTAATCTTCAACAAGACTTGTCTTATCGTGAGCACCCTGTTGCTATCCTTGAAGAAACTGAGCGCAAGACCCGCAACAAGTCCATCAAATTCTTGAAACTGAAGTGGTCACACCATACCGACCGAGAAGCTACATGGGAATGAGAAGATCACCTTCGTTCCGAGTATCCTTCCTTCTTTCAGTCCTAGATCTCGGGATGAGATCTTCTTGTAGTTGAGGAGAGTTTGTAACACCCCATATGTGATACCTTCCAATTATGGAAATATATGCAACGTTGACTTCATCAATTCCATTCCGGGCTCTTATTTCATATCGGGTTCCTTTGTTTTGTCATGTGCGTGTGTGCATTTCATTCTTGTCATGTCATCATGTGCATTGCATTGCATTCGTGTTGTCACTTGCACCCGGTCATGCTCGTCTCTTCCCGTTGTCCGTTTTGAGTTCCGACACTCACACACGTGCCCGTGGCACCTCCGAGTCCTTCTTTCGTATGTGGCCGTGAAACGTTCTCGGAATGAGGTGAGACTTGTCGTACATTGTAGTTTTAGTACGTGTAGGCCGCCTGTCAAGTTTCATCGCGTTTGGAAGTCGTTTGATACTCCAACGGTTAACCTAGTGGCCTAAAAGCTCCTCTTCCTTTTGGCCCAAGACCCCCTCCACAACAGCCCACTAACCCAGCACAACCACTCCCATCCTCTCGGTCGTCGGATCGTGATCGTGTGGGCGAAAACCGCTCCTCATTTGGACATTCCTAGCTCCATGTGCCTATAAAAACGTCTCCCCCGTCCATTTTCACGAATCTAACCCTAGGTCCTCCCTCCTCGCGCTGCCGGACACGTCCGGGGCAGACCGGACACGTCCGCCCGGACACGCCCGGCCAACTGCTGCCTGCCATGTGTCGCCGCCGCGCCTCTCCACCCACGCAGCGCCGCCGGCCCGCCGGGCCCAGGCGGGGCCCGCACGGCCCGCGCGCCCTCCGTCGCCCCACGCCCGCAGCGCTCCGCGTGCCGACGTGCCGCCTGCGAGCGCCGCCGCGCCGCGCCGCCGCGGACTTCCCCGGCGCCAAGCTCACCGCCGCCTCCTCGCAGCCGCCGCCCCGGCCGCTCTCACCGCCGACCCGCCGCCGCGCCTCCACGCCTCGCCCCGCCGCCGGCCGGATGTCGCCGCCCGTACCTAGCTGTCGTCGGTCATCGCCGGGACGGCGACCTCGCCGGTCGAACCCTAGCGCCGCCGCGCTCGGTCGAGCACGCCAGCCTCGGCCCCCCCGCTTCCCTCCAGCCTGGGCCGCGAGCCCCGGTGATGCGGAGCATCCTAAGGTCATCCCCATGGACCCTCCATCGCCTCACCAAGTGCCTCAAGGACCCATGACATGTGCTCGTGCTAGAGCTCTCGAGACCGAGGTGACTTCACTCCTTTCTCTACATCCTCCCGATTCACATGAGACATGGCTTCTACCCTCATCAGAAACTCTATGCATACTCAGGTACTTGGATGAAGGCCACGGTATAGCTCTGCACAGCGGACAAGACGGCGAGATCGACAAGTGCTTGGGACAAGAAGAAGTACGGCTGAAGATGCTACAGGCACTGGACGTCCGGCCCACACGAGACGACCGGTCACTTCCAGGCACCGGACGACCGGCGTTCACCGGACGACCAGCGACTCCCAGACGACTGGATGACCGGAAGCCACTGGACGTCCGTGACATCGACCACAAAACATAAATAGCGGAAATCCGAGGATTACCGGACGTCCGGTTCCTCCCGAACCAGCGGACGTCCGGTGACCAGCGGACGTCCGACCTGATGGTGCCACCCCGTGTAATATATACTCGTTGACTTCCATCCTTTCGAGGTAGCTTTTGGATAGCCCATTTTAGACCTTAGTGGTTCCTCTTCTACGAGACCGCGGCCTCTTCGGAGAAGATCCACCTCGGATTCAAGACCTCCTTCGTGGAGAAGATCCCAAGGGATAATTCAAGACCTCCTCCGGGAGAAGACTATCTTTGTACCGCCGTTGTTGACTATGGATCGTGTATCTTGATGTGTATCGTGGATCTAGCATTTGTGTGACCATATTTGTGTTGATTTGAGTGTTTCCTCCCGTGTTTTTCTCTATGTCTTCCTTGTGTTCTCTGTGTTCATCGTGGGATAACCTCCTTTCATGAAAGATCTGCCGATAAGGGTTCCACCCTACATCATATTATGGTATCATGAGTATAGGTTGATCACGAATTTGGAGCCCCACACCCTGTTTTCTAGCTTGTTTTTGTTGTGTTCTTCCCAATTTTGAAAATTCCCCACAAAAATAGCCCCAAATTTTTTTGTGATCTGTTGATTTGGCAAGATTTTGTTGACTTTGTTCCATGGATTTGCTGTGCCACGAGTGGATCTAGCTTTTCCCCACCTTTTCACCGATTTTCCTCCGCAAATTCGGGCAAGTTTGACCAATTTGTCCACGGATCCTCGAAACCTAGCCCTAAACCTACCAGATGACTTTTCCCCACCTTTTCACCGATTTTCCTCCGCAAATTCGGGCAAGTTTGACCAATTTGTCCACAGATCCTCGAAACCTAGCCCTAAACCTACCGGATGACCGACGGCTTACCGGACGTCCGGAACCCTCCGAGACACCGGACGTTCGTCAAACACCAGACGACCGGCACCCCATATATAGTACTATTCATCGGATTTCCGACCCATACCGGACGTCCGGCGACCTACCGGACGTCCGACGAACCTTGACGCAGCTGAATTTTTCAGTTCTCGTCCCACCTTCTGCTACCACCTACCCCTTTCATACAACCACCACTTCCGCAACCACCATCTCTTAACCACTACGATTTTGAGTATTTCGTCTCCCTTTGCCTTGGATACTTGAGTTGAGGTTTCACCGTTTCCTTGGATGTTTAGGCTACCATGGAACGGCAAGACTTCGACAACACCACCGCTCAACTTCGGCAAGGACGGTCACATTGACGACACCTTGTTCATTCTACCTAGCAATTGCATTGTCACCCTATGGACCATCTTTGCGTAGCTTTCCCATTGAGACTAGCCATTTGAGTATTGCCGGGCAACGACACTTGTGCATATTAGTGATAATCATAGATATTGCATACTACATCATCATATCTCTGTGTGCCACAAGAGTGATCCGCATACACAATAGCTACCTTGATCCGAGAAGCATGCATAAGTATCCAAAGAAAGAGCTCACAAGCTTTTAAGCAAAAGAGCCAACCAAAGCTTATAAGAAAAAGGAAAATAGAATCATACGCCTTGCATCAAAAGAGATCATATGAGATAGCAATACATCATCTTGTGCTCAAGCATCGGCACATCATACACTCATAACATACTTGTGATAGATAGTCGTTACGTTTTGCCTCTTGTAGGTCGTGCACAAGTGCGTATCCGCCTATTAAGCAATCGGCTAGCGTCTCTCTAGTGTTGTGCAACACAAGCATTTTCCGTGGATTCCACCTTTTCGCTCACCCTTGGTTGCACAACCACATTTATCTATCCGTGCGTGTGTTCTGTGTGCTACTTTGCTAGTGATCTACTTGTTGCATGAGCAATTTGTGAACCATTCTCAACATCATTGAGTAACTTTGACAATCGCATTGAATTTATGCCACCATCCTAACCAAGCCCCTCTCGAAGCTTTACTTGTGTAGGTGTGAGAATCGACACGAAGTGGTACCAATAGTGCTATTTCCCGGTTACATTATTGAGTGATCATTGATCCATTTTCAACTTCGGTTAAGGTACATTTGGTATTGTCTTCTCCTTTCTCCCACTCACATACTTGCTTGTGATGATGGATAGGCCAAGTACATCTTCAAACCCGACCTTCGACGATCCTCAAGAACCGAACAACTACGTCACCAAACTACATCTCTTCGATGTCCAACGAGCTCTCCATCAAGAAAGTGAAGCTATGCGCGAGTACATTGGTCAAGTCGCCGAGGACGCGCGCCAATTTGAAGCAAGAAAAAGAGAGCAATTTGAAATCATCAACACTAACATGTCTACACAATTCAATGCGCTGCGGACTTTGATAGTCAATCGACGTTCTTCTTCCTCATCCTCTCAAAGACGAAGCCGCTCAAGTCGACATACCGACTCCATGGAAGGCTCAAGTACCCCTACATCAAACACTCTTCGTCAAGCCGCACGTCAAGCTCGACATGACAACCGGAATCCACTTCATGACAAGAGTTCACAAGAGCTATTTGAAGAGCAAGAGAGTCGACATCGTCAAAACCAAGCTACACTTGACCAAGCGCAAGAACGGCAACGACTACGCCAACAACAACAAGAGCGCGCACGTCAATACCAAGAAGAACAAGATGCCGAGGCTCATTGTCAAGCACAACAACGTCGAGAAGCTCAAGCTCTTGAGGCGCAACGAGCATTTCGTGATTCACATCGCAATGTGGCAGCTCGCACTCGACACACTCGTCAAGAAGAGGATTTCCTTCGTGATGAGATGCAAGAGAGGCGCCACCAAGCAAGAATGCAAGACGAAGTTCCTCCTCAAGCACGACAAGAGCAACAACCTCACCAAGAACAACAAGCTCGGCAAGTACAACATGCCAATGGACATCTACTTCGACAAGAGCAACATGAGATTGCCAATCATCCCAACCAAGACCGCCCTCCCAATAGGCAAGGAAACAATGAAGAGCATCGCTATGGAAAGCTTAAGTTCACCATGCCAAAGTTTTCTGGAAGCATTGATCCCGAAGACTACCTCTCATGGGCATTGAAGGTTGACAAGATCTTTCGCCTTCACAACTTCGATGAAGAGAAGAAGATTGCAATGGCCTCCCTTGAGTTCCAAGACTATGTTCTCATATGGTGGGAGCAAATCATAGAGAGAAGAGAAGCAAAAGGCAAACCTCCTATCACCACTTGGGCTCAAATGAAGGAGGTCATGAGAGCACGCTTTGTGCCAACACACTACAACCGTGACTTGTTCAAGAAGCTCCAACTCCTCAAGCAAGGCACCAAGTCCATTGAAGAGTACTACAAGGAGATGGAGATTGCCATGATAAGAGCAAACATCACGGAAGATGAAGAGCAAACAATGGAAAGATTCTTGAATGGACTCAACTATCCTATCAAGAAGATTGCGGACTTTCAACCATACACCAATCTCCTCGAGCTAGTGCACCAAGCAACCAAAGCGGAGCGACAAGTTCAAGAGGACTACAAGTACTCCAAGTTCAACTCCAAGAACTTCGGCTCCTACAATCAAGCTTCAACGACTTCGGCTACTACTCCTACCTCTACCAAGCCATCTACAAACTTTGGTGACAAGTCAAACTATAAGAATGCGACTACATCGAGTCGTCCACCTACTACGAGCAACTTCAGGCCAAGAGCTTCATCATCTACAACTCCAACCGAGGACAACTCCAAGACGAGTTCCATCAAATGCTTCAAGTGCCAAGGGCGACGACACCAATCATTTGAGTGCAAGACCGTTCGCACCATGATCATCAACGATGATGGATCTTATGACTCCATGAGAGACGATGAGATGGACGCCCTTGAGCATGTAGCTATGCATCGCCAAGTGAACGAAGAAGAAGACCATCAAGTGTTTTGCGACAATGACGCAAGTCCCAATCTTGTTGTCTCCAAGGTCTTGACACTCCAACACCAACAAGATGACGACCAACGATGTCCTATCTTCCATACTAAGGCCGACATCAATGGACGCTTCGTCAAGTTTATCATCGATGGAGGAAGTTGTCATAACTTGGCAAGCGAAGAGCTATGCGATAAGCTACACTTGGTCAAGACGAAGCACCCTCATCCCTACAAGGTCCAATGGATTAATGACGCCGGAATTCTTCGAGTCGAGCACACCGTGCAAGTCTCTTTCAAGATAGGCGCCTACGAGGATACACTTGAGTGTGATGTGATCCCCATGTCCGTGTGCCACCTTATTCTTGGACGACCATGGCAATATGATCGTGGAGTCACACACAATGGACGGACCAATCACTATAGCTTCAAGATGAAGGGCAAGGAATTTGTGCTACGACCAATGTCTCCAAGTCAAGTAGCCGCCAACAAACACTTACCTACCAACCATCGTGGAGAGAATGGTGAGAGAGTGAGCCACCAAAAGGAGAGTGAGAGCCACAAGCCAAATATGAGCGACTCCACGATGAGCGACAAGAAGCAACTAGTGCTATTTGCCACCAAAAGTCAGATGAGAGAAGTGTGTGAGAACCCATCGAGTGTCTTTCACCTTGTGCTTTTATGCAAAGGGGAAGCCAAACCTACTAACACTTCACCACCTCTACCTTTAGTGTTGTCTAAATTGTTGCAGGAATTCTCGGACATCTTTCCCGGTGAGCTACCTCCGGGTCTACCTCCACTTCGCGGAATCGAACACCGCATCGACCTCATACCCGGCGCACCACTTCCAAACAAGGCTCCTTACCACGTCAACCCCGAGGAAACCAAGGAGATACAACGGCAAGTGCAAAAACTCATCGACAAAGGTCATGTACGTGAAAGCTTAAGCCCTTGTACCGTTCCGGTTATTCTCGTGCCTAAGAAAGATGGATGTTTTCGCATGTGCTCCGATTGTCGACCTATAAATGATATCACTTTTAGATACCGTTATCCTATCCCACGCTTAGACGACATGCTTGATGAATTATGTGGTGCCACCATCTTTTCGAAAATTGATCTTAAAAGTGGTTACTACCAAATTCACATTCAAGAGGGTGATGAGTGGAAAACGACTTTCAAAACCAAATTTGGGTTATATGAGTGGCTTGTCATGCCAATGGGTTTATCGGAAGCACCCGGTTCATTTATGCGTCTTATGCATTTTTGTCTACGACCCTACATAGGCGTCTTTGTAGTGGTCTACTTTGGTGACATCCTCGTTTTTAGCAAGTCGCTTGAGAACCATGTGACGCACATCCGTATGGTTTTACAAACCCTTCGGAAAGAGCGCTTATATGCTAACATGGAGAAATGCACTTTTGGCGTTGACACGGTCGTCTTCCTAGGATTTGTTGTTTATTCACAAGGTGTTCACGTTGATGAAACTAAAACTGAAGCAATTAAAACTTGGCCTCAACCAACGAATCTCATGCAAGTGCGTAGCTTTCTTGGTTTAGCCGGTTTCTATCGACGTTTTGTGAAGGACTTTAGCACCATTGCTATGCCTCTACACGCCTTGAGCAAGAAGAACACAACCTTCACTTGGGGTCCTTCGCAAGACACCGCGTTCAATGAGCTAAAAAGCTTGCTTACACACGCACCACTTCTAGCCTTACCAAACTTTGATAAACCTTTTGAGATTCATTGTGACGCTAGTGGTACTGGCATAGGTGGCGTGCTCATGCAAGAAAAGAGCCCAATTGCATACTTTAGCGAGAAGCTATCCCGAGCGCAACTTAACTACCCCATCTATGATAAAGACCTCTATGCCTTGGTAAGAGTTTTACATGTTTGGAAACATTATCTTAGACCTCATGAATTCATTCTTCATACAGACCATGAGACTCTCAAGTATCTCTAGGGTCAAACTAAGTTGAACAAGCGTCATGCTAAATGCAGTGAGTTCATTGAGTCGTTTCCCTATGTCATCAAGTACATCAAAGGCAAAGAAAATGTTGTGGCGGGTGCGCTTTCCCGCAAATGCATGCTTGTTACACAACTTGAGTTGAATGTTAATGGCTTTGAGCACATAAAAGATTTATATGAGCATGATCCTTTCTTTGCAACTCCTTATGCTAAGTTCTCGACTCACACTTCTTGGGAACACTACTACATAAATGATGGATATCTTATGAGAGCTAACAAACTTTGCATTCCCGAGTCTTCGCTTCGGTTGCTCCTTTTGCAGGAATCTCATGGAGGAGGACTCATGGGACACTTCGGACGCGACAAGACATTTGCTACGCTCTCAAAGAACTACTTTTGGCCCAAGATGCTACGTGACGTCTCACGCCTCACCAACCGATGTTCTACATGTCGCAAAGCTAAGTCAAGAGCTCAATCTCATGGTCTTTACATGCCACTTCCTATTCCATACCATCCATGGGAAGACATAAGCATGGACTTTATACTTGGATTGCCTAGGACTCAAAATGGCAAAGATTCCATGTTTGTTGTCGTGGATAGATTCTCTAAAATGGCTCATTTCATTCCTTGTAACAAGATCGACGATGCTTCACATGTTGCAAATATCTTTTGTAGGGAAATCATTCGTCTACATGGAGTGCCCAAGACGATCGTGTCGGACAGGGACGTCAAGTTCTTGAGATACTTTTGGAAGACTCTATCTGCCAAACTCGGCATCAAGCTACTCTTCTCTTCGGCATACCATCCACAAACCGACGGCCAAACGGAGGTGACGAACCGCACGCTTTCGACGCTTCTTCGCGTGTTGATCTAGAAGAACATCAAGGAGTGGGAGCAATGTTTGCCCATCACCGAGTACGCCTACAACCGCGCAAGACATTCGACTACCGGCAAGTCCCCCTTCGAGGTTGTCTACGGCATCAACCCGTTGTCCCCATTGGACATCCTACCTCTACCTCCACAAGAGCGCACGAACATGGACGAAAGTGCATGAGCGAGCTATCTCAAGAAGGTGCATGAAGATACAAGGGCAATGATTGAGCGACAAGTCCATCGTCTCACCACCAAGCTCAACGTCAACAAGGCACCCATGGTGTTCCAACCGGGAGATCTTGTTTGGCTTCATCTTCACAAGGACCGTTTCCCAAACGAGCTCAAGTCCAAACTACTACCCCGCGCCAACGACCCTTCAAGGTTCTAGCATGCTACAACAACAACGCCTACAAGATCGACATCCCACGAGACAAGTATAACGTGGGCGATGCCTTCAACGTCAAGGATCTATCACCTTACCATGGTGATGAAGATTTTGATCCGAGGTCGGATCTTTCCCAAGGGAGGGGAGATGATGCGGAGCATCCTAAGGTCATCCCCATGGACCCTCCATTGCCTCACCAAGTGCCTCAAGGACCCATGAAACGTGCTCGTGCTAGAGCTCTCGAGACCGAGGTGACTTCACTCCTTTCTCTACATCCTCCCGATTCACATTAGACATGGCTTCTACCCTCATCAGAAACTCTATGCATACTCAGGTACTTGGATGAAGGCCATGGGATAGCTCTGCACAGCGGACAAGACGGCGAGATCGACAAGTGCTTGGGACAAGAAGTACGGCTGAAGATGCTACAGGCACCGGACGTCCGGCCCACACCGGACGACCGGTCACTTCCAGGCACCGGACGACCGGCGTTCACCGGACGACCGGCGACTCCCAAACGACCGGACGACCGGAAGCCACCGGACGTCCGTGACATCGACCATAGAACATAAATAGCGGAAATCCGAGGATTACCAGACGTCCGGTCCCTCCCGAACCACCGGACGCCCGACCCGACGGCGCCACCCCGTGTAATATATACTCGTTGACTTCCATCCTTTCGAGGTAGTTTTGGATAGCTCATTTTAGACCTTAGTGGTTCCTCTCCTACGAGACCGCGGCCTCTTCGGAGAAGATCCACTCGGATTCAAGACCTCCTTTGTGGAGAAGATCCCAAGGGATAATTCAAGACCTCCTCCGGGAGAAGACTATCTTTGTACCGCCGTTGTTGACTATGGATCGTGTATCTTGATGTGTATCGTGGATCTAGCACCTGTGTGACCATATTTGTGTTGATTTGAGTGTTTCCTCCCGTGTTTTTCTCCGTGTCTTCCTTGTGTTCTCCGTGTTCATCGTGGGATAACCTCCTTTCGTGAAAGATCTGCCGATTAGGGTTCCACCCTACATCACCCGGCCTCGTGGGCCACGACCCCCATCGGCCCAGTTCGCCTGCCGCGCGGGCCTTCCTCTGGCCCAAGGCCCTCTGGTGAGCGGCCCGCTATCCCGCGCCATGGGCGTCTAATAGTCTTTTTGTGCCGTTTGTGTTTTTTTCCCAAGTCAAAAAAACTGCTAAGTCCCAGATCTGTTAATTTATTGCCTCCTTTAGCATGTGATAACTTTGTGCTCGTAGCTCCGATTTGCGCTTATGATATGTCAAAATGTTTGTCTCGTCGTGCTCTACATGTTAGCGTAAGTTTCATGCTTGTTAGAGTGCATATAGTTGACTTAATGTTCGTGGAAAGAGTGCTTTGTGCTGAAACTGTTTCAGCACTTGTTGGCTGTGTAAATTTGTTGGCATGTTCGTGAGCTAGTAACTTTGTGCATGTTGGTCCGAATGGAGTGAATGATATGTCCAGATCTTCGTTGTGAAGTGCTCTACATGATGGTTGCAGTAGCATTCATGTTAGGTGCGATATTGCCATGTTGATCTCTGTTACAAAGTGCATTTGGCTGATAAATTTCTGAACTTGTTATGATATCATGTTTTGTCTTGCTTGTGCATATTTATCCATGTGTCATATGAGCTAGGTGTCAACATGAGTTTTGCTTTTGAGTATGTGCTCTACATGATGGATTTATTTTCATGCCATGATATGTCTTGATATGAGTGCAACAAGCTTGTTAACATGTCATCATGTTGTAAATTCCTGCGAAGTGTGAATCTGTTAATTTTATTGCCATGTATCCATGATGCCACCGTCTTTGTTGTGCATGTTTAGGGTTGTCCAGTGGGTGTTCCTTGAAGTATATGTTATGCTCTAGCTATCCATACACTTTTTTGCCATGATGCCATGCCGTAGCTTGTTGTTATGAGGCCCTCAAGTTGCTATAAAATTTATCTGTCAGCATGCCCAGATTTTGCTAAGTCTGGATAAACTTTTGCACTTTTGGCATGGTGTTTGGGACATGTTCTAGTATGTTGTAGAAGTAGCCATGTGGTTATTCTTGAAGAGCATGTTATGTATGTTATTGCCATGCCTTTTTCTTGCATGATGGTTTGCTGTAGCTTGTTGTTTCCATGCTATCAAGAGGCTATAAAATGTATCCGTCAGCATGTTATCAACAAGTTCAGGTTTGCCACGAGTGTAGCTAGTGTTCTATGCATCCTATGAGCATGTTCTTGCTTTGAGTAGCTACTCAAATATGACTTCTTGCTATTGGTTATCTTAACTTGCCATGATATGCTTTGAGTTGAGTTGCACAAGCTTGCAATTATGCCTATTCGTTGTAATTCTGCCATGCCTTGTAATTTTCACCAAGTCTGATAATTCTATAAATTTATTGCAACTTGCCATGCTTGTTTAATTGTGTTCGAGCAAGGTTTTGGGTGCGTTCTAAGTTCATGCTTGTTAAGTATCATGTCTATTTCACATCCATGCCGTTTGTCTCCATGTTTGGGTGCTGGAGCATAAGTATTTCTTGCTCCAAAGATGCCATGTTGCTGTAAACTGCAGTTTTGCTTGAATCTTGTTTTGCTTGTCATTCGCAAACCGTGCGTCCGTTTCCGGTGATCTTTATATTGATTTCAACTGAAATCTTCCCCTCTATCTAGTGGCTTGCTTGGTTTCCCAAGATGAGGCCATTTCCATCATCTTCTCCTTAGGTCAAGAGCTTCCTCATGCATACGCACATCATACTTGCATCATGTTGATTGTGCATTGCACGGTGTTTGATATTGTGCCATTGTGGTGCTTTTGTGTTGGGTAGAGCCGGGAGCCGATTCGGAGTTCGAGGTTCCTACCGAGGCTGAGTTTGAGGAGCAAGGTTACGATCCCTCCGTGGAATCAACAGGCAAGATGACCATTCCCAGATATCACTTCTATCTTTGCCTATGCTAGATGTCTCGCTCTTTAGATATTGCCTCGATGCCTATTCCTGTTTGTCAGCCCTCCTATTGTTGCCATGAAACACTCTAACCACCTTCCTAGCAAACCGTTGTTTGGTTAAGTACGCATCGCTCAACCCCTCTTATAGCATTGTTAGTTGCAGGTGAAGCTTTGAAGATTGCTCCATGATGAACTAGTTTTTGGGATATCGCAATATATTATCTGTTAATCTAAATCATCTATATATTGGTAATGGGTGGTAGGCTAAAGCCTCTTGCTTGGTGTTTTGTTCCACTCATGCCACCCTTGGAATCGATAAACCGGTGTTATGTTCCTTGATTTTGCGTCCCTAACACGGTTGGGGTTTATGGGCCCCCCTTGATAATTCGCTCCGTTTAAAGCTTTTGCAGCAAGGCCCAACATTGGTTTTACATTTGCCTAACAACTAAAATTTGCATAGGGACTAGCTATCCCGTGGACTTAATTAACAACCCCGGGCCAGTGCTCCTCATGAGTGTTGGTCCAAACTGAGCAGACTGCGGGGTCGCCTTGGGGAAACCCGAGGTATTTGGTATACACCTGTAGGATGACTCATCCGGTCGTGGTCTGAGACGAGATACGCGCGACTACTATTAGGGTGTCGGCACGCCGGGAGGTCTTGCTGGATTAGTTTTTACCTTTGTCAAAATATCTTGAGCACGGGATTCCGAGGATACTCGGGTCTACCCACCCTGAAGTTGCGACTCCGCAGATCGTGAGCTTGTGATGGGCTAAGTTGGGACACCCCTACAGGGTTTTGATCTTTCGAGAGCCGTGCCCGCGGTTATGTGGCAGATGGGAATTTGTTAATATCCGGTTGTAGATAACTTGACACCTTATTCATGAATACACTACCTGCGTGAGTAACCGTGATGGTCTCTTTCCGAAGGGCTTCGGGAAGTGAACACGGTGGGGTTATGTTTGATCGTGAGTAGCTAGGATCACTTCTTGATCAACTTGGCGATTGTTAGCACTTGTTCTCTTCTCACTCTAAACTCGTAAGCTAGTGCTTAGTTCTTGCTGCAAACCTTGTTTACAACCTTTCCACACCTAAGGCTTTGGTAGTTTTGATACCCGTGAACGGGATTGCTGAGTCCTCTGTGGCTCATAGATTCGACACACACCAGATGCAGGTACCATTGAGAACTATACAGGAGATGGTTCAGAGTTGTACTGGGAGTTCGATGAAGAGCGTGGACATTACTACGTGTCTTATCCCGACGATCAATAGTGGTTCTTACTAGGAGGATCCGGGCTTGTGTTATTTATGGTATCTTTTCGTTTGGATTTCGTCCATAGTCGGACTCTGATGTTATTCAGATGATGTATGCTATTGTATTCACTTGTGTGACGTGGCGAGTGTAAGCCAACTATCATTTTACACTTTCATCCCTGATTTTATTTACATGAGTTGTGCAAAGATACCATACTTGAGATCATTCTAGTATGCGTTTATGTCCTCAAGTCGTGCCTTGACACGTGGGGGACATAGCCGCATACTAGGCATTACAATCAGTGGCACATCCCAGGAGCAATGGACAAGCTGAGAGGGCAAGCGTTGAAGTGCTGTGAAGTCTCAAGACAAGAACATTTGACATGCTGCAGAAGTGTGGTAGGCGATGGATTGATGAGGTGCCGGTGGTTCTCTCGTCCCTCCGTACAACGCCAAACCGAGCCACCGGACAGACCCCCTTCTCACTAGTCTATGGGGCAGAAGCAATTATCCCCATGGAACTCATTTATGGGTCTCCTCGAGTGCTTTCCTATGATGAAGTAGCGCAAGAACAGCACCGGCGTGTGGGCGTCGTGCTACTTGAGGAGAACCGTCTCCAGGCCGTTACGTGTGCTGCATGCTACCAGCAAGCCCTGCATCGCTATCATAGTCAGGGTTAACACCCGGAGCCTTGAGGAAGGCGAGCTTGTCCTTAGGCGCGTTCAGTACGCCAAGGGTACAAACAAGCTAGCGCCAAAGTGGGAAGGCCCTGACTGGCTAGTACGAGTCACCAGACCTGGCGCAGTCCGTCTGGAGACCAGAGATGGCATTAAATTGCAAAACTCATGGAACATTGAGCATCTCCGTAAGTTCTGCCCGTAAGGCGCGGCTGTCGGGCCCTACCCCGACAGCTACCCTTTTGTACAAGCTTTGCCTCTGTTGCATGTAACCCTTTGTACAAAGCCAGGCGTAGACCCTGAGCACCAGAGAAATAAACGAAGCGCTCGGGGCCCGAAGAAGATTGCCTGCATGCATAAGCATATCATGAGCATATAGATAAGATCATGCATGGCATTGTCTTCATCTGCATCAAGTTGCATGGTTCTTGCCGCGGACTGAGTCCCAGAGAGAAGAAAAGGAGACAAGCCTACGATGCAAACCCCGGCAAGCCAAACAGATAAGTTCTCTTTTTTACCCGTACATGTTCTGTAAACCTAGACTTGCGCATATGAAAACCCCGCCACCTTCAAAGCATAGGTGCTCCTGTCCTATGGACGGAACGGTTGCTTCGGCCAGGGTGGTCGCAGTAGCCTTTGGCAGAGAGAGATTGGCAGGAGACTGGCCCCTCTTTATGGTCCAATGTCTGACAGGCCCAGCCCCACGGCAGCGAACCGAGGGTCCCCGACAAGATAGCTTGTCGGGAGAACTTGTTTACCTGAGAGTATAGAGGCATCCCACCTCTGCATGGATATTATACATGCACAAGTACCTGACAAAGCCTGTCTTTTCATAAATATGCTGATAAGCAAGTACATATTTTACAAGACACAAACATGGATAAAAAAGATTTCATAATTTAGACTAAAGTTTGGCAAGTGCCTACACATTTTAGACTGAGAAAAGATAAGTTCCTCGTAATCCCCTTCTCTTTCCCTCTTTTCCCCAGGCATTACGGTGAGAGGAGAAGAAGGCGGAACGGATGCCCAAGCATGAACCTACCCCGATCCCGTCAGCACCTGCCCAAAGCAGCCTTACAAGATCGGAAGTGGCGAGGCTGTGAAGGGGAGGAGGCGAGGGCACCAAGAGAACATCCCTCCCTGGCAATGAAGGGGGGAGGGATGCCGGAGAGACGGGGGCAGGGCGATGAGCTGCTAGAACAAGACGAAGGCGTCGGTGTCATCATACTCTGACCTGATGGTCCACACACCACCTCTGCTACCCCGACCATTAACTCCCCGTCACTAGCGCTCTGAGGGGGCGACGAGCCAAGAGCTCGGCACCCGAGCCGAAGAGGCAGCCAACGGTAGTGGCGACCCCGAGGCGTGTGGGAGCCGCCTCGTCCCATCTCGGTGGGCAAAAAGGCACCGCCATATCCAACACGACCCCGAGCCTTACTAGAGGAGGCCGCGCGAGGAATCCCCAGGGGCCTAGGCGCATCCCCACAAGCCGACGCCCGTGCCCCCCGAGGCTTCATCGATGAGCCGGCAGACTCCAATGGCTCACGGCGAAAGAAAGCCCAGGAGAAGAGAGCAATCGCTCCACCACCCCCGCAAGGTGCCGTGCCTCCCCTATCAAGGTGGGCACGAGGCAATGAGAACATAGCCGTGGACCATGGCCGCCCCTCCGGCGGCCGACATTCCTTCCACGGCTCCAGAGGAGGCTCACTCCCTAGGCGTCGACACGAGCATTCAACGTCATCAACTCCCTGCTAAAGCCCGGGTGCTGGCCCCAGTCCTCTCCCTTTGGCATATTCGGGGGG
>LR738713.1:318974848-318985048 GCA_902687465.1 Secale cereale
GGGACTGGAGTCGGGAGAGGCGAGGTGCATGGATGAGCCTTCCGCTCCCCTCCCCCTCTTTTATAATCAAAACCAAAGAAGGGTGACTGGTCCATTGAAGGGCAGCCGCCGTCCCGCTCAACCAACCCAAGAAGATCGAGCCCAGATCGTGGCACTCTCTTCGTGCCGCGCGCCTCCGTCACCTACCCCGCGCAGTGCATGCGGTGTACATGGCGGAGGGGATCATTGCGGTGGGATAAGTGAATTGGCAGTTCCCCCGTGTGTTAAAGTCATTCACGGGCCATTACAAAGATGTCCCCATGACAATTGGCGTTATGCAACGCCCGGGGAAGCAGAAACTGCCCTCATTCAAGCACAGGTTAATGAAGAAGCAAAGAAAATATCATACACGATCCAGCTCAAGACCGCTGCCTGTGTACTTATTAGAGCCTACCCCGACGACGTCCGGCGACGTGTTCGGGCCAGGATCGGGGGCTTCAGTCGGTGCAACTAACCTGGGCATATGTTGCCCAGACTGTACACATGCACGGAGCCAAGGTTGAAACATCCAAGACCAAGACTAAACAGGAGAAGATAGCCCTTTGAGAAATCAAGGGGCGGATCAAGAGGACCAAGCCAATGCAGAAGAGTAGAACTCCACTAAAGAGATGGCCTCCCTCGCCAGGCATGCGAGCCTGACAAGGATGAGGCTGCCCGGAAGGCAAGCCCCAAGAATCCCCCAGCAAGCCTGCTAGGGACACGAGGGGCAGATTATCCCAACAAGGCACCACAATGCCACCTCACAGCAATGCAAGTCATTGATCGGTGCGGTGTCAAGCACCCAAATAACTATGTGGTCGTAATTCGGTACGTGGCAGCCATTTACTGAGGAAATAACCCGCAGACGACACCCGTCCAGCGATGTGTCAAGCAGACAGATGAGGAGGTGGCAATATTGGCCCGGCAAGGCTTGCCGGGAAGCTCCTTGACAAGACACTAAGCAGCACATTTAATACGCCTTGTCTTGTCTGCAGAGTTAGGTATGATAGCACTATTTACTATCTAATCTATGCAAAATGACTGATTTGCCACTTTAGTTACCCCTTAATCTATAAAAGGAGGCCCATGGCGACCAGAGAAGGGGGTCGGACCATGGACATTTGTACCCACATATGCGCGTAGTGGCTCTCGACCCTAGGCAACCCTTGCCGGTCATGAGCGCTGGACTTTCCACCACAATCCACCCATCAATCCAGCAAAGCAGGAGTAGGGTTTTATGCCTCGCGGTAGCCCGAACCTGGGTAAAAATCGCATGTGTGATCGTCGCCGCGCTGCTGCACGCCCTCCGCTCTTTGTGCAATGTGCAACTCCCCCTTGCCGAACTACAAAGGGGCCGAAGGCCCCATAGGTGTCTGCGTTCTCCCGCGACACCATTGCTCCTATACAAGTAGATTCGTGTAGTAGAATTTTTCTTGGGGCTTGTTTAGTTAAAAGTTAGCGATTGCTACTTCGTGTACTTCATTTGTGTCCACTGACTAGACAAAGACCGCTTTCGGATCCCCACATTTATCTATACTTCATCTATATTTACAATATTCAGATTGCTTTATCATATTCTTGCTTGTTCTTTGATTGCATGCAGGAATAGACCTTCGTGGTCAGACTGATCGTGCTTCTGACATCGTTAGTAACCTCCTGGGGATTGGTTTAGCTATTTCTAAAGCGCAACATCGTGCACGTCTGTAGTCGGATCATCAAAGCCGACTCCACAAAATTGATAGTTATCATCCCATCGATAGATCGGGCCCCTCGCCACTTTCAAGTGGTATCTGTTTTCAGGTTGCTCGGTGAGAATTTCCAGTTATTCCTAGATTAGGTCTATTTTCTTACCTATTGGCCAAGAAAAAGCCACAAAAAATTTAGGGTTAGATCATCATGTGT
Source organism: Secale cereale (assembly GCA_902687465.1). NCBI lineage: Eukaryota > Viridiplantae > Streptophyta > Magnoliopsida > Poales > Poaceae > Secale > Secale cereale. The sequence continues at coordinate 318,976,769 of LR738713.1, forward strand.
GAACCAATCTGTGTCTTTTGCATTTTTTGTTTGGTGTTTTGCTTTATTCAATTTGAGGTTGCATCATCGTGTCGAGTTGCTGGTCTTAGTGTCTAGTCTTTTAGAGTTTCTAGTTCTATTCACAATTTTTCATGCCATCACCACACCATCTTCATCGCCGCTACCATACATCACCATCGCACCATTACCATCATCCCCATCGCCACAAACCACCACCCTTCCATCAATTGATCCCCTATGTTCATTGTCATAATCACACTTGAGGTCGTTCGCATCTTCGCTATATCCAATCTACATCTTATCTAGTTTGTTTGGAAAGACAAAAAAAGATAAAAAAGTAAAAAAAGTGAGAGAAAAAAAGAGAAGAAAAAAAATGAAAAGTTTAGAGATAGAGTTTTTGTTATATCATGTTTGTCGGTTGTTTCTCATCAGTATCTTCACTGCCATTGTGATCTTCACTTATATCTTGTTGTCCAGAGCTACTTCATATTCCTTGTTTCTGCTAGTTCTGCTATGCCGTGACCCCATTAGTATTCTAGGCTCGCGTCTCTAGTCCGGTCTAGCCTAGGACCAGCCCATACCGTCGTTGAGCGTTTATTCAGCAATGCATCACTAAATTGAATATTGCTAATCTTTTGCTACCATATATTTAAGACTTCCAAGCTCTACATTTTTCTACGCCGTGTATGCATACATTCACCTGGTAATCGCTTTACTCAATCTTCGGAGTTATTCGACACCGCTGGTTGCTGGTCACCACATGCTGCATGGTAAGAGCTTCTAAGACGTTGATATTTACTATACTGTGAGCACTTTGCCACCACATCCTAGTAATTCATAGGAACATTATTATCGATTTCGTTTTCTTATTTTTACTAATCATGACAGGTTTCAGAGATAGAAACTATTGGACGACAGACACATCTCCACAACTACGAGAGTTGCGACAACACACGCAACCATATGGTCAGGTTATCTCTTTACCGCAATTTGAGGGTACATTTAATCCTGCGATTTATCTTGTTTGGGAGCTTGAGGTAGAACAAATTTTTGCTAGCCATGATTTTTCTGAACTTGAGAAAGTACGTGCTGCCACTCGAGAATTTACTGGTTTTGCTTCTGTTTGGTGGACTGTGCATTGTAAGAAAACAATGATAAACAATCCACAACTTGGAAATATTTGAAAGATATAATGAGGCTTCAATTTGTTCCTGCTTACTATTGTCGTGAATTGCTTCGCAAATTAAAAGAAATAAAACAAGGCAGTAACACTGTTAATGCTTACTACCAGGAGTTCAAATCTTATATGCATCACCGTGACATAGATGAATTTGAGGATGATGCAAAGAATATATATTTTCATGGTTTGAACCATGACATTCGTGCAAGATTTCATTATATTCCGTGTTGTATTACTAGTATGTATGTCCGTGCTTGTACCTTTGAGAGATAAATGCAGGAAGATGCATCAGGAGACTACAAAAACTACTATTTCGGTTCATGCTCACCAACACTTGTTGTATCCTCCCTCGATGCACCTGCTAGAGCGGCCACACCTCAGATTGTGAGCGTGCACATTGCCTCAAGTCTATGGTACATTACCATCATCCGTACCTACATCATTTGAGTCATTGCGACAAGATAACACTAAAGGTATAGATGACATAACTTCACATGAGGATGATGAATGTCTAGTTGACTGGAATACCTCATGTGTTGAGTTACATTTTCACTCGAGCACAACACCTATTTTAGAGAATTTTGCTACTAATAAATGTGCCATGTGATGAAACAACTGAAATATCAAAAATTTCGAGTGAACCCATTGAATTAACTATTGATGCAAAAAAACCATTTGAATCAAGGAATAAATCAGATTTGCATCAAATACGTTTGGAAATAATTGTGCCAATGTTTAATCATTTTGATATGACCTCTAATATTGGTGATGATTCTGTGTCAAATGACTTGTTGCATGTTTGCTTATCTAAGCATGTTGTAGCATGTAATTATGAAACTATTAAAGTTTATTCACCAATGTTGGGATGGTTTAATGATGAGCATTGTCAATCTTTTGATATGAGTAAGAGCTTCACTTATATGTTCAAACTGAGTTGCAATATATTCATGCCTTCTAATTCTTGTGATAATATTTTGGCTCTATATTTTATGGCATATTAAAGTTACTCATGTATACATGTGCATATATGCAAAAACCAAGGGCAGTAAAAATGGATGACATATACATATACAGCATGTACATTTGTCTCTTTTATTAGCCACATTTTAGATTAAGCAATGCCGAGGATGTCTTTGTTTTCAAGAAGGGGAGGATGATGAGGACATGACTACCTTGGATACAGCCAAAAATTGCATACATGCATATCTGTGAGGTGATTTCTAATGCAAACTATGCAACAATTTACTTATCTTATCCAGGACAAAAATACTTCACAGACTTTTATGCCATGTTTAATTGCAGGAGTATGGGACATTTGTACAATCCACATATGAAGGTAAGGGAAAAAGAGATGTTTATGTGATGTTCCAAAAGTCCTCTCACGTCACTTTTTGCCCAAGAGAAGATAGAGTCCAAGTCTCTCACGTCCTGGACTCAGATTCGGACTGCACAGACATGTCTGACTCAAAACACCAATATCTCATTCATCCGGACTCCGAATTGGGTGATTCTTTTTTATTGGAAAGTAGATTTTGTGCACTTTCCAACCCAATTGGATTCACCTTCAAATTCGTCCGGAGCGTCGAGATATTCATGAAACAATCTGACGGTGCAACATAATCCTAGTCAAACTACAAGTCCAAAGGTGTTGCATCACCTCCACTTTGGCCCATGAGCCTTGTACGACCTAGGGTTAGTTTTAGGCTGCCTTGGGACGTCCTTCCACCTCCTTGGCTTCCACCCATTGCTCCTATACAAGTAGATCCATGTAGAGCTTTTTCCTTGGGATTTGTGTAGTTAAAAGTTATCCATTGCTACTTTGTGTACTACTTTTGTATCCAACGACCAGACCAAGACAACTTTTGGATCCCCACCTTTATCAATACTTCATCTATATTTGCAATATTAAGATTTATTTATCATATTATTGCTTTTTCTTCGATTGCATGCAGGAATAGACCTTCGTGGTCATGCTGATCGTGCTTCTGGCATCATTAGTATCCTTCTGGAGATTGGTTTAGCAATTGCTAAGGCGCAACATCATGCACGTTTGTAGTCGGATCATCAAAGTCGAATCCACCAAATCGGTAGTTATCATGTCATCGAAAGATCGGGCCCTCGCCTCTTTCACTTAATTTCTGGTGCGTCGCTACCTAACCGTGCACCGTACAGTACCAATCCAGAGGAGGCAAAGGAGATTATGCATCAAGTACAGGATCTACTCGACAAAGGTTATATACGCGAATCCCTTAGTCCTTGTGCCATTCCTATTAATCTAGTGCCAAAAAAGGATGGTACATTGCGTATGTGTGTTGATTGTAGAGGCATTAATAATGTTACTATTCATTGTCATCATCATATTCCTAGGCTAGATAATATGCTTGATGAGATGTATTTTGTCTTTCCTCTAGTGGTGTTATATTTCCTCTAGGGGGCCCACAAGCTTAGGATCAAAATATCAAACGAATATCAAAATACATTCCCTACACCCCATGTCCATCTTCTGGCATATGAGGGGCTTTGACCTAGAAAAAAATCATAAGTAAGCTTGCGGAACAAAGCACCTCCGTCTCGAGGCGGGACTCGGGTAGAAGCAATCTAGGGCTCCCGTAGAGCTATTCTGCCAGGGATACTTCCCTCCGGGAGGGGGAAATCAAAGCCATCGTCATCACCAATGATCCTCTCAACAAGGGAGGGTCAAACTTCATCAATATGTTCACCATCACCATCTCGTCTCAACCCCTATTTTATCTCTTGTATTCAATCTTCGTCCCAAAACCTCAGATTGGTACCTATGTGTTGCTAGTAGTGTTGATTACTTTTTGTAGTTGATGCTAGTTGGTTTATTTAGCGGAAGATCATATGTTCAGATCCTTCACGATATTCAATAACCCTCTCATCATGAACATGAACATGTTTTGTGACTAGTTACGTTTGTTCCTGAGGACATGGGAGAAGTCTTGTTATAAGTAATCATGTGAATTTGGTATTCGTTTGATATTTTGATGAAATGTATGTTGTCTTTCTTCTAGTGGTGTTATGTGAATGTCGACTACATGACACTTAACCATGATTTGGGCCTATAGTAAGGCATTGGGAAGTAATAAGTAGATGATGGGTTGCTAGAGTGACAGAAGCTTAAACCCTTGTTTACGCATTGCTTCATAAGGGGATGATATGGATCCATATGTTTCATGCTATGGTTAGATTTATCTTCATTCTTCTTTCATAGTTGTGTATGCTTGCAAGATGGGTTAATCATAAGTGGGAGGCTTGTCCAATTAAGGACATCACCCAAGCACGAGTCCACCCACATATAAATTATCAAAGTAACGAACGCGAATCATGTGAGCATGATGAAAACTAGCTTGACAATAATTCCCATGTGTCCTCGGGAGCGCTTTGCTTTATATAAGAGTTTGTCCAGGCTTATCCTTTGCTATCAAAAGTATTGGGCCATATCTATGCACCTTCTTTACACTTGTTACTTGGTACCCGCTACGAATTATTTTGTTACCAAACTATCTGTCACCGATAAATTCAGTGCTTCCAGAAAATACCTTGCTGAAAACCGCTTGTCATTTCCTTTTGCTCCTCATTGGGTTCGACACTCTTACTTATCAAAAGGACTATGATTGATGCCATTTACTTGTGGGTCATCAAGACTCTTTTCTGGCACCGTTGCCAGGGAATGAAGCGCCTTTGCTGAGTGGAATTTGGTAAGGAAAAAATTATATTGCATGCTGAAATTTACTGTTACTTATCACTGTGGAAACTAATCCTTTGAGGGATTTGTTTGGGGTATCTTCACCTTGATCAGAAGAACAAAGAGTTTCTCCTCAACCTACTGCACCTACTTAAAATATTTATTATGAAATTCCTTCGGGTACGATAGAGAAACTGCTAGCTAATCCTTATGCAGGAGATGGAACACTACATCCTAATATGCATTTAATCTATGTGGATGAAGCTTGTGTATTATTTATGCTTGCAGGGTTACATGAAGATGAATTTAAAAGGAAGGTCTTCCCTTTATCTTTGAAGGCCAAGGCGTTGACATGGTATAGTCTACATGATGATATTGGAGCTTGGAATTACAACTGATTGAAATTGAAATTTCATTAGAAGTTTTATCTTATGCATCTGGTTTCATCGTTATCGGAATTATATATATTGTTTGGCCTTGTGAAGGAGAAAGTACCGCCCAAGCTTGGAGGAGGCTTAAGTCAATGTTATATTCATTGCCCAATCATGAACTCTCAAGAGAAATTATTATTCAGAATTTTTATGCTCGACTTTCTTTTAATGGTCAATCCATGCTCGATACTTCCTGTACAGGTTCTTTTATGAAGAAAACTATTGAATTCAGATGGGATCTTTGGGAATGAACTAAACACAACTCTGAAGATCGGGTGCTCGACGAAGGTAAGGAGTCAGGTATAAATCTTGAATTTGATTATATTAAAACTTTTATGGATACCAAAGCTTTCCAGAATTTTAGCACTAAATATGAACTTGAGTCTGATATAGTAGCTTCTTTTTGTGAATCATCTGCTAGTCATGGTTATCTCCCTAAGGAGAAGTGGTTTAAATATCATCTTCGCATTGAAGGGAAAATAGTAGAACCCATTGAAGCTAGAGAAGAAACCATTACTTATAATTAATGTTGACCCAGTTATCCCTACTGCTTATATTGAGAAACCACCTTTTCCTGTTAGGATAAAGGAGCATGCTAACGCTTCGGTTGTGGTTCGCAAAAGTAATACAAGAACACCTACACCCCCTTAACAAATCAAAGTTGAACCTCATGTTTCTATGGTTAAAGATCTCTTGGTCGATAATATTGATGGTCATGTTATTTATTTTTATGATGAAGCTACTAGAATTAATAAACCCGACAAAAAAGATAAACATAGACCTGTTGTTGGCATTGTGTTGTCTCTGTTAAAATAGGAGATCATTGTTATCATGGATTATGTGATTTGGGTGCTAGTGTGAGTGCAATCCCGTTTACTTTATTTCAAGAAATTCTGAATGATATTGCACCTGCTGAGATAGAAGATATTGACATCACTATTAAGCTTGCTAATAGAGATACTATCAGACCACTTGGATTGTTAGAGATGTCCAAGTATTGTGTGGGAAGATAAAGTATCCTACTAATTTTCTAATTCTTGGTTCCCCACAAGATGATTTTTGCCCCATTATATTTGGTAGACCTTTCCTGAATACGGTCAATGCTAAAATAGATTGTGAGAAGGAAACTGTTAGTAATAGTTTTGGTGATCACCAACGACAATTAAATCCTAAGATGAAGGAAGTGGTAAGAAATGAAATATTAAAGCTTCTGGAAGCAGGTATAATCTATCCCATAATTGATAGTAGATGGGTAAGCCATGTTCATTGTGTCCCTAAGGAGCTGTTGTTCCTAACGATAAAAATGAACTTATCCAACAACGAACTATCACCAATTATAGAATGGAATTGACTTTATAAAGTTAAAAAAGCTACTAGGAAAGATCATTATCCTCTACCATTCATTGATCAAATGCTAGAAAGACTATCAAAACATACACATTTCTGTTTTCTAGATGGATATTCTATTTTTTCCCAAATACTTGTGTCACAAGAGGATCAATAAAAAAACTACTTTTACGTGCCCTTTTGGTACTTTTGCTTATAACGTATGCCTTTTGGTTTATGTAATGCACCTGCTACCTTTCAATGATGTATGACTGCTATATTCTCCGACTTTTGTGAAAAGAGTGTTCAGGTTTTCATGGATGATTTCTCTGTTTATGGAACTTCTTTTGATCACTGCTTAAGCAACCTTCATCGAGTTTTGCAAAGATGTGAAGAAACTAATCTTGTCTTGAATTGGGAGAAGAGCCACTTTATGGTTAACGAAGGTATTTTTATGGGGCATAAAAATCTCCGAAGTTAATGAAGTTAAAGTTGATGCAATTGAAAAAATACTGTGTCCTAAAGATATCAAAGGTAAACGAAGTTTCCTTGGTCATGCTAGTTTCTACGGGAGATTTATTAAAGACTTCTCTAAAATTTCTAGGCCTCTTACTAATCTCTTGCAAAAAGATGTTCTCTTTGTTTTTGATGATGATTATGTAGAAGCCTTTGAAATAGTTAAGAAAGCCTTAATCTCTGCACCTATTGTTCAACCACCTGATTGGAACTTACCCTTTGAAACTATCTGTGATGCTAGTGATTATGCTGTTGGTGTTGTCCCAGAACAAAGAGTTCATAAGAAATTAAATGTTATCCATTATGCTAGTAAAATCCTAGACAGTGCTCAAAGAAATTATGCTACTACAGAAAATGAATTCTTAGCAGTTGTGTTTGCTTGTGATAAGTTCAGCTCCTACATAGTTGATTCTAAAGTAATTATTCACACTGATCATGCTGCTATTAAGTACCTTATGGTAAAGAAAGATGCTGAACCTAGACTCATTAGGTGGGTTCTCTTGCTACAAGAATTTGATTTGCATATTATTGATAAAAAAGGGGCTGAGAACCTAGTAGTAGACAACTATTATAGGTTAGAAAATATTCATGACCCACTACCTATTGATGATAGCTTTCCTGATGAACAATTAGCTGTCATAAATGCCTATAGTAGTACTCCGTAGTATGCAGACTATGCCAATTACATTGTTGCTAAATTTATACCACCTAGTTTTACGTACCAACAAAATAAGAAGAAAATCTGCGATTTAACACTGGTACACGTCGGTGCTATACAAACGGTTTTTAACCCCTTTCCGGGACGACATTTGGAACCGTCGCTTAGTGAGTGTGGGCGATAGGGGGGTCCTTCCCACATGACCCAGAAACAGTTGGGGATAGGGAGCCTTGATGCATACAGTTGTCCCTATATAACTGTTTCCGATATCTCAAATATCCCAAACGCTTCATCCTTGCTACTCGTTTGTGCTCGCATTGCCATCGCAGTCGGAGTTTTGTGGTTTTACCTAAATCTAGGCAGATTCTAGGCACGACCGTTTTCCAGGCAGATTCCAGGAACGGGAGTTTTACGATGCCTGGCACATCACAAACAGTTCATGACTATAAACCGTGCACGATAG
>LR738713.1:318985058-319003391 GCA_902687465.1 Secale cereale
AAATCTGCGATTTAACACTGGTACACGTCGGTGCTATACAAACGGTTTTTAACCCCTTTCCGGGACGACATTTGGAACCGTCGCTTAGTGAGTGTGGGCGATAGGGGGGTCCTTCCCACATGACCCAGAAACAGTTGGGGATAGGGAGCCTTGATGCATACAGTTGTCCCTATATAACTGTTTCCGATATCGCAAATATCCCAAACGCTTCATCCTTGCTACTCGTTTGTGCTCGCATTGCCATCGCAGTCGGAGTTTTGTGGTTTTACCTAAATCTAGGCAGATTCTAGGCACGACCGTTTTCCAGGCAGATTCCAGGAACGGGAGTTTTACGATGCCTGGCACATCACAAACAGTTCATGACTATAAACCGTGCACGATAGGTAGACAATCGCACGCATTTATTTTCCCCGCACCGTATGTGATAGTGGCTGACATCACACATGCTTTGCAAATAGCATGCATTGTTACACATGTTTCCTCTCCGTGAACCATGTCGGATTATGATGTAAATCGCACACGCTGTGCTTTATTAACCGTTTGTGCAGTAATGACCTGTGCACCCTAATTTTGCTCTAATTTAGTTGTTGCTATTATTACCTTATTTAAACTTGAAAGTAGGCTTTAGCTTTATTCATATCCACCAGGTTCAAACAACCAATGCATTATTCGATTCACAGGTACATATGCTTAAGAATTACATAAGCACCAAATAAACAATGATGAACTAGGGTTCTATACTTGTAGTATTACAGATGGTAAAGAAAGAGGCGACAGACATTCCGGTTGCTGAACAAGGTGATGCAAAATGGCCCTATTGTGGTCTCCTAGATGCAGAAGGCATGCAGGACTCTAGTCCCAACCCCTTGTGATGGCCGGCCGCCAATCATGTAGTTTGAGAGGTAATCTTGAGTAAACTGCTTCAGGATCCACTGCAATGGAAAAAAGATTCAGACATTGTCATCTAACACAACTCATTACAGGCAGTAAAAAGAAGGCTACATGGTTCTTACTTACCATCCTGTAGTTCATTGTTATCTTGCATAAAGTGTAAACAAATAGTTCGATTGACGTCTTTGGACCCATTTTAATGACAATCTTTATCAGTTTCCTCACTTGATGCTGGTTCGTGAATATCTCATTGCCCTAAAAAGGGTCGAAGTGTGGAACTTTGGCAATGATATATGTACTTAAAAGCACCAAGTTAATATTAGAAGCTAAACAACAATTGAAAAATGATGTAGTACAACACTCCCTCCATCCCATTATATAAGATTTTATTACATGTATATCTAGACAGCATCAGAACATTAAGGTAACACTCTTCCTTGTTGCTATGTAGCCTGGGATTGCATATTTAGTCATTCAGTACCATGTATGTTGCTATGAAGCTAAACAACAAGAGGAATGGTGTGCTAAGTGCATCAGGCATAACATTTCAAAACAAGCAAATAATTATTCTAACTGGTATTGTGCAGGTCTAAAGTACACTAGTTATTGTAAAAAAAATGAAAAGGCATGTTAACTGCAATATCCTTAACATCAACCAAATATCGTAACTCAGAGTGGTATTGTTGAAACTGTTATTGATGAAATTGAACTGCACGGGAAATAGTTGCACATATAGAGTATCACATTGTGAAGAACTGAAATAAACAAGTCATAAGGCCATCTCTAGCCGATCCTTTAAAAGTTAAAGGCCTAAAACCCTTAGTGGATATATATATATATATATATATATATATATATATATATACTCCAGCAATTTTTGGCCTTTTCTAGTCGATCCCCTGAACTTAACGTTGTAAGCTTCAATTTGATCAAGTTCAAAGCAGGTTCAACAGAAAGTAGCATGCATTCAAACATAAACATAGATAGTTTTGCATAACCGAATATAAAACATAAATTTAAACTAAGCTAAACTACTTTCGGTCGAAGTAGAGGTCGAGCCAATCCTTCCTTGTCATGTACGGTGTGCCGCGAGCTGGGTCCGGGCCGGTACCATCGTCGGGGTCGTTGGGGAAGGCACTCCTCCACTCGTCGACGTCAATCTCCTCATCCTCGGGGCCCACCTCGACGGCCTCCGCGCCGTCGTCGCCGCTACCTTTGACCTCGTCATCGGAGGAGAGCGTGATAACCTCGCCGCCCTCCGCACCACTGTCCTCGCCGCCTTCGACCTCGTCATCGGAGGAGATCGTGATAACCTCGCTGCCCTCCGCGCCGGCAAAGATCGCCCGCTTCGCCTCCACGAGCTCCGGATGCTGCCGCCGGAGCTCCTGCATGTAGGCCTCATCGACGGCCTCGGGCTCGAGGCACTCCCACGCCTCGTGGTCCTCCCGCGCCATAGCCGAGCTCACCACCCCTGGCTCCGGCGGAACGAGGTCGATCGGACGTGAGCCGAAGGGGAAATTGAGCCTAGCTGCCCCGCCATGGTAGTGGACCTGCCAGTGGTCGAACTCCATGGCCGTGTGGAAGCTACAGAGCCATCGGCGGGTGTGGGTCTCCTGTTGTATAATCTCGGCGACCCACGTCCCCCATCGCCGCTGCCGGACCCCGAGGTAGGACCTCGTCGGCTGCCGGGTCCGAGGGAGGACTGGGAAGTCCTCGAACCGGCGTAGGGGCGCGGTAGCGGGCTGATCTGGGGAAACGACGACGGCAGATCGAGCCCGCGGAGGACGATGGGGACACCTCGGCGGCCACCTTGCCGTTGTCGGGTGAAAAGGCCGCGATAAACCTCCTTTTGTCCATTGGCTCCTCGATCTCCCCGGCACACATGCAAATGTTGATGATGGAGGCGCCGGCGATGTCGGCGACCTACCAGTGGTTTCGAGGGTTGTGTGTGTCTGTGTGAATGGAGGTTTTGGGGAGTATGTGGTGTGTGTGGAGGGGGGCTAGGGGGGAGGGGGGAAGGTGGTGTTTGAGGAAATACTACGGCAACTGAAAATTTTACAAGGCAGGGCTACTAAAAATTTGGATCAAGGGGGAGCAGATATTTTTGAGATTCCGAGGGATGCAAAGGCGGGAGTAAAATGCCGGGGCTACTGAAAATTTGAATCAAGGGACTGAAGCAGAGCGGGAGTAACAGACATCGCACACGCTCCGCACATACTAATCGTATGTTATCAAACATTAAAACCTTCTAGGCGGTAGATATTTTCGAGATTACGAGGCGGTAATATTTTCGAGATTGCGAGGGATGCATAGGCGGGAGTATTTGGGGTGCGAGCTAGTGTACTTGAGACGCCGGTGTGGACTGTAGCCGACGCACCTTCTCGCGTAAGCCATAGGCCGACGATGCTCGAGGATATTTTGTGCTGCATCTCACATGGTTGGTGATAAATAAACTATGTGCGATCTACTTGATTTTTCATCTTTATTTGAATTACATAATGGGGTCACAGCGGAAATAGATGTTTTTAGACTTGCTACACCTTTTATCTGCAGTGAACATGCAACTATATGTGTGTCGTAAAATAATTGGAATTATTCAGGGTTTGTTTGGACATTTTATACATTAAACTGGATTTCTAGCCATTTCAGGTGCACAATTCAAAATGAAACTACATGCACATGCTCCGGTGCATATAAATTGGTTGAAAAATCAAATCTGCGTCCTTGGGTGCATCCTTAGGTCCCATGCAAGAAATGGGAATGAAATTCAAACACCAGGGCAATGCTGATTGCCGACAAAACGTTGAGATACTTGGCTTATAAATTCTAGTAAATCCAAAATTCGTCTGAAATTCATGAAACTTGGCATGCTATCGTGGAGCAGCATCAACATGCCGTGGTAAAAAGTTTGTCCCATATGGGGCAGGTTTGGGTATAAGCTTCTGACAAACCAGAGCTTCTCACAACAAGCGTGATGGTTACGGTCGGGAACATGCCATCTTTGGGGACGGAACGGTATCCATTGCCTCTTATTGCCTTCAAAAAAATTCTAGTGTCAACATAGAACAATAGGATAGTTGTGTTAAATTTTGGAATTTTTCGTGGTTTGTTTGGCCTTTCTTATACGTTAATTGGGTTTTCTAGGCATTTTATGTGCATAATTCAAATTTGAACTACGCACATGCTCCAGTGCACCAAAGTTGATTGAAAAATCACATGTCTATCCTTGGGTGAATTTCTAGGTCCCATGCAAGAAATGGGAATGAAATTCAAACACCAGGGCACTGTTGAGCCGACAAAACGTTGAGATGCCTGGTATTTAAATTCTAGTAAATCTAAAACTCGTCTGAAATTCATGAAACCTGGCATGCTATCATGGAGCGGCATCAACATGCCGTGGTAGAAATTTTGTCCCATTCGGGGGCAGGTTTGGGTATAAGCTTCTCACAAACCAGAGCTTCTCACAACAAGCGTTATGGTTTCGGTAGGGAACGTGCCACCTTTGGGGAAGAAACGATATTCGTTGCCTCTTATTGCTTTAAAAAAATCTCTAGTGTCAACATAGAACAACAGGAGTGTTCTGTCTAATTTTGGAATTTTTGGTGGTTCGTTTGACCTTTTTATATGTTAATTGGGTTTTCTAGGCATTTTATGTGCATAATTCAAATTTGAACTACAAGCACATGCTCCAGTGCACCAAAGTTAGTTGAAAAATCACATGTATGTCCTTGGGTGAATCCTTAGGTTCCAAGCAAAAAATCGGAATGAAATTCAAACATCAGGGCACTGTTGATTGCCGTCAAAATGTTGAGATGCCTGGTTTTTAAAATCTAGTAAATCCAGAACACATCTGAAATTCGTGAAACTTGGCATGCTATCATGGAGTGGCATCAACATGCCATGGTAGAAATTTTGTCCCATCCGGGGCAGGTTTTGGTATAAGCTTGTCACAAACCAGAGCTTCTCACAACAAGCGTGATGGTTTCAGTAGGTAACGTGCCACCTTTGGGGACGGAACAATATCTGTTGCCTCTTATTGCTTTCAAAAAGTTTCTAGTGTCGACATAGAACAACAGGAGTGTTCTATCTAATTTTGGGATTTTCCGTGGTTCGTTTTGCCTTTTTATATGTTAATTGGGTTTTCTAGGCATTTTATGTGCATAATTCAAATTTGAACTACAAGCACATGCTCGAGTGCACCAAAGTTGGTTGAAAAATCACATGTCTGTCCTTGGGTGAATCCTTATGTCCCATGCAAGAAATGGGAATGAAATTCAAACACCAGGGCAATGTTGATTGCCGACAAAACGTTGAGATGCCTGGTTTTTAAATTCTAGTAGATCCAAAACTCATCTGAAATTCATGAAACTTGGCATGCCATCATGGAGCGGCATCAACATGCCGTGGTAAAATATTTGTCCCATTCGGGGCAGGTTTGGGTATAAGCTTCTCACAAACCAGAGCCACTCACAACAAGCGTGATGGTTTCGGTAGGGAACATGCCACCTTTGGGGACAGAACGATATTCATTGCCTCTTATTGCTTTCAGAAAAAATTCTAGTGTCAACGTGGAACGACAGGAGTGTTCTATCAAAATTTGGAATTTTTCGTGGTTCATTTGGCCTTTTTATACTTCAATTGGGTTTTCTAGGCATTTATGTGCATAATTCAAATTTGAACTACAAGCAGATGCTCCAGTGCACCAAAGTTGGTTGAAAAATCACATGTGTGTCCTTGGGTGAATCCTTAGGTCCCATGCAAGAAATGGGAACGAAATTCAAACACAAGGGCACTATTGATTGCCGGCAAAACGTTGAGATGCCTAGTTTTCAAATTCTAGTAAATCCAAAACTCGTCTGAAATTCATGAAACTTGGCATGCTAACATGGAGCGGCATCAACATGCCTTGGTAAAAAAATTGTCCCATTCGGGGCAGGTTTGGGTATAACCTTCTCACAAACCAGAGCTTCTCACAACAAGCGTGATGGTTTCGGTAGGGAACGTGCCACCTTTGGGGACGGAACGATATCTGTTGGCTCTTATTACTTTCAAAAATTTTCTAGTGTCAACATAGAAAAACAGGAGTGTTCTTTCTAATTTTGGAATTTTTAGTGGTTCGTTTGGCCTTTTTATACATTAATTGGGGTTTCTAGGCATTTTATGTGCATAATTCAAATTTGAACTACAAGCACATGCTCCAGTGCACCAAAGTTGGTTGAAAAATCACATGTCTGTCCTTGGGTGAATTTCTAGGTCCCATGCAAGAAATGGGAATGAAATTCACACACAAGGGCACTATTGATTGCCGGCAAAACATTGAGATGCCTAGTTTTTAAATTCTAGTAAATCCAAAACTCGTCTGAAATTCATGAAACTTGGCATGCTATCATGGAGCAGCATCAACATGCCATGGTTAAAAATTTGTCCCATTCGGGGTAGGTTTGGGTATAAGCTTCTCACAAACTAGAGCTTCTCACAACAAGCGTGATGGTTTCGGTAGGGAACGTGCCACATTTGTGGACGAAACGATGTTCGTTGCCTTTTATTGCTTTCAAAATTTTTCTAGTGTCAACATAGAACAACAGGAGTGTTCTGTCTAATTTTGGAATTTTCCGTGGTTTGTTTGGATTTTTTATACGTTAACTGGGTTTTCTAGGCATTTTATGTGCATAATTCAAATTTGAACTACAAGCACATGCTCTAGTGCACCAAACTTGGTTGAAAAATCACATGTGTGTCCTTGGGTAAATTTCTAGGTCACATGCAAGAAACGGGAATGAAATTCAAACACAAGGGCACTGTTGATTGCCGTCAAAATGTTGAGATGCCTAGTTTTTAGATTCTAGTAAATCCAAACCTCGTCTCCAATGCTGGATTTGTATTGCCCTTGATCGCAAATGTTTTAGTAAGAACACCCGTATGCAAACCGACAGCTTACCCAAGAAGCCAAGAGAAAATGTGGCGAGTAGGATTTCTGTAGCTCTTGATCGCAAACGTTTTAGGTAGAACACCCGTATGCAAAATGAGAGCTAAGGTCTTCCCCCTTAAGTCGAGGGAAAATTCATAGTGCAGGATTTGTGCATGCCTTCAACGCAAACGGTTGTTTTGGATGACCTGTCTGCAACCACGTACAAACAATTTGGTAAGATTTGCATCTGTCATATTGGGTATGTTTCCATTTATCAAACTAGAAAGATTGACATTTGTTGATTTAGTAACATTTCCATTTGTCAACCTTGTAACATTGCGATTTGTCAAAATATGAAGCTAAAAATCACTAGCAGTATCTAATTTTTGCAACTAAAATCCAGTAATTAATCATAGATGGACGCGAGGAGGCGTGTTCAGCCGGGCGTGCAGCGGGCGGCGCAGTTCCCGATATGGCTTTAATGCAGATGAGGGAGAGGGTAGCGATTCCAGAAATGTTGAACGACCAATGATGCATCCTCCTTCAATTAACATTGTGAATGCGTGAGGGAAGTAATGGGAGGAGGACCGGGAAAATCTACAACACGATGTGAATGCAACGCAGTTTGCATTCATATAAAGGCGCCCTCCATTCCAATGCATCTACCACATCGTACGCACCTAAGCATTTGCCTAAGCACCTACACTAAGCGCAAAAGTGCTCACTCCAGACTCATGGGGGCGATGCGCGCGAGCGGCCAGCGGCTGTGCCATGTGGTCCGCGATGCTAGCCTGCGGCATGGTACCGTGGGTCATCTCCAGACGGTGTTGGCGACCGGCTGGTGGATGGCCACCGCCGACGCCAGCTATGACTCTCAGTTGGACCAGATGATCGTTGCCACCAACAACAAGTTCACCGTCATCAAGAAGCTTGATACATCTCCAGCTTATCTGTAATTTTTGATTGTTCCATGCTATTATATTATCCATCTAGGATGTTTTATATGCATTTATATGCTATTTTATATAATTTTTGGGACTAACCTATTAACCTAGAGCCTAGTGCCAGGTTCTGTTTTTTTCCTTGTTTTTGAGTTTTACAGAAAAGGAACACCAAACGGAGTCCAATTGACGTGCCAATTTTTGATGATTTTTTATGGACCAAACGAAGCCCCGGGGTAAAAGAGTTGGGCCAGAAGAGTCTCGGGCTGCCCACGAGGGTGGGGGCGCGCCCACCCCCCAAGGCGCGCCCCCTGTCTCATGGACAGCCCAGAGACCCCCCTTGACTTGTGCCCTACGCCAAAAAATCCTATAAATACAGAAACCTTCGAAAAATAACCTAGATCGGGAGTTTCGCCATCGAAAGCCTCTATTGCCACCGAAAACCAATCTAGACCCATTCTGGCACCCTGCCGGAGGGGGGAATCCCTCTCCGGTGGCTATCTTCATCATCCCGGCGCTCTCCATGACGAGGAGGGAGTAGTCCACCCTCGGGGCTGAGGGTATGTACCAGTAGCTATGTGTTTGATCTCTCTCTCTCTCTCTTGTGTTCTTGAGATGGCACGATCTTGATGTATTGCGAGCTTTGCTATTATAGTTGGATCTTATGATGCTTCTCCCCCTCTACTATCTTGTGATGAATTGAGTTTTCCCTTTGAAGTTATCTTATCAGATTGAGTCTTTAAGGATTTGAGAACACTTCATGTATGTCTTGCATGTGCTTATCTGTGGTGACAATGGGATATCACGTGATCTACTTGATGTATGTTTTGGTGATCAACTTGCGGGTTCCGTGACCTTGGGAATCTATGCATAGGGGTTGGCACACGTTTTCGTCTTGACTCTCTGGTAGAAACCTTGGGGCACTCTTTGAAGTTCTTTGTGTTGGTTGAATAGATGAATCTGAGATTGTGTGATGCATATCGTATAATCATGCCCACAGATACTTGAGGTGACAATGGAGTATCTATGTGACATTAGGGTTTTGGTTGATTTGTATCTTAATGTGTTATTTTAGTACGAACTCTATGATAGACCGAACAGAAAGAATAGCTCCGTGTTATTTTACTGCGGACTCTTGAATAGATCGACCAGAAAGAATAACTTTGAGGTGGTTTCGTACCCTACAATAATCTCTTCGTTTGTTCTCCGCTATTAGTGACTTTGGAGTGACTCTTTGTTGCATGTTGAGGGCAAGTAATATGATCCAATTATGTTATCCTTGTTGAGAGAACTTGCACTAGTGAAAGTATGAACCCTAGGCCTTGTTTCAACGCATTGCCATACCGTTTATGCTGACTTTTACCACTTGCTACCCTGCTGTTTTTATATTTTTCTTATTACAAAAACCTATATCTACCATCCATATTGCACTTGTATCACCATCTCTTCGCCAAACTAGGGCACCTATACAATTTACCATTGTATTGGGTGTGTTGGGGACACAAGAGACTCTTTGTTATTTGGTTGCAGGGTTGTTTGAGAGAGACCTTCTTCATCCTAAGCCTCCCACGGATTGATAAACCTTAGGTCATCCACTTGAGGGATATTTGCTACTGTACCTCTGCACTTGGAGGCCCAACAACGTCTACAAGAAGAAGGTCGCGTAGTAGACATCAAAGCTCGCAGACGACATCGCCATACTCCTCCAGCCCGCACGCCCCACAACACAACAAGCACACCCACGATGCAGTTACGTGTGGCACGATAGAGTTTCGCGCTACAAATTATAACTGCCATCAAGGCCTGCCGATATTCCTGGCCGTCCAGCTTCCCCTTTAATTCCCGCGGCCATTATAACCTTAGTCTCTTCAACCTTTCCATCGCGCCCCACAACACAACAAGCACACCCACGATGACACATTGAGAAGGGATGTCAAGCGGCGCTCCAATGGAGTTCGGCGAGCATAAAGTGGAGACCCACGTGAGGGAGACGGATCTCTCGTGGTGTACACCATCGACCCGGCCGTGGTGGACGACTACATCAACACCGTTGCGCAGTTTCTTGCTGGAGACAAGTACAAGGTGGTCGGCATCGACCTCGAGTACACCGCCGATCATCCTGACATAGATCAGAAGGTGCCGTTGCACAGTTGTGTGTGCACCATCATGTCCTCATCTACCACTACTGCATGGCCACCGATCCTTGCGACTGTTTCAATAGGTTTGTCAACATCACCGGCTACAAGTTTGCCATGGTGGAAACCACCGACGATGTAAAAGCGCTCAGGGTTACGGGCTTGGCCTGCTAGAACCTTGTCGAAATCCGTGAGCACTACAGGGTCTGGGGCAGCACAAAGAAGGAATCACTGGTTGAACTCGCCTCGGCCATCATCGACCCCAACTACGAAAAGATGAAGTAGGGTGCCAAGAGAACAAGTCATGTATCCTGGCATAGGGCCTGGATGCGTCAACTGGATGAACCTCACCTCAGGTTCGCTTCCAAGAGTGTGTACACATGCTACGAGATGCACAGGCGGATCGTTAAAATGAGGAAGTGCCTTGTTACCCAAATCGACGAGCCCGGATCGAGCCACAAGCAGAGCAAGCGTCCCAAGTAGTAGATGATGATCATATGATTGTTTATGCTAGTTGATCATGCATGTAATATATAGTTTACTTTATTGGTGTGGGGAAATGTCATGTGTGTAGTAGACACCTATGTAATTATGCATGTAATAGTTTACTTTGGTGAGTGCAAATGCCATGGTTGTGTTGTAGCCACCTATGTAAGTGGATGTTTAATTTGGTTATGCAACCATGTCCTTATAAGTGTGTATATATATACTATGCTATTCTGTATGCATGCAATCCCATCGCACAACACACACGTCTTATTAGCAGCAATCGTCTGTGTTATTATCGGTCTTAGCACGCATTTTTTATTATAGACCTGTTTGCCGCGTATCACACACATCTTCTTATATTGAACCGTTTCTGTTCTCTTTTCTCAACACAAATAGTTCATCCGAGTGAACCGCATGTCGTATATCGCACACACCTTGATCTTCCTGACCGTTTCTTTTGTGTTGCCTAATCACAATCAGTTCATCCGACTGAACA
This sequence comes from Secale cereale, assembly GCA_902687465.1. NCBI lineage: Eukaryota > Viridiplantae > Streptophyta > Magnoliopsida > Poales > Poaceae > Secale > Secale cereale. The sequence goes on from LR738713.1 coordinate 318,995,919, forward strand.
GTATGTTGTACATCGCACACGCCTTCATCTGGCAGCCCGTTTCTTTTGTTCCTCATCGCAAACAGTCAATTGGACTGAACAGTATGCCAACCATCGCACACGCAACCAAAATCAGAACTATGTTTGATGCATCCTCCACCACAAATGTTTTGCACCTTTTTGACAGCTTTTTACACCCCCATTTGCGATTATGGCATAGCACACAGTTTCGTCGAAGGGTCTCTGATCGTAGTGTCGCATTAGCAACATCCAACAGTAGTGTAAGACATTACTTCTAGGATGACTCACACCTTTATAAAGAAGGAGTAGATGTTGTTATTAGACGTTGTGTACCTGAGCATGAACAGGAACTAATCCTATGGAAGTGACACTCTGAGGCTTACGGAGGACACCATGCGGCAGATAGAACTGCACACAAGGTACTACGATCTGGTTTTTATTTGCCTACTCTCTTCAAAGATTCTCGTAAGTTTGTCTTGTCTTGTGATGAATGCCAAAGAATTGGTAATATTAGTAGATGTCAGGAAATGCCTATGAATTATTCACTTCTTATTGAACCATTTGATACTTGGGGGTTTGATTTTATGGGACCTTTTCCTTCCTCTAATGGGTATACACATATTTTAGTTGCTGTTGATTATGTTACTAAGTGGGTAGAAGCTATTCCAACTAGTAGTGATGATCATAACACTTCCATTAAAATGCTTAAAGAAGTTATTATCCTAAGGTTTGGAGTCCCTAGACACTTAATGTCAGATGGTGGTTCAAACTTTATTCATGGTGCTTTCCGTCAATTTTTTGATAAATATGATGTTAACCATAGAATCGCATCTCCATATCACCATCAATCTAGTGGCCAAGTAGAATTAAGTAATAGAGAAAGAAAGTTGATCTTGCAAAAGACTGTTGCTAGATCTAGGAAAAATTGGTCAAAGAAACTTGATGATGCATTATGGGCCTATAGAACTGCTTATAAAAACTCCTATGGCTATGTCTACATATAAAATGGTTTATGGAAAAGCATGTCACTTACCTCTTGATTTAGAACACAAAGCTTATTAGGCCATTAAAGAGCTCAACAACGATTTTAAACTTTCCGGTGTGTCGGGGAAACTGATCGCCCACGAACACCTATGGGACCGGAGCCCCTTTTCGGTACGGCAAGGGAGCGGAGGGAGCACAAAGAGCGGATCGAGGCGCGCACGCGAGCGGTTTACCCAGGTTCGGGCCGCACGGATGCGTAAAACCCTACTCCTGCCTTGGTTTTGTTATTGAGTTCTTGGCTCGGGAGCAAGAAGATCTACAGTACCGGCTACACCGAGCGTGGGAGTAATCAAACTTTGGAACCCCCCCTACGTTGTGCATGGGCCTGCTTTTATAGGTCAAAGGGGTCACCGACAGGTGGCAACGTAGTTGAGGGTAAAAACGTAAAAGCGGTGGTAGTTGTAACAGTGTATGTACATTGTTTTGTACCTAACCCTGACGGTGGGGGACAAAGGCATTGAATGCCCGTCACCGTCTCCCGAAATAGTGCAAAAAGCGTCCGTCCGGGCGTCTCCGTTCGCCACGATGGTGGCCTTGTCATCGTGGCTTGCCACCGTGTACCCCAGGCTGCACGGCCATCTGCCACGTGCCTCAGGAGGGGCCCCAGGGCGACGCGTGGCCAGATGAGCTGGAGCGCAGGCACACAGTGCAAGCTTGCCGCGGCAAGTGCCTTGCCGCGGTCGCTACCTTGCCGGGCCCGGAAGCTTGTCGCTCTCCGGGTCTTGCCGGGGCGCGCGATGCGCCACGGCATGTCTTCTGAAATGCTGTTCTTTGGCCTTCCTGGCAAGCTCCTCTTGCTAGGGTCTTGTGCTAGAGGGGTGGTCTTGAGCCTGGAGCGGCCTTCCTGGCAAGCTCCTCTTGCCGGGGTCTTGTTTCTTAACTTGAATACTTTGTTCTTGAATGGCTCCAAAGGAACTAGAGTGGGCCTTGGCGAGCGCGTGGCGAGCCCTGCCACGGGACGCTGCTACTGCCCGTGCACAAGTCGGGGTACTAAGATACCCCTACTTTAGTGCACCGACAGGAGCCCCCGGGCCTGGGCCACACACGGTGCCGAGCGCTGTTGGGCCAGGCCCAAAACAGTGCACGGGCACATGCGGCCCACGGCGCGCCGTATCCCACTCCGTATCCGCCGCATCCCTCCCTAACGGCACGCGTCGATTGCGGCGTCGTGGGAGAGATCGTGGCATGTTTCTTTAATGGGAAAATGCGGAACGTCCCCCGCTCCCCCTTAAAAGCAGAGGAAACAGGGGCAGTTTCCCCCATTGCTTCATTGCGTCTTCATCTTCCAGAAACCCCCGCCGCTCTTCTCCTCCTCAAAGGTCGAAAGAGAGCCGAGCTCCACCCCTCTTCCACCGCCGCCAGCCTCCCCAGCACCGCCGACCCCACTCGCCGTCCCCGCCATGGCCCCGAAGAGCGACAAGGCGAAAAACGCGAAGTCCGAGCGGGCGGCGAAGCTAGCAGCAATGCAGAAGAAGATGGTGGTCTCCCCGCCGAGGCTTGGCGCGAGGGAGCAGAAGGAAAAGTTCTACTTGTTCTGGTCGAGGGAGACGAAGGCTCACCCGCGCACCAGGGTCCTCCCCGCCGAAGCCTGCGACATGTTCCCGGGAGGTTACCCTTATTTTGCTCTGTTCTTCCATTGCGGTCTCTGTCCTCCGTACTCTGAGTTCTTCTGCGACGTTATGAACATGTATGGTTTCCACCTTCTAGATTTCACCCCGAACGCAGTCTTAACCTTGGCCGTTTTTTAACATCTGTGCGAAAACTTTGTCGGAGTCACCCCCAACGTAGCTCTCTTCCGCCATTTCTTCACACCTCGAGTAGAGTCTGGATCTCCTCTGTCTGGTGGCATCTCTTGGATCTTTAGGCTCAACAAGAAAGAGGCGTACTTGATTGGAGAGCTCCGCGGCAAGTGGGAAGAGTGGAGGGCCGATTGGTGCTGGGTTATGGAAGATGAACCTCAACAATTTACCTCCCCGCGCCGAGCTGCAATAGTGCGCGGCAAGGATTGGAGTGACCTGGCCCCGGAGGACGAGAAGCTGAAGGTTGCCCTTACTAGGATATTCCGCCTCCGGCAAGCCAATCTTACTGTAGGTGAGGTCGGGGCAGATTTCCTTCGCCGGTGCATCGCTCCCTTGCTGGAGAGGAAGCGGTCTGCTTGGGAGTTCGGCAACGCGGCAGACTGCATGAGGCTACTCCCCAGCCTCAACTACAACTTTACTGCCCTGGAGCTCAAGGGGATGATCCGGGAGCTATTCAAGCATGACCCCAAGCACCCGGAGTGGTTTGCCCCGTCGCGGGGAGTAGTTCCACTATGTAACAACTCCTCTCTTAGTGCCATTCGCGCGGCAATGCCGCTGTGCGACTCCCACGGGGTTGATCCCACTTGGTTGGCGCCTTCTGACGAGACTACACAAACTTTCTTCGACAACTTGGTTGAGCTGCCGATCAATCTTGATGAGAAGAAGGGTCTCACCCGCGACACCACCGACCGGGATTTGGCATATATCGCCACCAGGATGGAGGAGGCAGCCACATCTGAGGCTGAGGGCGAGTTCGGGTGCTCCTTGGACAAGGCGGACGCGGTGAGCCGGGCCGAGGAGGAAGATATCCTCAAACTGCTGAGGCCTGCCGGGCAGCCTGCGGGGACGAGCGAGGCTGTCGGGCAGGGCACAGAGTCAAGTGAGCTCGCCGAGGAGGACGCCTAATTGGGCGACGACTCGGGCGACCCTTTAGAAGACTCAGGCGGGTCTTTGGGCCTCCACGACGCCTCCTCATCCTCGGAGAATTCTCCGCCACCACCAAGTCCCCCAGCTCCAGCGAGGAGGCGTCCCCGCAAAGCTGCAGTCGTGGCGGAGCGTCCGGCGGCCCCGCGGCCGCAGCACCGCCTGACGCGCGCTACCGCGGCGGACAAGGCCGTCAAGGGAGCGCCCCGTGCCTCTGCAACAGCTGGAGGAGGGTCTTCGCGCTCTGGTTCCATGGCTCCTTCCGCTCCCTGGGCCTCGGCGACGACCGGAGCGGGGTCTTCGCAGACCATCGACCCAGCGCCCTCCAAGCGCCCGAGGGAGCCTTCCCCTCCAGCTCCTCGCACCGGAGCGCGCGAGGCGGATTTCTACTTTTTCGTCCTCAGCTCCGACGAGGAGGAGGAAGAGTAAGTGGAGCAACTCTTATTTTTCTTCAGTTTGCTGTTCTTGTCTTGAACCTTCCTTGTCTGATTTTGTTCGATGCCTGCCCTTCAGGACCTTGGCGCAGAGGGTGGCGAAGAAGGCCAAGATCCCGGTGGTCGACCTCGAGGACGATCCCGTCGTAGCGGCAGAGGATGCGCTGGCGATGAGCTTACCGGATCAGCCAGTTGCCCCGCAGGGCAGCCCCCAGCGTAAGTCCTTTGTTTACTTTTTTGCTTGTTGGGCACGCGTGGGCTTCTCGTCCTTGCTAATGTCTTGCTTGTTTGCTTGTTGACTTGTGCAGACGTGGAGCCGCAGCCTCAGGAGCGTCAAGAGACTGCTCCCGACGAGCCGCTCGTCCCACCCTCCCCGCCAAGGAGGAGCTCCCCAGCGAGGGAGAGCGCTCCGCCAAGGGCGAGTACCCCGCCAAGGGCGAGTACCCCGACAAGGGTGGGCACCCCGCCAAGGGAAGGCGCCAGCAGCCCTTCGCCGGCGGGGGTTACTACTACGCCGCCAAGGGAGAACTCCCCGGCAAGGATCCCCGTAGAGGAAGAGGCCCGCGCAGGTAACCCTTGTACTTTCCTTCTCTTGAACTCTTCTTTTTGGATATTTGCTTGACGATTCTTCTTTTCTTTTTCTTCTGTCAGATCCGCCCGCCCCGGAGCCGATGGAGATAGAGGCCATCGCCGAGGAGGACGCGCGCGGCGACGCCACCACCGCTGAAGGGATGGCCGGCGCCGACGAGCCAGCCGCCGATGAGACCGTCGCGGCCGCTGACGCGGCAGCTGGGGAAGGGACCGGCGACCGCACTGACGGCCCTGAGGCCGCAGAAGCGCCGGACACTGCGCCGGCCGCCGACCCTCCCGCTGCCGCGACCGGGTCGGGTGTCTATCTGGAGGCCGCCAACGGGGTCTTCATTCAAGTCCCGTGGGCATCTTCGTCAAGGGCGCCCGTGGAGGGGGAGAGCTTTGATGGAGAAGTCCTCGCCTCCGCCGGGCTGAGGCTTGTCGACGCCCCCGGCAGCAGCAGCGAGCCCGAGGAGGAGCAGCTCTTGCGCCGGCTTCTGGCCTTGTATCGTGTCACGCAGGCCAAGCTGGAGTCCCGAGAGGCTCTGGCTGCCAAGGCTGGCGTCGACTTGGAGAAGCGCGCCGAGGAGCTCCGCGCCGCCAACCGGGCGGCCCTCCGGTCCTTGGCGGAGGAGAGGGAGGACCTCGCCGAGGCGCACCAGGCGTTCATCCTCGAGAAGGCCGAGGTTGAGGAGCAGCAACGACTAGCCGCCGAGGATCTGTCTCGGCGGCAAGGTGAGCTTAGGCAGCGGAAGGTCGACCTCGATAGCCACGAGGACGACCTTACCGCGCGCGAGCAGTCCATTGGCGGGGCTCTGTAGGAGGCGAGGGACTTGGAGGCGAGGGTGGCGCAGTTGGAGACAAGCTTGAAGACGAGGGAAGAGAGGATTGCCGCGCTCACGTTGGCGAGGGAGAAAGACGCCCACACCCACTCGGAGCTGCAAGTCCTCCTCTCCGGCAAAGACCAGGAACTCACCGCCGCCAAGGATTCCATCGCGGACTTGGAGCTGAAACTGTCCACCCTCACTGAGTCACTTGACGGCGCCCGGAACCGCGAGACGAAGCTGAAGGAGGACCTCCGTGCAGAGAGGGCACTGTTAGAGAGCACCGCCCTCACGCAGAACAACTTCAGGCAGACGGTGGAGCAGTGGACCGAGGAGCTCGTCGCCTCTGCCGCCAACATCGACAAGGAGATGGTGGCGCTGGGGACAGAGCACCTCGTGTACTCCCCCGACGAGAACCTCCCCCACAGCGCCAAGCTGAGCCTGTTCTTCAGAGGAGTGGCGCCGGCCCTCGTGCAGCTATGGGAAAGGCTCCCCACACAGCTGGCGAACGAGGCGCGCAGGCTTTGCATGGGTACTGTGGAGCGAGTGTTGACGAAGATCGTCTACCGCAACCCAGGGATCAACCTTGAGAACGTCCTCCGGACCTTGCCGCCCGACGCTGACCAGGAGGCGTTGAAGGCTCAAGTTGCCCACATCGTGGCCAAGGTGGGGAAGATCAGGAGGGTTGACGGCGACCGTGTAGACTAGGTTGTTTTCTTTCTGCTTCCCTTGTCGCTGCCAATTAAGTCATGGACAGTAGTTTGTTAGAACAACGACAAGTCATCTTGTAACATAACTTTATTTTGGGTAGTTAATGCAGAGTCATTTCCTTGTTCAACTCCTTTACTTTGTATGCTTTCACCCTTCGCTTTTAGGGAACTTGCCGACAAAGGGACCCTTGCCGCGAGCGCCGAGTGTGGAACTTCAGCAGCCTGCTGGCAACGCCCCTACTGGCAAGAAACCTTACCGTAGCTAGTCGCAGCACACTTAGATTGTTGAGCGAACTTGAAAACGAAGTAAGGGCGCGACACTTGTCGCAGCTCACTTAGTCCGTTGAGCGTGCTCGAAACAAAGTAAGGGCGCGGCTAGCCACCGGTAGGTTCCTCCGCGCACAGGTTTTCCATACAATGTGTGGTCGTTCAAGGAAGATAACTAAGATTTTTTTAAAAAAAATTGAATGCTCAAACTTTGGCAACTTAGCTTTCGTGGGTTGTTTGCTTCCCGGCAAGGCTTTCCTTTCTTGAACAGCACTTGGTGCTTCCCGGCAAGACTTTCCTTTCTTGAACAGCACTTGGTCCATACCACTGTCTCCTTCCCCCCCGGCAAACTTGTGCGCAAGGAACACTTCTTCTGCTTGAGAGAAAAAGGAAAAAGGGAGGAAACATAGATATGGAGCCTTGCGGCTTGTCATTGCTTACCGGGGGTTGTGTGCTGCACAAAGTGTCAGATAACACATGCAAGAAAACGGAAAGGCATGAAACGACAAGTCGTGCGAAGCACAAAAGTTTTACTGATGCACGAGATCTGCGCCCGGCTTTGTACAAAGGTTTACATGCAATAGCGGCAAGACTTGTACAAAAGGTGGTTGCCGGAGCGGATCACGGCAACCGCGCCTCATGGGTCAAACTTGCGAAGATGCTCAATGTTCTAGGAGTTGCTCACCGGTAAGCCTTCTTCGGTCTCAAGACGGACAGCGCCGGGCCTTGTGACTTGTCTCACCCGATAAGGGCCTTCCCACTTCGGCGTCAACTTATTGGAATTCTTGGCGGACTGAACGCGCCGAAGGACAAGGTCGCCTTCCTCGAGACTTCTGGCTTTAACTTTGCGGGTATGGTAGCGGCGCAAAGCTTGCTGGTATCGAGCAGCTCGTACAGCAGC
>LR738713.1:319010450-319095404 GCA_902687465.1 Secale cereale
CTCCTTCCTTGGTTTTGTTATTGAGTTCTTGGCTCGGGAGCAAGAAGATCTACAGTACCGGCTACACCGAGCGTGGGAGTAATCAAACTTCGGAACCCCCCCTACGTTGTGCATGGCCCTCCTTTTATAGGACGAAGGGGTCACTGACAGGTGGCAACGTAGTTGAGGGTAAAAACGTAAAAGCGGTGGTACTTGTAACAGTGTATGTACACTGTTTTGTTCCTAACCCTGACGGTGGGGGACAAAGGCATTGAATGCCCGTCACCGTCGCCCCAAATAGTGCAAAAAGCGTCCGTCTGGGCGTCTCCGTTCGCCACGATGGTGGCCTTGTCATCGTGGCTTGCCACCGTGTACCCCAGGCTGCACGACCATCAGCCACGTGCCCCTGGAGGGGCCCCAGGGTGACGCGTGACCAGATGAGCTGGAGCGCAGGCACACAGTGCAAGCTTGCCGCGGCAAGTGCCTTGACGCGGTCGCTACCTTGCCGGGCCCGGAAGCTTGTCGCTCTCCGGGTCTTGCCGGGGCGCGTGATGCGCCGCGGCATGTCTTCTGAAATGCTGTTCTTTGGCCTTCCTGGCAAGCTCCTCTTGCCAGGGTCTTGTGCTAGAGGGGTGGTCTTGAGCCTGGAGCGGCCTTCCCGGCAAGCTCCTCTTGCCGGGGTCTTGTTTCTTAACTTGAATACTTTGTTCTTGAATGGCTCCAAAGGAACTAGAGTGGGCCTTGGCGAGCGCGTGGCGAGCCCTGCCACGGGACGCTACTACTGCCCGTGCACAAGTCGGGGTACTAAGATACCCCTACTTTAGTACACCGACACGGTGAAAAAGTTTATTTGACATTAGCTTACTTGATGAATGGAGAACCCAGGCCTACAAAAATGCCAAACTGTTTAAAGAAAAAGTTAAAAGATGGCATGATAAAAGAATACAAAAGCAGGAATTTAATGTAGGTGACCAAGTTTTGCTATACAATTCTCGCTTAAGATTTTTTGCAGGAAAACTTCTCTCTAAATGGGAAGGACCTACATTGAAGAAGTCTATCATTCCGGTGCTATTAAGATTAACAACGCCGAAGGTAATAACCCAAAGGTGGTGAATGGGCAAAGAATCAAACATTAAATCTCAGGTACACCCCTAAATGTTGGAACCAACATTATTCATTCCATAACACCAGAGGAGTACATAAAGGAAATATTCCAGAATGCTTAAGAACCCAGAGAAGGAATAGATATGTGATACGGTAAGTAAACCGACTCCAAAAGTTTCCCAAAGGCAATTTTTCTCTGTTTTCGAATATATAAAAAATCAGGAAAATAAAAAGTAGTCCGAAAGTTGCACTAGCAGGCGACTAGCTTGGGGGCGCGCCCTACCCCCTGGGCGCGCCATCCGAGCTTGTGGCCGCCTCGTGTGTCGTGTGGACTCTGTTTTCTCCAAGATTACTTGTTTTGCATGGTAAAAATTCATTATATAATCTCCCAAAGGTTTTGACCATCGTATTATGAAAAATATCCCCTATTCTTGTTTCGAGCTATTTTTCTGACAGATCTAGATCGCCATGAAGTCTCCAACTGCCTCCAAGGACAAGTTCTATGAGAAGGTCATCAACCCCTACCTTCCGGAGGTGATGAAACACCCTCAAACCATTGAGATGCGCGAGGGGTTGCTTCAAATCTGGGATGTTCAAGGGCTAAAGAAGACCGGGAGCGTGGAGGCCAGGCTCGAAGCGGTGGAGTAGGAAGTTTTCAAGTGTCCAGGGATGGTGGAGCGCAGACTCAACCCAAATCATTCCATGATCACGAGATTTACTCGTGATCAAAAGTTGGACAACAATAAAATCGGGAAGACAATCTTCAAGCTTGAGGAGAAAATTGAACACCCCCAGGCCCAGATCTATGACCTGCAAAACCAAAACTATGAGTATGAATATAGGTTTAAGAAGATGAGTCTGGCTGCATATTTGAGGATTATGGAGACTCGTTCATCCTTCTGTGATGGTGAGCCTATGCCTTGGAAGATGGAGGACAAGCTTCCCACATCATCAACTTCACCATCATCATCACCCCCTTCGAAGGAAACTTAACTATATGGGTATGGGCACTCCTCTTGGCTCGTGCCAAGCTTGGGGGAGGTACCCCAATATCATATCACCATCGCACCTTTATCTTTACCATTTATCTTAGTTCGATCCTTTTGATTATTTCATTATCTAGTAGAATAATTTTTTTAGTACAATTTAGTCTTTTTGTTTTTGCTTCGTGATCTACCTGTGTAATAGAGTGTCAGAGTTATATAATAAAGATTAGTTTTGAGTTGAGGGCTTTGCTTTCTTGCTTCGATCTTGGAAAAGAAAAATAATAAAACAAATAAAAATAGATTATATAATAATCTTATGGGGAGTGATGACTTCACATATAATAAGTATGATGCATAAAATTTGTTGAGAGTTGACAAATATATTGTTGGTCCTTGTTGCCATAATAGTAAGTAATTGAGAAAGAGAGGCTTCACATATAAATACATTAGCTTGGACATCTTTTATGACTATGAGCACTCATTAAAATACTACTCCCTCCATTCCTAAATATAAGGTGTATTAGTTTTTCAAAATGTCAAATGTAACCTATGTTTGACAAACTTTATAGCAAAATATATAAAGATTTACAACACTAAATATATAAAATATGAAAATATACTTCATGAGCAATCTAGTGATAATGGTTTGGTAGTCTAGACATTGATATTTTTGTCTATAAACTTGGTCAAAGTTAGACAAGTTTGACTTTAAAAAAATAATACACCTTACATTAAGGAACAAAGGTAGTATATGATAATAAGTTTATGTTGGACAAGGAAGACACCATATTGTGTTATGTTCCCTTATATCCGAATAGAATTTATATTGTCATGGATCCTCCAACATGTTGGGATTGCTTCTCATCCTATGCTAGCCAAAATCTTTTGCACCAAGTAGAGATACTACTTGTGCATAAAAATTGCTCTCTAAATAAGTATTGTTTTTTAGTGTGACGAAAATAAGCTATTATATAACTTGTGATATGGCAAATAAAAGTGACATAATGCATAATGAAGTTCTTTATCACAAGCGACAATATAAAGTGACGTTCCTTTGCATTAAGATTTCTTGCATGCAACCCAAAAAGCGTGCATGACAACCTTTGCTTCCCTCTACGAAGGGCCTATCTTCTATTTTAATTTCTACCTTAATACTAGAGTCATGGTGATCTTTACACTTCCTTTTACTTTTCTCTTTTTTGGCAAGCACTATATGTTGGAGAAAGATCCAGTCATACATACCCACTCGGATGTAGGTGAACATAAACTATTATTGTTGATATTACCCTCGAGGTTAATGGTTGGGAGTCAAAACTATAAGCCCATATATTGCTAAGTGTCTGATTGAAACCTTGATCTCATAAGTATCGCATGAGTGTTAGCAATTATGGAAGATTAAAAGATGGTTGAGTATTTGGACTTGCTACAAGAGCTCTTACATTGACTCTTTCCGATATTATGACAAATTTCAATTTCTTCAATGACTAAAATCATAGTTTGTTAGTTTTGAATGAAGTATTGAGTTCATACTTTGCCTGAATGAATTATCGCTTTAGCATAAGAAGTTATATGGCAATATATTTCTGTCCTAAAGGATGACCTGATGCCCTCATGTCCGTATTATTTTATCGACACCTCTATGTCTAAACATGTGGTCATGATTATCGATTTTGGCTTTCGCTTGAGTACAAGCAAGGTCTATGGTTGGGGGAGTTGATACGTCCATTTTGCACCATGTTTTTATGTTCATATTTATTACATTATGGACTGTTATTTCAATTTAGGGTACAATACTCATACCTTTTCTCTCTTATTTTACAAGATTTACATGAAGAGGGAGAATGCCGGCAGCTGAAATTCTGGACCAAAAAGGAGCAAATCTGAGACACCTATTTTGCACAACTCCAAATGTCCTAAAACTTTACGGAGAATTGTTTTGGAATATATAAAAAATATTGGGCAAAGAAACAACAGAAGGGGACCCACCAGGTGGCCACAAGCCTGGGGGCGTGCCCTACCCCCAAGGCACACCTCCCAAGCTTGTGGGCCCCCTAGTTCGCCCCGGTGTCCATCTTCTGGTATATGAGGGGTTTTGACCTAGAAAAAATCATAAGGAAGCTTTCAGGACGAAGTGCCGCCGTCTCGAGGCGGAACCTGGGCAGAAGCAATCTAGGGCTCCAACGGAGCTATTATGCCGGGGAAACTTCCCCCCAGGAGGGGGAAATCAAAGCTATCGTCATCACCAATGATCCTCTCTGTGAGGGAGGGTCAATCTTCATCAACATATTCACCAGCACCATCTCCTCCCACACCCTAGTTCATCTCATATATTCAATCTTTGTCCAAAAACCTTAGATTGGTACCTGTGGGTTGCTAGTAGTGTTAACTACTTCTTGTAGTTGATGCTAGTTGGTTTATTTCGTGGAACATCATATGCCAGATCCTTAATGATATTCAATACCACTCTGATCATGAACATGAACAAGCTTTGCGAGTAGTTACGTTTGTTCCTGAGGACACGAGAGAAGTCTTGTTATAAGTAATCATGTGAATTTGGTATTCGTTCGATATTTTGATGAGATGTATGTTGTCTTTCCTCTAGTGGTGTTATGTGAACGTCGACTACATGACACTTCACCATGATCTGGTCCTAGAGGAAGGAATTGGGATAGAATAAGTAGATGTTGGGTTGCTAGAGCGACAGAAGCTTAAACCCTAGTTTATGTGTTGCTTCGTAAGGGGTTGATTTGGATCCATATGCTCCATGCTATGGTTAGATTTATCTTAATTCTTCTGTCATAGTTGCGGATGCTTGCGAGAGGGGTTAATCATAAGTGGTAGGCTTGTCCAAGTAAGAATATCACTCAAGCACTGGTCCACCCACATAACAAATTATCAAAGTAACGAACGCAAATCATATGAGCATGATGAAAACTAGCTTGACAATAATTCCCATGTGTGCTCAGGAGCGATTTGCTTTATATAAGAGTTCGTCTAGGATTATCCTTTGCTATCAAAAGGATTGGACCACCTTGATGTACCTTTTAACAATTGTAACTTGTTACCCGCTACAAATTATCTTGTTACCAAACTATCTATTACCGATAATTTCAGTGCTTGCAGAAAATACCATGCTGAAAACCACTTGTCATTTCCTTCTGATCCTCGTTGGGTTCGACACTCTTAATTATCGAAAGGACTACGATTGATCCCCTATACTTGTGGGTCATCAATATACCGATTTACATTGGTGCAAGTCGGCCCTAAACAAACGGTTTTTTACCCCTTTCCACGATGGCATTTGGAACCATCGCGAAGTGAGTGTGTGTGATAGGGTGTCCTTCCCACATGACCCAGAAGTCGTCGGGGATAGGCCCTCCTAGGACCCAGGCTGGGTCCGTGTGCGATCGAGTGAGGCATGGAAACCCAATCATTTCCGTAGGTATGTACATCCCACACGGTAATCCGAGAAAATCATTTCCGTAGGTATATACATCCCGCACAGTAATCCGAGAAAATCATTTCCGTAGGTATGTACATCCCACACGATGAATCCCAGAAAAACATTTCCATTCGTATGTATGTCACACACAGTCAATCCAAGGAATACGTTTTCGTTCGGACGTAAATCCCACATAGTTTTATGTGTAGGCTCGTGTGTGAAAGGTGTAACTATCACACACGGTCTTCCTTGGTTAACTGTTTGCTTTTATCGACTATATCGCACACGATTTGATGAAGAAAACTGTGTGGCATTGGACTATCCATCGCAAGCGCTTTTACTGCTAGAACCGTTTGTAAAGGTCCATGACCATCTGTTCTATTTTTATTTTTGCCTGTAATTTATTATTCTAATTGGGAATTTTGAAATACGAAACGTGCAATTCAAATTCCTAGCACAATGGTTCAACAAAAAATCCATAAATAAAATTGCCAGTACAATATGTTCATTAATTACAAGATTAGGCAGCAATTAACTATGATGAACCATAGTATTTAAAGGCGGTAATGGTGAAGAGACAAGTGTAAATCATTTTGAGTGCCGACGGTGTAGAAGAAGCGGAATGCCCATAATGTGCCTTCCTGCATGCCATAGGCACGAACCACTTTTGTCCAACCCCTTGTGACAATCGCCCGCCCATCCTTCACCGCCTTCACGAAGACTTCTAGAGCATTATCATGGTAGCATGAATTATATACTTTAACCTTAGTTGCCTCCACTCTGGTCATGTAGTTTGCAAGGTAATCATCAGTAAATAGCTTCAGAAACCACAGAAAAGAGAAAACTATCATATACTGAGGTCTAATAGAGTAACTTGTTGTGGGCAGGGGGTAAAGGCAACACATTACTTACCATCCTAAAGTTCATTCTTGTCTTCAACAAAGTGTAAATAAAGAGTTTAATTCGAATAACCTGTTTCTTTCGCCTAACAATCTTTCTTAGTTTCCTCACTTGATGCTTTTTCATGAATATCTCATTGCCCCATACACAAAAGGGATTGAAGCATGGATCAGTACCCCTCATATATGTACCTACAAGCAACCAGTAAATGTTAGAAGCTAAACTGAGATTGCACAAATGATGTAAAATACAACTACCTGTGTTCCTAAGTACAAGTATTGTTTTTGAGATTTCAATATGAACTACATGCGGATGTATATAGAATTATAGATATAGTTTAGATTAGAATATAGATTCACTCACTTTACTCCTTATGTAGTCTATATTGGAATCTCTAAAAGTACTTATATTTAGCTAACCTCGACGGCAAACAACATCATCGCCCATTGTAGCCCTGTGTAAGTACATGGAAAGCCAATGTTAACTACAACAGGGTTAACATCCACCAAAAATAGCAAATGGTAATAAAATGGCAACATCTATAGTGATATCTTCATTTCGAAAGAGTAGCACGGTAGCAAAAGGACAGATTAAAAAATGGATACAACTGTTAATTGCAACATGCTTAACAACATCCTAATTCATGTTTTGTAAGTTTGTAGCCATTGAAATACAACTATTTAAATATGGATAGAACTGTTAATTGCAACAGGCTTAATGTCCATTGAAACCGGTACTAAAAAATGCAATTGGCAGAGTTAAACATCTCAGGGCACATGCTACCAGAGCAGATAATGGCCCAGTTGTCCATAAAAAGGTAGGGAAAATAGCTCAAACATGTTAGGCATGTTTACTACAACATGCTTAATGCATCGACAGTACAAAACATAGCCATTAATTGCAACTGGTATTGGTAAGATTGAACTGGTGGGTACATACTTGGTAAGTCCTGAGAGGTAGTTGCTGGGGCACTTCATCTTGGCCAGAGCCCGCCCAAAGTCAGCGGCAGTGGAGGCGAGCTGTTCCTCCGGGTCGAAGCGTGGATCAGTGCCACTGACATGTGTACCTACAGGCAACTAGTAAATGGTAGAAGTTAAACTGTAATTGCACAAATGATGTGAAATACTGTAAGACATGGGATGCAGTTAACCTTGACGGCAAACAACATCATCGGCTGTTATGTCCCTGCATAAGTACATGGACAAGCATGTTAAGTATAACAGCGTTAGTATCCACCAAAAATAGAAAATGGCGCAACATCTCTAGTATATCTTCATTGCGGAGAGTAGCATGGTAGCAAATGGACAGATTAAAAAATGGATACAACTGTTAATTGCAACAGGCTTAACAACATCCTAAGTCAAGTTTTGTAAGTTTGTAGCCATTGAAATGCAATTGTTTAAAAATGGATTCAACTGTTAATTGCAACAGGCTTAATAGACATTGAAACTGGTACTGATAAAAATGCAATTGGCATAGTTAAACATCACAAGGAAGGTGCTGCCAGAGCAGAGAATGGCCCAGATGTCTATAAAAAGGTAGGGAAAGTAGCAAAAATGTGTTAGGCATGTTTGCTAGAACATGCTTAATACATCGACCATACAGAACATAGCCATTAATTGCAACTGGTATTGATAAGATTGAACTGGTGAGTACATAGTTAGTAAGTCCTGAGAGGTAGTTGCTGGGGCACTTCATCTTGGCCAGAGCTTGCCCAAAGTCAGCGACGGCAGAGGCGAGTTGTTCCTCCTGGTCGAAGCGTGGATCAGTGCCACTGACATGTGTACCTACAGGCAACCCGTAATTGGGTAGAAGTTAAACTGCAATTGCACAAATTATGTGAAATACTGTAAGACATGGGATGCAGCTGACCTTGACGGCAAACAAAAGCATCGGCTGTTATGACCCTGCGTAAGTACATGGACAAGCATGTTAAGTGCAACAGGGTTAGCATCCACTAAAAATAGCAAATGGGCAACATCTCTAGTGATATCCTGAGTCATGTATTGTAAGTTTGTTGCTGGTATTGGTGAAATTGAGCTGGACACAGTAATATTTGAACATCACACAGTATGTAGTACTGAAATAAACAAGGCACAAACATGCTTAATACATCAACTGTACAAATCATAGCCGTTGCAAGTGGTATTGGTAAGATTTAGCTGGTCAGATCTTACCTGTTAAGTCCTAGGGGGTAGTCGCTGGGGGACTTCATCTGGGCCAGAGCCTGCACCATGTCGGCGGCTGCGGCGGAGGCGAGGAGTTCCTCCGGTCAACACACACAGCGGCCATCGCGCCATGGACCGCCATCAGCTCCTAGCGGGGGGATTTGAGGGCATGAGGATGTTTTACAAGCGCCATTGAAGCAATCCGGCCGGGGACGTGCTAGAGATTGGTGGGTTACCTGACTGGATCCGAGCACAACGTAGATGTGGTTGAAGCTGTGGATGCGGCGGTGGCGGTTTGAGATGCCGGTGGGGGAGGCGCGAGGGAGGAGGGATACTGAGGGGAAGGGGATGTGGTTGGAGGAATAAATTCTGAAATCGCGCGCCTAATGAAAATTTCGGTGCAAAATTTGAAACTTGGGCGGGGGAAACACACAACGCAGACGAAGCGCGTAAAATACTCGTGTGCGAGAAAAAAGAAAGTTGGCAGACCCCGTCTCCAAAAAATGTACACGTGTACTTGATTTTTTTGGGTCAAATGGTACGTCTGGTTTATTAGGAAATATCGCACAGGTAACTGACTTATGGGTCATTAACGCAAAATACGCAGACGGGTACGGCATAGAAACCATGTGTTTTGTGATATTCTAATGATTAATGCAAAAAAACGCACACGAGCACACATGATAATCAACGCTCAAAGCCCTCAAAGGATGCTTTTACCAACATTGTACGTTAATAGTAAAACTTAAAGTACTACCGGTAATTTTGTCTAATACTACAAACTTAAACTACTTCTCACATGCTGCCATCAGGGCATGCTGGCCACATGTCGGCGTTCTCCTTCCTGGCCTTGTTGGGGGCAGCCCACCGTGCTTCGATCTCCGCCAAGCTCTCCTGACCACGGCGTGCGGCCTCTTTTTTCTTGCAGCGATGGGTCTCTCTTTTCTTGACTGCTTTCTGCCTTTTTCGCTCCTTCTATGCGGCTTTGGCTGCCTCTAGATCCACCACCCATTCGGCCATGGCAGCCTCAAAGTCTGCCCATGTAACTGTCTAGCCGTCGTCGGCGATGAACTCGGCACAGGGAGATGCCATCCCTTCCTCACCATGAGTGCGGTCGTGGCGGCAAGGAACGCGGCGTGGCGGGCCGCGGTGCCATGGACGATGCCCGGAGAGAGCTCTGGCACGGTGGGGCTGGGCAGCCGTACAGTGCGGTGGTATTCAAGAGCACAACCACAAATGACAACAGAAATTTGGCTTCCCTTACAATTTTGCTCGTTCATCATCGCACACGGTTCATCTCCGTCGCTTCCGAAGATAGTGTGTGCTCAGCCTGTTGTGTGTTGCGTTATGATTGGCCGGAACCCCGGCCACGTGGATCGTGCGTGTGTTCTATTGGATGCACCGCGATCGAACGGCAATCCACGTCCCTCACATCACACCCGTGCACCTGTAACTGGATTGGATTTATATGCGCTAAATTCCTAGAAAATGCACATAATCCCCTAAATATGGTAAATGAGCCCGGAAAAATGCCAAATTTGAACAAGGTGACTTGCAGGGTGTATGGTCATCATAGAAAAAACTCGTGGACAAAGAACGAAGAAAATTTGGACTCCCCTTCAATCTTGAGGATTTCCCTTTTGAAAGCATGGAACTTCCTCGGTGATGGCTCGATTTATGAAGGGCGTGCATGACAACATAAGCCAAACCTTCTCAAATTTTTACCAGGGCATGGTGAGGTCATACCATGGCACCATGCGAGGCGTCATGTTTTTTAACCATTTATTTCATGTTCTCTATAGTTGAAAACCCAACAAACAAACATTTGTGGTTAACTATTGCCACACATTTCATCGAAATATCTGTCCATTCCTTGAAAACGGCATGAGAATTTACTAAATGGCACGAACATGGTTTTCTAGGCCGTTCTTGTGGACCCTTTCATGCATCGTTTCTTTGAACTTGAATTATGCGCATTAATGCTTAGGAAATGCACATAATCCCCTAAATATGGCAAATGAACCCGGAAAAGTGCCAAATTTGAACACGGTGATTTACAGGTTGTATGTTCATCGTAGAAAAAAACTCGTGGACAAAGGACAAAGGAAATTTGGACCCCCTTTAATCTTGGTGATCTCCCCCTTGAAGCCATGAAACTTCCTCGGTGATGGTTTAATTTATGAAAGGCGGGCATCACGACATAAGGAAAGCATTCTCCAATTTTTACCAGGGCATGGTGAGGCCATACCATGGCACCACGCCAGGCGTCATGTTTTCCAACCATGTGTTTCATTTTTTGTATAGTTCTTAACCGAGTAAACGACGTGTTTATGGTTGACTATTGCCACACATTTCCTTGAAATATGTGCCCATTCCTTGTAAAAGGCATGAGAATGTGCTAAATAACACGATCATGGTTTTCCAGACCGTTCTTGTGCACTTTTTCGTGCACCGATTGTTTGAATTCGAATTATGTCCAGTAATGCCTAGAAAATACACACAATCCCCTAAATATGGTAAATGAGCCCGGGAAAATGTCAAATTTGAACACGTTGCATTTGAGGAAGTATGTTGATCGTTGGAAAAAAACTGACTGACAAACAAGGACGGAAATTAGGATTCCCCTTCAATCTTGGGGATTTTCCCTCTCGAAAGCATGGAACTTCGTCGGTGATGGTTCGATTTATGAAGGGCGTGCATGACAACATAAGCCAAACCTTCTCAAATTTTTACAAAGTCATGGTGAGGTCATACCATGCCACCATGCCAGGCGTCATGTATTTTAAGCATTTATTTCAATTTTCTATAGTTGAAAACCCAACAAACAAACATTTGTGGTTGACTATTGCCACACCTTTCATCGAAATATATGTCCATTCCTTTAAAAGGTCACGAGAATTTACTAAATGGCACGAGCATGGTTTTCCAGACCATTCTTGTGCACCTTTTCATGCACCGATGGTTCGAGTTTGAATTATGTCCTTTAATGCCTAGAAAATGCACATAATCCCCTAAATATGGTAAATGAGCCCGGGAAAATGTCAATTTTGAACACGGTGATTTGCAGTTTGTATGTTCATCGTAGAAAAAACTCGTGGACAAAGGACAAAGGAAATTTGGACCCCCCCTTCAATCTTGGTGATTTCCCCCTTGAAACCATGAAACTTCCTCGGTGATGGTTCGATTTTTGAAAGGCGCGCATCACGACATAAGGAAAACATTCTCCAATTTTTACCAGGGCATGGTGAGGCCATACCATGGCACCACGCAGGCATCATGTTTTCCAACCATGTGTTTCGTTTTTTGTATATTAACCGAGTAAACGACGCGTTTATGGTTGACTATTGCCACACATTTCCTTGAAATATCTGCCCATTCCTTGTAAAAGCCATGAGAATGTGCTAAATAACATGAGCATGGTTTTCCAGACCGTTCTTGTGTACCTTTTCATGCACCGATTGTTCGAATTTGAATTATGTCCATTAATGCCTATAAAATGCACATAATCCCCTAAATATGGTAAATGAGCCCGGGAAAATGTCAAATTTGAACACGGTGCATTTGAGGCAGTATGTTGATCGTTGAAAAAAAACTAAATGACAAACTAGGACGGAAATTAGGTCCCCCCTTCAATCTTAGGGATTTTCCCTCTTGAAAGCATGGAACTTCCTCGATCATGGTTCGATTTATGAAGGGCGTGCATGACGACATAAGACAAACCTTCTCAAATTTTTAACAGGGCATGGTGAGGTCATACCATGGCACCATGCCATGCATCATATTTTTTAAGCATTTTTTCATTTTTCTATAGTTGAAAACCCAACAAACAAACATTTGTGGTTGACTATTGCCACCCATTCATCGAAATATCTGTCCATTCCTTGTAAAAGGCATGAGAATATACTAAATGGCACTTGTGGACCCTAACATGCATCGATTGTTTGAACTTGAAATATGCGCATTAATGCCTAGGAAATGCACACAATCCCCTAAATATGGCAAATGAACCCGAGAAAGTGCCAAATTTGAAAACGGTGATTTGCGGGTTGTATGCTCATCATTGAAAAAAACTCGTGGACAAAGGATAAAGGAAATTTGGATGCCCCTTCAATCTTGATGATTTCCCCATCGAAACCATGAAACCATTCAATCTTGATGGTTCGTTTTATGAAAGGCGCACATCACGACATAAGGAAAACATTCTCCAATTTATACCACCGCATGGTGAGGCCATACCATGGCACCACACCAGGCGTCATTTTTTCCAACCATGTGTTTCATTTTTTGTATAGCACGAGCATGGTTTTCTAGACCATTCTTGTGCACCTTTTCATGCACCGATTGTTCGAATTTGAATTATGTGCATTAATACGTACAAAATGCACATAATCCCCTCAATATTGTAAATGAACCCGGAAAAGTGTCAAATTTCAACACGGTGATTAGCAGGGTTTATGTTCATCGTAGAAAAAAAACTCATGGATGAAGGATAAAGGAAATTTGGATTCACATTCAATCTCGATGATTTACTATCGCACACGATTCATCTTTGTCGCCTCTGCGAACCGTGTGTGTTCACTCACACATGCAAAAGGAAAAGAAAACGCTCACCCACTTCATCCCCACTCACTCGCCATGGACTCCTTCGCAACTCAGCACCCTAAGCTCAACAACTGTTGGTGGCGGGCGTAGGTCGCGCTCCAAACGGCACCGGATTTCTCCTCCACCGCTTTTTGCCGCCTATCTGCACCGACATTCTTGACTCTGGTCGACTGGGGTTTTCTGCGGGATTGGGCCGGGTATTTTTCTCATGGAGAAGGTAATCAACTTAATTAGCAAAATATTCACTCATCTCTTATTGCAGTCCGTTTGTCGCTGTTAATAAACCGATGGAAATCATCGTGGAATCATTGTTGTTCTAGCTGATTCGTGGGTGTTCATTCATGTGTGCAAAGTGCGAGCACACATCGGGCAACCATGGTCGTGGCTAGTCGGAAACGAAGTTCTATCTCACCATTCCGGATGACTTCAGGGAGCGCTCGGTATGTTCAATCTCAACCTACCACGGTTGGCATAGCCTAAATTTGTGAACATATACCGTATGTTGCTACATTATCTATATATTTGCATCAAATCTATGTTACATTTACTATTTTTAATTCTATATTTTTGTACTTTGCTTGCATCTATATATGGATATGTTCTATTAGTTACTCCCATATTTGCATCTTGTTCTATTATTTCAATATATCTAATTTACGATCTTAATTTTCATTTCAAGCAGTACATCCCTTGCTTAGGAGTAGAAGGAAATCTTGGGCTTTACTTTGCTGATGACTCCCAGGATGTCATATTGACAACGCAACATGGATTTACAATGACGGTTAGCGTAAAACTTAATAAAGATGATCACTCCTATTTTAATGCGGACCTTTGGAGAAAAATGTCTAAGTGTTATGAACTGAAAGCTGACAATAAAATTCTAGTGTGTGCACCACAGCCTGGTCTAATTAACATGGATGTTCACTTCCCCAACGTCATCAGCCGATCAAAGTCTGATCGAGGTTAGTGTCCTTTCAACTTTCTCCATGCTATCATATTACTATTTAAGCAACCAATTGATCATTATTTAAGCAACCAAATATGATATCATATTATGACTCTGTTCCTAGGCAGTAACAAATTCTGTTTACCAATTTATGTGCACTATATATTCTTCTGCCATGTTCTGAATAAATAATTCCTTTCCACCTTTTAAGCAGGATATGTTGGATGAATACTGAACGATCTGTACGTTACTAAGTGTACCAAATTTCACTGGAAGGACTTGAAGCATGTCATAAACTTTGTTGATAATCTGAAAGAGATAGCACAACGTATGAACGCTGGATTTTGGATGGGATAAATTAGACCTATGGTGCACACACTGAACAAGACCAATTGTGTGCACAAAGCGCTGGTAAAAAGTCTTATTTTAATGTTGATGCTCATAAACTATATATATCTTCAATGATATGTTACAATTATTTTTTCTTCTACATGTCAACAGAAATTGCCCCCTGTAGCCGTTCCTGGATCGATTTCCCGGCGTGGTTGTATTAAATGTGTGCCTGCTAATAACACCAAAGTGATTGCAAGGTACTGCATTTCCCGCAAAAATAGAACCATTCAAATTAACAAGTTCTCGCTTCTCGTGGCAATGCATCCATATTGGGAATTTGGAGACAATGTTCTACTCCTGCTCTACCAAGGCACAGGAGGGCTCTTCCTTTTCATTGATGAGATGCCGAGTCGCCGTGATCAAGCTGCTTCCAGTGGATAGTTGTGGTTGTTGGCCCTCAGCCTCTTAAGATGTGCTAGCTGTTACTATATATTTTAAGTATGTAGATATGGACCATATGGTTGTTGGCCCTTAGCCTTTTAAAATGTGATAGTTGTTACTATGTTAAGTATGTAGACATGGACCATATGGTTGTCAAAATCGTGTTACGAAGATCCTCCTTTTGTCGAATAGTGTAACCTCTATAGATATGTAACTCCAATGCTGTTACCGAAGTTCATAAATTTTCGTGGAAAATATTAGTATCATACATAGTTCATTGAGTTTAAGCGTGTGCCCGATGTCGAGAAGGCATTTGCATATTAACTGTCCATATTGCAAATTCACACACATGTTCACATAAGGAAACGTATGTGTAAAATACTAATCATCACACACGAGTACTCGCAGACGCATCGTGTGTGATACTCCTAGCCACTGCAAGCAACTAGTTTGCATTTTTCAAAGATTTTTGTACACACAGAATCACACACGAAGTAACTGTATTGACCGTCTGTGTTGTAATTTCTCATCGCAAACAGTTCATCCGAGTCGGCTGTTTGCCACATATCACACACATCTTGTTTACACGATTCATTTGTGTTCTTTTGGCTCATCGCAAACAGTTCATCCGAGTTAACCGTATGCCGTATATCGCACACACATTGATATGTCTGCCCATTTATGTTGTTCTACGTCATCGCAAACAGTTCGAATTGATTAACCGTGTGTCTTGCATCGAACACACATTGTTATGGCTGCCCGTTTATGTTGTTCTGCCTCATCGCAGACAGTTTGAATGGAATAATCGTATGCCCTGTATCGCACACGCAACTAAAATCTTAACCGTGTTTGATGCATCCATCATCGCAAATGTTTTGCACCTTTTTTGACAGGGTTTTTACACCACCGTTTGTGATTATTGCATCGCACACGGTTTCGGCAAAGGGTGTCTGATCGTAGTGTCGCATTAGCAGTCTCATGCAGTAGAGTTATAGCAGATCTTTGGAGGAACATTTACGTGTTGTTTTTATTGCTCTACGTGATGCACGTTTGTTTGGTAACCTTGGGAAGTGCACCTTTTGCACCGACCAAGTATCTTTTCTTGGCTATGTTGTTACTCCACAGGGAATTGAAGTTGATATAGCCAAGATCGAAGCTATTAAGAGTTGGCTGCAGCCCAAAACGGTCACACAAGTGAGGAATTTTCTTGGCCTCGCTAGTTTCTATAGGGGCTTTGTGAGGGGCTTCAGCACCATCGCTGCACCTCTCAATGAGCTTACAAAGAAGGATGTGCCTTTTGTTTGGGGTACCGCATAGGAAGAAGCCTTCATGGTATTGAAAGATAAGTTAACACATGCTCCATTACTCCAATTTCCTGATTTTAATAAGACTTTTGAGCTTGAATGTGATGCTTGTGGAATTGGATTAGGAGGTGTGTTATTACAAGATGGCAAACCTATTGCATACTTTTCTGAAAAATTGAGTGGGCCTAGTCTAAAAAAAGAATTATATGCTCTTGTTCAGACTTTGGAAACATGACAAAAAATTTTAGGGCCCAAAGAATTTGTTATACATTCTGATCATGAATCTTTGAAACATATTAAAAGTCAATCTAAACTGAACCGTAGACATGCTAAATGGGTTGAATTTATTGAGACTTTCCCTTATGTCATTGAACACAAGAAGGGTAAAGAAAATGTTATTGTTGATGCATTGTCTCATTGTTATACTATGCTTTCACAACTTGACTTTAAAATATTTTGTTTGGAGACCATCAAAGATAAATATGTTCATGATGCTGAATTTAAAGATGTAATGCAGAATTGTAAAGAAGGAAGAACATGGAACAAGTTCGTCGATAATGATGGATTTGTGTTCCATGCTAACAAGCTATGCAGTACGGCTAGCTCCATTCGTCTTTTGTTGTTGCAGGAGGCGCATGGAGGAGGATTAATTGGACACTTTGGCGTGAAGAAGACGGAGGACGTACTTCCTACACATTTCTTTTGGGCAAATACGAGACGGGATGTTGAGCGTATTATTGCTCGCTGCACTACATGTCAAAAAGCTAAGTCGCGACTCAATCCTCATGGTTTATATATGCCTTTGCCTGTACCTAGTGTTCCTTGGAAGATATATCTATGGACTTTGTTTTGGGTTTGCCTCAAACAAATAAGGGGAGAGATAACATATTTTTTGTCGTGGATAGATGCTCTGAAATGGCACACTTTATACCATGTCATAAAAGCGATGCTACTGCTAATGTTGCTGATTTGTTCTTTCGTGAAATTATTCGCTTGCATGGTGTGCCAAATACAATAGTTTTATATCGTGATACTAAATTTCTTAGCCACTTTTGCAGATGTTTATGGTCTAACTTGGGTACTAAACTGCTTTTTAGTACCACATGTCACCCACAAACTGATGGACAAACTAAAGTAGTCAATAGAAGATAGTCTACTATGCTGAGGACTGTTTTTAAGAATACCAAGAAAATGTGGGAAGAATGTTTGCCTCATATTGAAGTTGCTTATAATCATTTCCTGCATTCTACTACTAAGATGTGCCCTTTTGAGATCGTGCATGGTTTCCTACCTCGTGCACCCATTGATTTTTTGCCTCCTCCATCTTCAGAGAAGATTAATTTTGATGTTAAACAACGTGCTAAATTGATCTAAAGATGCATGAGTTAACTAAGGAAAATATCGAGCGCATGAATGATAAGTATAAACTTACTGGAGATAAGGGTAGAAAACATGTTGTTTCTGCACGTAGAGATCTTGTTTGGTTACATTTGTGTAAGGATAGGTTTCCTGATTTGCGCAAGTCAAAACTAGTGCCACATGTTGATGGTCCTTTTAAGGTGTTAAAGAAAATAAATGATAATGCATATAAACTTGAGCTACCTGCAGATTTTGGGGTTAGTCCCACTTTTAACATTGCAGATCTGAAGCCTTACTTGGGTGAGGAAGCTGAGCTTCCATCGAGGACAACTTCAATTAAAGAAGGGGAGGATGATGAGGACATCATTACCAAAGTTACACCAACAGCCCCTACTGCTACATATACTAGACCAATTACTAGAGCTCACACATGCCAATTAAATTACTAGGTACTTTCATTTCTTGGTAATGATTCTAATGTTCATGAAAATATGATGTTGCCTAAATTGGATACATTTGTTTTTCTTAAAAATGAAGGGCTAAGCATGGACAAGAATGGTGAAGATTGGACCATGATCAAGCATGGAAAAGTTGGCGCGTGCAAGGGGAACAAGAACTGAGTTTCAAATGATGATTTCAGGACTTTGAAGCGACCATAATAAGTGCATGAAGGCTTGGACTTAATATGTAAGATGCTACTTCATAAATTTCATCCAGAGGCTATTATAGGTGTTGCGTCACCTTATTATTGGGCCATGCCCATGTAATTTCAAAATACTTCAGTATAGGTTGTTTTTAGAGTCCGTATGGGTTGTTTCTACCATGGTGTACTTTTTTTTTATCAAATTGCCATGGTCTACCAAGTAATAAGGAACATCCTTGCATGGGTACCACATCACAATCAACATAATCATCATATGAAACTATACTAAAATCCACACAAACAATACGTGTTACCTTAACCTTGACACTATTTTCGAACCATTGGATGTAGTAAGGATGTGGATGTGGCTTTGTGGTGAGAGACAACTTCTCCACCATCTCCATGCTAGACAAGTTGTTGCAGCTCCCTCCATCTATGATACCGCGAACAGAATGTTCCTTGACAACTCCCTTTCTATGGAACAAATTGTGCCTCTGATTGTGCTCAGCTTGTGTGACATGCACACTCAAAACACGTTGAGCAACTAACCTTTCAGACTTGTCAGTGTCTTCAACAGCCGTCTTGTGACGCCCCCGATTTGACCGTACACTAATCATGCACGCAAATGTGTACGACCAAGATCAAGGACTCACTGGAAGATATCACAACACAACACTAGACACAAATTAAAATAATACAAGCTTTATATTACAAG
This sequence comes from Secale cereale, assembly GCA_902687465.1. Taxonomy (NCBI): domain Eukaryota; kingdom Viridiplantae; phylum Streptophyta; class Magnoliopsida; order Poales; family Poaceae; genus Secale; species Secale cereale. The sequence goes on from LR738713.1 coordinate 319,029,373, forward strand.
CCAGGGGCCTCGAGGGCTCGAATACATAAGCTCGAAAACACAAGAGTCAGCGGAAGCAATAATATCTGAGTACAGACATAAGTTAAACAAGTTTGCCTTAAGAAGGCTAGCACAAAAGTAACAACGATCGAAAAGGCAAGGCCTCCTGCCTGGGACCTCCTAACTACTCCTCGAAGCCGAACTCCACGTAGAAACATCCTCGGGATCTTCTGGCTCCTGGACTCCACCACCTGGTTGCATCATCCGAGAAGAAAGGAAGAAAGGGGGAAAAGGGGGAGCAAAGCAACCGTGAGTACTCATCCAAAGTACTCGCAAGCAAGGATCTACACTACATATGCAATGATATCTGTGTAAAGGGGTAATATATGTGGACTGAACTGCAGAAAGCAGAATAAGAGGGGGATAGCTAATCCAATCGAAGACTACGCTTCTGGCCACCTCCATCTTGCAGCAGTAGAAGAGAATAGATGAAAGTAACAAGTATCAAAGCTTCTGGCAGCCTCCGTCTTGAGTAGCAGAAGAGTTCACCAAGTAACATCGTAAAGCATAATCCTACCCGGCGATCCTCCCGCACATCACCCTGTGAGAGAGCAACCACCGAGTTATATCTGGAACTTGTCTGGGTGTGTTTTATTAAGTATCCAGTTCTAGTTGTCATGAGGTCCGAGTACAACTCCGGGTCGTCCTTTTACCGAGGGACACGGCTATTCGAATAGATTAACTTCCCTGCAGGGGTGCACCACATATCCCAGCACGCTTGATCCCATTTGGCCGGACACACTTTCCAGGGCCATGCCCGGCCTCGGAAGATCAACACGTCGCAGCCCTACCTAAGCACAGCAGAGAGGTCAGCACGCCGGTCTAAGTCCTAGGCGCGCAGGGGTCCGGGCCCATCGCCCAACGCACACCTGCACGTTGCGTACGCGGCCGGTAAGCAGACCTAGCCTCTCCTAATACCAGAGTAGGCTTTCCAGTCCAATCCGGCGCGCGCCGCTAAGTCGCTGACGTCAAAAAGGCTTCGGCTGATACCACGACGTCGAGTACCCATAACTATTCCCACGTAGCTGGTTAGTGCGTATAGACCAAATGGCCAGACTCAGATCAAATACCAAGATCCCGTTAAACGTGTTATTATGAAATAACCGCGGACAACGACCAGGGCCAGGCCCACCTGTCTCCTAGGTAGTCGCAACCTGCCCTGTCGCTCCGCCACAAAGTAACCATCAGGGGGCTGTCGGGAACCCAGGCCCACCACTACCTGGGTGGAACCACCTGCCCCTTCAGCCCCCATATCCGAACCATCATCATGTGACATGTAAAATGTATGTAGTATATATACCCGTGATCACCCCCAAGCGATCACGGCCCGATAGAATAGCAGGGCAGACGGACAAGGGTGTAGGGCCACTGATGGTATACTAGCATCCTATACTAAGCATTTAGGATTGCAGGTAAAGTATCAACAGTGGTAGCAACAATGACAGGCTATGCAGCAGAATAGGATTATCGAAAGCAGTAACATGCTACACTACTCTAATGCAAGCAGTAGAGAGAAGAGTAGGCGATATCTGGTGATCAAGGGGGGGGCTTGCCTGGAAACTCTGCAGACGAAAGGAATCTTCGGAAGCGTAGTCGTAGTCGAGCACCGAAGCATCAATGGTCTCGGGGTCTATCACAGTATCGGAGTCTACCGAAAATAAGCAACGAAGGGGGAAACAAATAAATAATAGAGCAAACAATAGCATCACAAAGCATAACATGGAAATACGCGGTGCTACGTGTGACCTAACGCGGTGCTCGGTGATACAGGCGAAGAGGAATAACATCCGGGAAAGTATTCCCGGTGTTAGGCATTTTCGGGCAGATGAAACGGAGGGGAAAGTTGCATGTTCGGTATGATAGGGACGTGTGGTTGACGAACGGACTGCGTAGTCGTATTCGTCTCGTCGTTCTGAGCAACTTACATGTACAAAGTTTTTCGATCCGGGCTACGGATTATTTAATATGATTTATCAAAGTTTTATTAATATGCTAGAGTTATTTAATTAATTAAATTAGAATTATCCGAAACAGTGTATGCTGATGTCATCATGACATCAGCATGACATCAGCATTCTGTTAAATAAATTAACAGTAGTTAATTAGCTTATTTAGTCATTAAGTTTAATTAAACTTAATTAGTATTAATTAATCAGTATTAATTAGTCCAGATTAATTAGTTAATTAATTAGTTAATTAACTAATTAACTAATTATAATTATTATATTTATTTATTTATTTTATTTTTCAATTTCATTTCTTTTTGTTAAATCGTTTTACAGGGGGGGGGCACACGTCATAGGGCCAGGGGACATGTCCGTGCCTGGGCCCCTTTGGGCACCGGACACGTCCGGCGAGCGCGTAGCGCGCACGGGCGCGCGGCGAGGCCCGGAGCAGAGGACAGCGGCGGAGCGCGGCGGGACAGCGCGCGCGGCGTGGCCGAGCGGGACGAGCGGGGCGTGGCCGGGGCACGAGCGGGACGGCGCGGGCGCGGCGAGGCGGGCGTGGAGTGCGCGCGCGTGCAGCAGCAGCAGCGGCCAACCGCGGCGACGGTGCGGCGCGGGCGATGGCGCAGCGGGGCGACGGGGCTAAGCAGAGCAGCAGCAGTTGGGAGCAGCAGCAGCGAGCAGTGGCGGTGCGGGCGAGGCCAGCGCGTGCGCGAGCGAGGCCGAGCGCGGTAGGGGCGCGCGCAGCGCGGCGCGGGCGCGGCCGGCGAGCACGGTGCAGGCGCGGCGGCGGTCGGGGCGGAGTGCGGGGCTGCAGCGACGGCCACGGGACACGGGGAGGAGGGGAGGAAGGGGAGCTCACGGGGAGGGCCGGGGAGAGGTCCGGTGGGGCAGGGGAGTGATGAGGCGGCGCAGGGCCGGGGCAGGCGGCGGTGGAGGCCGGCGACGGGGTCCGGCGATGGCCGAGGCGGCGACGGCGCGGTCGACCCCGATCCCGATCTGGATCGGGGGAAAAGGGGAGGGGGAGAAGTGAGCGAGGGGGGTGGGGGTTAGGGTTTCGGTGGCCTCCTGGGGGAGGCCTTGTAGTGGAGGGGAGTGGGCCGGCCTGGCTGGGCCCGTTGGCTGGGCCAAGGCCCAGTTGGGCCGGGGTTTTTTTGTTTCTTTTTATTTTTTTGTTTTTGTTTTAACTTATTCTTTTCTGTTTTGTTTTTTAGATTCTTTTAAACTTTGTTTTATAAAACACACAACTAGTTTATAAATTAGTTTTAATAATTATCCCACAGCCACATTTAACTTTATAGCTAAAATAAACAGTTTAACATTTTATTAATTAGAAAAGGTATTTAATTAAACGTTCAAGCTGCTGTTTTAAATATCATAGTGTATTTAATTTATTTATTAAAAATGTGGTTTCAACACGACAAAAACCCAGAGAATATTTGCCACACATGGAACATTTTTGTTTTCACGTTTGACAAATTTAAATTTTGACTTTAATTTGAATTTGAATTTGAATAGTATTTGGATTAACGAGAGATTATCAACAGTAACAGTGGTGACGTGGCATCATTAGCGTGTGGTTACTGTAGCTTAACTACCCGGGCGTCACAATTCTCCTCCACTACAAGAAATCTCGTCCCGAGATTTAAGCGGTGGAGTAAGGGGGGATAGGTGCTTGGTAGCGAAAAGCTAACGATTCTTCTCGGTCGTGGCTGTCCTTCCGAAGAGGTTGATCCCTTCCGTTGATGTCTTCATTTCTCTGCTTCAAGTCATCGTGATCAAGTCGTCATCCCTTCTTCGGGATCTCCATCGTCCTACGAGCGTGACCAGGGGGAGAAAAAAAAAACTCCGGAAGAACGCATCTTCACGAAGTATGTGCATCTGACAGTGAATTCAGAAAGCGATACACGGAGTACCCTACGCATAGTATTTCAGTGAATCCGTTTAGTGCGATAATCAATGGTACCAAAGTTTCAAACGGGTAGGCAGTCATTCGGTACCTAAACAGAAGCTGGAATGGGGTCTTGATCAACGAGAATAATGTGGTGTTTGATATCAGGATGAAACATGGTAGAATTTAGCTCGTGAATTACACACGAAGCCAAGTGCAAAGTATACATTAGAATCAGGGTTGTAAATAAGGGTCAGGTTTCGATCCAGTGGACCTGTGGGTTATGGGCCCACCACGTGGGTTGAAAGTAGGAAGGGTGATGACATCTTGCACAGAAAGCAAGGCATGTCAGAGAATAGGCTGTCAGCTAAATTGGCAACAATGTCGGTACCAAGGACGGGGAACGAAGAGAACCATTTTCTTGCTCGTTGAACGAGGCGGACCAATAGGCAAGGTTCTCGTTCACCGGCAGTTAATGGAATGTTACAACAATAGTAACGAAGTCTTACTGACAGAGTTGTACCACGAGGTGTTTACATAAGCAGAGAATTATTACTGCTTAGATTATATGTAGATCAAAGAAAGGTTAAACAAACAAATGGAAAGGAAAATTGTGATTACACACAATTATTTGGAGCATATCCTTCCCATGAACAAGCAGAACATGACATACAGGGTTGGAGAGCAAGTATCCAACCACTCAGATAAAGAGGCAAGGATTAATCAAGATGTTACCCATACAACAGTGTTTGGATAACTGGCCACGGAACATTTAGCATCGCGCCTCCAATGTTCTTGTTGAAAATTGGAGTACCACAGACATGCTTCGAGATAGCATTGGCCTGGTCTTGAAGCAAGGTCGGACTTGGATACACAAAGGATTCATGAGGAACAACTTATAGAAAAAGTCTTACAATTTCCTCCTGGAAGAATAGTTATCCTTGCAGAAGAAAATATAATGATGGGTCCTCCAGCCAGGGGTGCTGGGCATGACATCATATTACCGGGTCATCAAAGGACCAACATTATAACTACTGGAAAGTTGTCCCAACCATCATATCTGACTGAGATTCAGATCCGATTGGTGTCATGATACCTCAGACTCAGGATGTTCTAGAAGAAAAAGTGCAACACAAATCGTCGAAATGGCATTGCAAGATTCTCGGGAATGAACTATGGGAGCGGGTTCCCGAAACAATAGTTCATCATTAAACCAAGGAAAGGATGCAGAGGTGGCTGATGGGCTCAGCGACAATTCATCAAGAATTCCAAATGGATGGATTTCCATAATAATATGAACAAGAAGATGACACTTGTCAATGCAAATGGTATAATGTTGTATGCTCGAGGAAAACATACACCATTAATCAATAGTTGGAAGGTGTGCCCGAAATATGACCTTAAGCAGCAAGATCAATGTTAGAGGGACGATTCAATAACCAACAGTCCAAAAACAAACTGTCGGTCATTAACTTCATAGCAATAGGGTTGCTAGGATTATAGAACTCAAGCAGCATCGTTAGCATATTGGTATCCCGGTTAAAAACAACACGGGGACCAAGGAAGAATGGTGATGGTGAGAAGTATCATCATACCGAGAATTTCTAAGAGGTGGAGCAATCCCCACCACATTCTCAACATAAAAGACAGTAATACTTCAATGCAGAACACAACACTAGCTGGAGAGCAAGTTGTATTCATAATGTGGACAAGTTCGCGAAGAAAGGAAGACAAGGGGGTTGTCGATGATAGTAAAAAATCATCGAGTGGAAGGAGGGTATTTCTCATCATGAACACAGTTGACATCTCGAAGAAGTCAAAGTGTTGAAGGTGATCACGACACATTGTCGGGAGTTTTCAAGAAAATACAATCAAACAATCAATGACAACAAGTAAGGGAATGACGAGGTGGCAAGTTATAGGATCAATATATAAGATGCAAGCTCGGAATCAAAGTTGCCTTACTGAACAAGCAACCAGATGCTGAAAGCTCGACGTAAGTTGTGCTCAATCTCTGAAGAATTTGTGCACCAAAGAAGGACGAGGTAGCACAGTCAAAGATAGCTAGACAAGGGATGTACCCGATAGTCTAGGAATAGAACCAGGTTGAGTTTAAAAATTTCCCAGTAACTTCTACTAGGGGTGTTGAATTTTTAGAGCGGATTTGATTTACTAAACGGTGTCCTCGGTTGACGGCAACCTAGAACCCGTAGAGTGTTTACGACAAGCAAAGGTATTACTTCATCAAAAGTTCAAAGGTGTGGTGCAAGGCATGATATCCTCGAGATATTAGAGGGTAAAACTCGAAGGTAGAACACGATAGGAGTTGAACTAGGTCATTGACCTATGACAGTAGATACTTTAACCTTGTCAAAATTTGACGAGGCCTGGAATGGATTTATTCCAGATATATTGAATAAGGACAGCATGGTCGGAACCGTAACTGCAAGGGATCAAATTTATTGACACTGAAGAATTATTTAGATGAAAAAAAAAACATTTGCAAGAAGCTCCCGAGACGGTCTACATCGTTTCCATGGGCATGAACAAAAGCTCAAGGTCGACTCCCATTTCTCCAATGCATACGTTTCATTTACCTCTTGCTTTGATAAAATTGTAGTGTTGGAATTTTATCCGGTAGAACACCGGAAGGGTATGACTTGTGAAAACTTTTGGGTTCTCACGGATTAGGGGAAGGCATAGGTTCAACCCATCGGGCATCTTAGTAACATATACCACAAGTTTCAAAAGTAAATACACATGCTCGAAAGCAGAGCATGGTTGGCCAAGTAGAGGATACAATTTACCAAAGGCATTATGTATCAGGGGAAGAACTCAAGGTTTTGATATGTCGGAACGGTCGGATAATAATCCACAAAAGGATCTGGCAGACCGCCACGAATCAGGTGTGAGTATCGATACTCAACTAGAAGAAGAAATAATTAAAGGAGATCACATCATAGAAACAACTGACTAATTCAACCAAATGCAAAGGAATTATGTTTTCCGAAACTAGATATCAAAAGCAAACGCTCTGATCAAGGATGGATAAGTTGAATACACTTAGTTGGACAATCAATAAAGGTTTGAATTGTCGAGAACCAACTCATGTCCGGAATGACGTCTGAGTCGGAAAGATAATTTTATAAAGGATATCCTGATGACTGCGTGCATACGCACATATTGAATCAATAGGATCAAAATGGCTAAGGAAAAGGATATTAACGAAGACTACTAGTCATATGGAATTAACCATAATCCAAGCAGGTAAGAATTTCAAGAGTAACTGGCTGCAGAAAATTTCCGAAGGATCAAAAAGTATTCCAAGGAATTTTAGTGAGACATATGAACAATTGAGAAGAACGGATCCTCGATAACTGTAAGGAAATAACCGTAAGGGTTTTCATGCGAGATAAAACTGCAAGACAGTAAACTCAAAGGATTCTCAGGACAACGGAGAATATTTCGAGGCATCATGTAACAACAAGAGCGACAAAGAATGATCATGAGAATGATAAGGGCATACGGATAACCATAGGGATATATCGGTGGCAGTGAATTGCAAAGGCCATGAGCACAAGTTCTCGGGTTAACAGCGGAGAGTATCTTCAGGGTCTTCTGATGCAGCAGACGATCATCGATCATAAGGTGCTCTCCGGGTAAAAGTGGTAACGAGATCCTAATGTTAGATTTAGCAAAATTCATTTATCCCGAATAGAAGAGAGATAAGAGTCCCAGAGTATAGACGAGGAGTAAAAGATCCTAATACCACCCAATGGTGTTGTGGGCCCGTAAGCCACACAACAAGTTAGTAAATTTGTTTTTCAAAGACTAGACTCAACTTCGGCCAAGGAGTTGGAAAGGGGGATTCCTACAGGCAGTCGGCTCTGATACCAACTTGTGACGCCCCCGATTTGACCGTACACTAATCATGCACGCAAATGTGTACGACCAAGATCAAGGACTCACTGGAAGATATCACAACACAACACTAGACACAAATTAAAATAATACAAGCTTTATATTACAAGCCAGGGGCCTCGAGGGCTCGAATACATAAGCTCGAAAACACAAGAGTCAGCGGAAGCAATAATATCTGAGTACAGACATAAGTTAAACAAGTTTGCCTTAAGAAGGCTAGCACAAAAGTAACAACGATCGAAAAGGCAAGGCCTCCTGCCTGGGACCTCCTAACTACTCCTCGAAGCCGAACTCCACGTAGAAACATCCTCGGGATCTTCTGGCTCCTGGACTCCACCACCTGGTTGCATCATCCGAGAAGAAAGGAAGAAAGGGGGAAAAGGGGGAGCAAAGCAACCGTGAGTACTCATCCAAAGTACTCGCAAGCAAGGATCTACACTACATATGCAATGATATCTGTGTAAAGGGGTAATATATGTGGACTGAACTGCAGAAAGCAGAATAAGAGGGGGATAGCTAATCCAATCGAAGACTACGCTTCTGGCCACCTCCATCTTGCAGCAGTAGAAGAGAATAGATGAAAGTAACAAGTATCAAAGCTTCTGGCAGCCTCCGTCTTGAGTAGCAGAAGAGTTCACCAAGTAACATCGTAAAGCATAATCCTACCCGGCGATCCTCCCGCACATCACCCTGTGAGAGAGCAACCACCGAGTTATATCTGGAACTTGTCTGGGTGTGTTTTATTAAGTATCCAGTTCTAGTTGTCATGAGGTCCGAGTACAACTCCGGGTCGTCCTTTTACCGAGGGACACGGCTATTCGAATAGATTAACTTCCCTGCAGGGGTGCACCACATATCCCAGCACGCTTGATCCCATTTGGCCGGACACACTTTCCAGGGCCATGCCCGGCCTCGGAAGATCAACACGTCGCAGCCCTACCTAAGCACAGCAGAGAGGTCAGCACGCCGGTCTAAGTCCTAGGCGCGCAGGGGTCCGGGCCCATCGCCCAACGCACACCTGCACGTTGCGTACGCGGCCGGTAAGCAGACCTAGCCTCTCCTAATACCAGAGTAGGCTTTCCAGTCCAATCCGGCGCGCGCCGCTAAGTCGCTGACGTCAAAAAGGCTTCGGCTGATACCACGACGTCGAGTACCCATAACTATTCCCACGTAGCTGGTTAGTGCGTATAGACCAAATGGCCAGACTCAGATCAAATACCAAGATCCCGTTAAACGTGTTATTATGAAATAACCGCGGACAACGACCAGGGCCAGGCCCACCTGTCTCCTAGGTAGTCGCAACCTGCCCTGTCGCTCCGCCACAAAGTAACCATCAGGGGGCTGTCGGGAACCCAGGCCCACCACTACCTGGGTGGAACCACCTGCCCCTTTAGCCCCCATATCCGAACCATCATCATGTGACATGTAAAATGTATGTAGTATATATACCCGTGATCACCCCCAAGCGATCACGGCCCGATAGAATAGCAGGGCAGACGGACAAGGGTGTAGGGCCACTGATGGTATACTAGCATCCTATACTAAGCATTTAGGATTGCAGGTAAAGTATCAACAGTGGTAGCAACAATGACAGGCTATGCAGCAGAATAGGATTATCGAAAGCAGTAACATGCTACACTACTCTAATGCAAGCAGTAGAGAGAAGAGTAGGCGATATCTGGTGATCAAGGGGGGGGCTTGCCTGGAAGCTCTGCAGACGAAAGGAATCTTCGGAAGCGTAGCCGTAGTCGAGCACCGAAGCATCAATGGTCTCGGGGTCTATCACAGTATCGGAGTCTACCGAAAATAAGCAACGAAGGGGGAAACAAATAAATAATAGAGCAAACAATAGCATCACAAAGCATAACATGGAAATACGCGGTGCTACGTGTGACCTAACGCGGTGCTCGGTGATACAGGCGAAGAGGAATAACATCCGGGAAAGTATTCCCGGTGTTAGGCATTTTCGGGCAGATGAAACGGAGGGGAAAGTTGCATGTTCGGTATGATAGGGACGTGTGGTTGACGAACGGACTGCGTAGTCGTATTCGTCTCGTCGTTCTGAGCAACTTACATGTACAAAGTTTTTCGATCCGGGCTACGGATTATTTAATATGATTTATCAAAGTTTTATTAATATGCTGGAGTTATTTAATTAATTAAATTAGAATTATCCGAAACAGTGTATGCTGATGTCATCATGACATCAGCATGACATCAGCATTCTGTTAAATAAATTAACAGTAGTTAATTAGCTTATTTAGTCATTAAGTTTAATTAAACTTAATTAGTATTAATTAATCAGTATTAATTAGTCCAGATTAATTAGTTAATTAATTAGTTAATTAACTAATTAATTAATTATAATTATTATATTTATTTATTTATTTTATTTTTCAATTTCATTTCTTTTTGTTAAATCGTTTTACAGGGGGGGGGGCCACACGTCATAGGGCCAGGGGACATGTCCGTGCCCGGGCCCCTTTGGGCACCGGACACGTCCGGCGAGCGTGTAGCGCGCACGGGCGCGCGGCGAGGCCCGGAGCAGAGGACAGCGGCGGAGCGCGGCGGGACAGCGCGCGCGGCGTGGCCGAGCGGGACGAGCGGGGCGTGGCCGGGGCACGAGCGGGACGGCGCGGGCGCGGCGAGGCGGGCGTGGAGTGCGCGCGCGTGCAGCAGCAGCAGCGGCCAACCGCGGCGACGGTGCGGCGCGGGCGATGGCGCAGCGGGGCGACGGGGCTAAGCAGAGCAGCAGCAGTTGGGAGCAGCAGCAGCGAGCAGTGGCGGTGCGGGCGAGGCCAGCGCGTGCGCGAGCGAGGCCGAGCGCGGTAGGGGCGCGCGCAGCGCGGCGCGGGCGCGGCCGGCGAGCACGGTGCAGGCGCGGCGGCGGTCGGGGCGGAGTGCGGGGCTGCAGCGACGGCCACGGGACACGGGGAGGAGGGGAGGAAGGGGAGCTCACGGGGAGGGCCGGGGAGAGGTCCGGTGGGGCAGGGGAGTGATGAGGCGGCGCAGGGCCGGGGCAGGCGGCGGTGGAGGCCGGCGACGGGGTCCGGCGATGGCCGAGGCGGCGACGGCGCGATCGACCCCGATCCCGATCTGGATCGGGGGAAAAGGGGAGGGGGAGAAGTGAGCGAGGGGGTGGGGGTTAGGGTTTCGGTGGCCTCCTGGGGGAGGCCTTGTAGTGGAGGGGAGTGGGCCGGCCTGGCTGGGCCCGTTGGCTGGGCCAAGGCCCAGTTGGGCCGGGGTTTTTTTGTTTCTTTTTATTTTTTTGTTTTTGTTTTAACTTATTCTTTTCTGTTTTGTTTTTTAGATTCTTTTAAACTTTGTTTTATAAAACACACAACTAGTTTATAAATTAGTTTTAATAATTAGCCCACAGCCACATTTAACTTTATAGCTAAAATAAACAGTTTAACATTTTATTAATTAGAAAAGGTATTTAATTAAACGTTCAAGCTGCTGTTTTAAATATCATAGTGTATTTAATTTATTTATTAAAAATGTGGTTTCAACACGACAAAAACCCAGAGAATATTTGCCACACATGGAACATTTTTGTTTTCACGTTTGACAAATTTAAATTTTGACTTTAATTTGAATTTGAATTTGAATAGTATTTGGATTAACGAGAGATTATCAACAGTAACAGTGGTGACGTGGCATCATTAGCGTGTGGTTACTGTAGCTTAACTACCCGGGCGTCACACGTCTATTGCATCTCTTGTTTAGAATCATCTCCACCATATTCATCACTTATAATAAGAGCCAAAGTGTCCTCATAATAGTCACTAGCGGACTCATATCCACCATCCTCAGTAGCAATCATCACACGCTTAGATGGGCATTCTCTCGCATAATGACCTCCACCCTTGCAAAGACAACAAATAATATCATGTGTTTGCCCCAATGATGCCATGGATGAAGAAGAGCTCTATGCAGGCCCTGAAGGTGTGTTCTTGGCAGATAGTGGTGGCTTTGCCTGCTTTCTTATATCATGGTTGGAGAATGCATGCGGTCTCCATGATGAAATTCGACCTGCAGAAAAGTTAGTCCACGCCAATGCCTGTCGATCCTACACTTCACATTCAGTTTTGCAAGGAAGATGGAATAAATGAGTGATATTATTATACTCCTTATACTCTAAAATGGTCCGAATCTCTCTATTTAACCCACCCATAACATGCAAGCATAGCGTTGTTATCCTCAACAATACCACATCTAACCATGCCAGTTTGTAATTCCTGATAAGATTCCTCTAAAGAATTTTCCCCTGTCTTGAACGCTACATTTTTTGATGTAATTCACGTTGATAATATGGTGGAACCCAACGAGTAGGCATAGTATTTTTCAAAGCAGGTCAAGTAGTTGGGATATTATAATGATGTAATCGACAATGTTCAGACCACCAAACAGAAGCAAAACTAATGAATTTACAAACAACAACATCAACATGTCTATGCCGAGGATGTTGTAAGCATGTGAAACGTTGTTCAGTTTCCAACTCCCAAGTAAGATAGACATCAGGAATGTATCTACCCTCAAACGATGGAATATTCAATTTTAGTTTAAGAACATTGTCATAATCTCATACCCGAGGTGGTGGTGCAACCCTACCATTCCGATTATATGCATGAGGACGACCTGGTGCTGGTGCTGGTGGTTGCATGTAGTTCTGATTTGGTACAATCTCATCTTCGTAATCACCCTTGTAATCATCATCCTCGACAAAGTAGGAGCAGGAGCCATAGAAGCATCAATAGTAGGTGCAGCGGCACTAGAAGTTTGGCCATCCTCAACGGGAGCATGTAACATCCCAAAATTCTAAATTTTGGAATGTTATAACAAATAGATAGATTTGATTGCTTGTTGATGTGCTGAGTGAAACCTAGTGAAATTTGAAAGTTTTGAAAGTTAAATGAGAGGGAATAAAATGACTTTCCCAAAACTTTCACTTTGCATTTTGATCTCCGGGAATTCAAATTCTTTTCATCACAAAACCCTAGAGTGAAGATAATATGACTTCTTCCATTCATTTCAAATGATGAAGGGCTTGAAAGGATTTTGAATTTCGTTCTTGAAATATTTTAAATTCAGAAACTTTATGCAACTCAATGATTTTCCCTAGAGAAGATAAAATGACTTCTTCAAATTATAGGAAATATGAGTTGGAAGTTTTTCTGGAATTTTCTGCAACTCATTTTCAAAATTGAGTTATTTGGGTTTTATTCAAATTATTTTTCTCCAAAAATAAAATATATAGAATTTAGGGTAACATGATTCCCTACAGCAAAAAATTGGAGAGAAAAAAATTTGAAATCTTTTTGGCATTTTTAAAATGATTTTTACTGGTTTTTATTGCATCACAAGCACTATTTGATTTATTAGAATTTGTGAGCATTTTATTTGACTGTAGAAAAATGTCCATGTTGTAGGGTTTGTTTTTCTAAAAATATTGGTATATTATATGCCTATATAATATTTTAGGTTATTTCTATTTTATTATTTTTTTTGTCTATGTTTAAAAAAAAAATCTTCCGCCGAAACTGGGCCGGCCCGGCTTCCGCCAGGCCGCGGCCCAGCTCGCCCGCCGCCCATCTTCCAACTCGGGACGGAGTCCCGAGCGGGCACGCCGCCGCGCCGCCATGGCCGCCGTGCGCCGCCCGGCCTCCCCTTTGCCCCTCCTCCACGACATCTCAGCCCCCCTGCCGCCTATAAATACGCCGCCGCCGCCCCTCTCTCGTCCTCGCCTCGCATCGCGCCGCCGCACGCATCTCGCCGTCGCCGCTGCTTTGCAACCGCCGCCGCCGCGCACTTCTGCCGCCACCGCCGCCGCTCGCGTTACCCGCCGCCACCGCCCGAGCGCTGCCGCGCCTCGCCCCTCGCCCTCCTGCAGCGTCGCGCCGCCCGCCGCTGTTTCGCACCGCCGCCGACTGCCCCACCATCGCCGGAGCTCCGCCGGCCGACGACCCGCGCCCGAACCGCCCTGCTCCGCCCCGATCCATGAACCGGTAAGGGAAAAGACGCCCCGGTCCGGTTTAGATCTCGGGTTTCTTCAGGTTTTTTTTAAAACCGTTTTTTCTTGTAGTTAGGTTAGTTAACGAACGTTCGTTCATTTGTCAGTAGGAGTGGACGAATTCATTAGTTTAGTCTCAGCAGTGAATGATTTTCTTTTAGTCTGTTTAATAGTCAGGGACTTAGTTGTAGTATCTTGTTTTTACAGTTTAGTCCCTATACTTCAAACGGCCGTAACTTTTTACCTGTTGGTCCAAATCCAACGAAACCAACGCCCACGTCTTTGTTATGATCCCCTCTTGCGAGTAAAACAACTTAAACATGTTTTTGGAGAATTTAAAATTTGAATTCAACTACTTTTGAATTTGAACTTTGTTTGATCATAACTTGAGATTTATAACTCTTTTAGTTGCTTCTTTTTGCAAATCAAAGCTCTTGACCTAAACTTTCTGATAATGCCAAATTCACATAATTTTGGTACTGTTGGAATTTGTTTTATGTTTCAAGAGTCATTCATTTGTTTTCGAAGTTTTCTGAAGTGTTTTATTCGTTCTATCCGAGTTTCTGAGTGATTGCTTATGTGTGGTTACTATTGTTTGCTTACGATAGATTGATCGGAGAATGACGAGTAGATCTATCACGAGTTTTGAGTGCAAATCTTCTACATTGTCAGTACAAGGCAAGTTCACACTTTGATCATACTTTTCCAATACCCAGTTTTTATTGCATTAGTTCTATCCTCAAACACTTGCATGACTAGGACTGGTTACCTAATATGATGCTTTGTAGTTCATGAGGTAGGAACCCAATGACCTGAGATCAACCAAAGGGGGGTATACGCTTTGTTACCTATTGCTTAGCCATGCTAGTAGACGTGGATTGGTATGAGAGTTTCATGAAAGATGTGAGTGATTTTTAAGGGAAATTTTAAGGTGGAAATAAATTACACATCTGGGTGGATTGGTTTGGGGCACCCTGGGATTGACTAGTGGATTGCCCGGACACCTGGGGTTGCCAGTGTTGTCCTAGGAAATCCCGGGGTTTCTGTGTGATTGTCCTATTGGAATGCCACCCAGGCTCAAAGGGATCATATAATATTTTCATGCCTAGAAACATCCATGTGCAGCCACAAGCCATTATGGGCTCTGGCATATTATGAGTAAGTTGTGTGACCTCTTTTAGTGGTGGACTAGCAGATGTAGTGGATGTAGGTGTACGGGTCCACCCGGGGTAAAGAGTTAATGCTTCTGAAAGATTGTGTCTCGGTCATCCGTTTCTCAAACACCATGCAGTGCGAGAAATCCAACGGAGGCGATCGAGTCTTGTGGGGAAAAGTGCACAAACCTCTACAGAGTGTACAAACTATTCATGAGTAGCCGTGTCCCCGGTTATGGACATCTTTGAGTATCTAGAAGTGGATTATTTGTTGATCTCAACACTCTATTTTAATTAATTTGTTGGGTTAATAATGACTTTGGTTTGGGATTGAGATGGGGGGTACCATTCTCAATTGTTCATGTTTTAAATTTAACAAAGTAGTTAAATAAAATGCATTCCTTTGTGGTAGGGAAAAATCAGCTTTATGCAAAAACAGCCTTACAGCCTCCACCAGCCAAATATGCATGTAGTTGTAGGCATTGTTCATCATTACTTCTAAAGTGTGAAATTGCCAGTACATTCAATGTACTGACCTACATGGCTGCAACGTCTCATGTTGCAGGAATTTTATTCGACGAGTAAGTGTTACGTTAGGGTTGCGCTGTCTACACTCAACTTTGCCGTTGGTGTTGATGGGAATCCACAACCTTTGTTGCTTCCGCTATGATCGATTGAGGTAATAGTATTTACGTTACTTAATACATGTGATTTACGTCTGTTATAAATCCTCGAGTACTGTGTGTGTCAGCATACCGATCCAGGGATGACACTTAAGCACAAAGACTTGATCCATTCGGGTCGGGTCGCTAGAAGATGGTATCAGAGCACATGTTGAATGTAGGACGTGACCCTAGAAACTAGCCAGCCCATAGGAAAGGATTTCTCTAAAACTTTATCTTCAAAAATATTCTTACCTCTCTTCTTTTTCCGAGCTTTGTCAAATTTTCCCTGTGACCTTAAATAGTTAGACAATACCTTTTCCCAGTTTGACCACTTCGGAGTAAAAAAGATTTCACCATGCATTGGAAGTGTTGAAGCTAGAACAATGGATACTCCGAAGATTTGAAGAGTTGAGGACTTTGAAAAGATGTTGACCTGTAGAAGACCAAACCCCTGATATGTACTTACGTTAGATGCGACGATTGTGAGCCGTCATTTGTTTGATGTTTTCTGACGGCCACAAACTAAAACCCTCTTTTCAAAACTATTGTTTGTATTGTGTGTATCTCTCCCCACCTTCCGAATATCATCCCAAAAACCCTTCAACCCAATAGAGGATGATTGAAGATAGACTTGAAGTCTCTGGACCAATGACCCAATCGGAGGCAGAACTATGGATACAAAACATGGAGGACCACTTTAGGAAAAATTTGGTTGCAAGGAAGTATGAGGTTCAATATGCTCTGCAGTACTTTAAAAAAAGTGCTGCAACAGGGTGGAAGATGCATCAAGCCATACAAAAGATGTAATGGATCAAGAAGTTGGGAGGAATTCAAGAAGACTTTGTTAAGATCCCGTCTCATCCGAGAGCGTGGTGACAACCCGAAGAAGAAACCTTGTGCCTGCAAGATTTGTGGAGAAATAGGACACACCCAGGAGGAGCACAAGGATGAATGCCCTAATTGTGAAGGAAGTCACCCAGATGAAGAATGCCCAACTAGTCAAATTACTTGTTTCTTGTGTGAAGGGACTACCCACTACCCTGCTCAGTGTCACATTTACCCCATGGTACAACGAACCATCCAGCAGAAGAAAGAAGCAATGAAAGAAGCCCTCATGGAAATTTCAAAGGAATCCGCGATGGAGGAAGATGTTGACGACCCTGATGGAGAAGGCCTAAATAGATTTTTCTCCCGTGCTTGCTATTCATGTGGAGAAGAAGGACATTTTTCACAGTATTGCACGAAGGAAAGCCAAGAGTATCTGGGAGACTTCCCGATGGAAGAAGTGGAGTTTGATCCACAAAAGATAGAAGCATTGATAGGAACGGAGAAGTCGAGGAAGAGAAAGAGCATGTGTCCCCAGAAGAACCCAATTTATGTGGAAAAGGATCTAAGTAAAATCACATGTTACAGGAGCAAGGATTTAGGTCATTATGCTAGCAATTTCCCAACCAGGAAGCGAAGAACCCAGTGAACCAGCATAGTCACCATGAAGTCCTTAGATTTGTCTGATGTCATGAGTTTACACTACAAGGAAGTAGGGCATTTTGCCGGAGAATGTTCAGAACATAGGAAAGATGGAGTAGAGTAGTTGAGATCGTAATATTGGAATGAAGCATGTAGCTAAATGAGGAACACCCTTTTACAATGTTGAGTTGTGTATGGAAATAACAATGTAATAGTTTGTGAAGCAATAGAAGTTGATATTTCTTTGGAGTCTAAGAAGGAGATGGTTGTTGGATGACGGTGTGTGTCTCCCTTGCTATCTCACCCAGACCAAAACCTAGAACCCATGGACCAGTTGACCCCAAACCTTTCTCGGACAAACGACCCCATTTTACCCAAGGATGTCCGTATGTTGTCCTGAGAACCCCTTCCATCTTATGCCTAGAAATGAAAATGCTTTACGAGTCTTTTCTCAAAGGCCCGGAAACCATCATGACACTGACTAGCGATCAGGATTATCCAAAGATCCTGAAGGACATGATGAAGCAGATTCACCTAGAAGGAGATGCAGTTTACAAGGGTTATCCCTTCATGGAGAATGGAGTTGAACTTTGGTACGTGAAGGTACACCTCCATTGTGTGAAAGGAGTTTTCCCAAAGACTATGGGTCAATACTTTTTCATCTCCCAAGTACCACGAACATCATTCTTCGATTTTGTTCGTGAAGCTACTATGGAGGCCATACGTCAGATTGGAGAAATACTCGAAGCAAGACTTCATTATACCCAGGAATGCCTGAGTAAGGTGCAGGCAGAGATGATGGAGATGAAGCACACAGCCAATAGAATGAAGCAAAGGATTGATGATTTTAAGAATCACATTGCACAATTCCAGTGGGACTGAAGCGTCCTTAGCTAGGACAAAGGAATAAATATGGGAGGAATGTTTGACCATACCCAACTATGTGGATGGCAGCATTTGTAGTGAAGCACCTTTGAAATTGAGTATTGAATAGTGGTTCAGGAAGTAATAAAAGATTTGATATGAGGAGATTATGGATTATGGATGTACCAGTGCATTTTGTTTAGGGCGATACTTTTCCGAGTGAACCCTGGACAAATAAAAAGGAAAGTGTTGCTCCAAGGAGTCGAGTTTGCACAAATAAGTTGGAGTTTATTTTTGATATGAAGCTTACCCCAAGAGTATGAAGGAAAGAAATAAGTACAATTGGATTTAAAGAGGAGGTAATGCTGGAGTATGGAGCAATAGTAACTCCAAGGATGAGTTAAGGATATACAAGTTCAGAAGTGGACCCACAAGCCGAGGACCTAAAGGAGGCTACGTAATTATAAGGGAACCACGAGACTTGCAGAAGTAATATGTTTCTGCTGTAGTGAAGCAGTGCACTTTGCTAGTGATTGTCTCAAGGAGAAGGAGATTTCTGCTAAGTAGTTGAGTTGAAGGATGCAATGGAAATGCAGTAGATTGTAGTAAGTTGAGAATCAATAGAGTTAGTATCATGGTATTGATTTTGGATTTTATGAGTTGTTACTACATAAGTGAAGGGTGAAGACATGATGCATGGAATAAGATTTTGGAGGAGAACTAGTGTATTCATTTTAAGTGTGGTAGAATCCAACACCGTTATGCGAATACACTAGCTAGTGGTTAGTTACGTCAGACTTAGAATGGACTGCCCAAGGATGAGTGTGAGTAATTACACTCGGTTGTGTACCCAAAAAATAAAGGGATACCAAACAAATTGGATGGATTTAAGAGAGCCAAGGAAGTTGGATGTTGGAAGAATGATCAGTTGTAACCCGATGATGAGACCAAGTGTTAGTAGTGATGAGATGAGCCATAACCCATAGGCCCCAGGACCTGTCAAGGAAGCAAGCACATTCTTGCTGAAGGAAAACCCCTGGAAGAAGTTACGACTTTGTCAATAGACGATCTTATAGGTGTTTACGCAAAACCTGAGGGTTGTGAAGAACGATAGATGTTTTATTCAGCTTGCAGAAGTAATGGATTGTATCCGAACTCATTTCGTCGACAAGAGAAATTCTGCAATGCTTGTGAGGATGACCGAGTGTTAGAATTCGAGATTCACTAAACCATATACAAGGTAATGATTTGGGTGCGGAATGGATTGATCACCATACCGACTTACTCTTATTATTCGCCTCTGCTATACGGGATGGTAAATCTGAGTGACTTACCTATAGTAGAGATACGACGATGCCAAAACTTTGTTTAAACCTTAGAACGGTATAGAAAATTTTCCCTTGTACACGGCATGCTGTCGCCAACCGTAGGATATACGGTGAGGATGAAGCCCAGACCCGTTTTCTGCAGGGACCCAATCAAATTGTTTCATGACCACCATGACATATCAATATTTGTTTAGTATTGGCGCCAGACCTGTCAGCTAAGAGGAACGAATCTTGATAACAAGAATTGAGGACAAAGGTTATGCCACTACCTAAGGAGTCCAGATGAGAAATTACCCCGAGGATCCGAGAAGACCGACACTGCTAAAGGACGAAGTATAAGAGTTTTGATGGAACCGTATCCATGCTTCTAAGTTTTGTAGCACCCTAGGCCACACCAATCAATGGATTGGCTCGAAGACCCCCAAACCCTAACCTATTTCTTGCTAGCCTCTCCGAATCTCGAGGACGAGATTCATTTTAAGTGTGGTAGGTTTGTAACATCCCAAAATTCTAAATTTTGGAATGTTATAACAAATAGATAGATTTGATTGCATGTTGATGTGCTGAGTGAAACTGAGTGAAATTTGAAACTTTTGAAAGTTAAATGAGAGGGAATAAACTGACTTTCCCAAAACTTTCACTTTGCATTTTGATCTCCGGGAATTCAAATTCTTTTCATCACAAAACCCAAGAGTGAAGATAATATGTCTTCTTCCATTTATTTCAAATGATGAAGGGCTTGAAAGGATTTTGAATTTCGTTCTTGAAATATTTTAAATTCAGAAACTTTATGCAACTCAATGATTTTCTCGAGAGAAGATAAAATGACTTCTTCAAATTATAGGAAATATGAGTTGGAAGTTTTTCTGGAATTTTCTGCAACTCATTTTCAAAATTGAGTTATTTGGGTTTTATTCAAATTATTTTTTCTCCAAAAATAAAATATATGGAAATTAGGGTAACATGATTCCCTAATGCAGAAAATTGGAGAGAAATAAATTTGAAATATTTTTGGCATTTTTAAAATGATTTCTACTGGTTTTTATTGCATCAGTAGCACTATTTTATTTATTAGAATTTGTGAGCATTTTATTTGGCTGTAGAAAAAATGTTCATGTTGCAGGGTTTGTTTTTCTGCAAATTTTGATATATTATATGCTTATATAATATTTTAGGTTATTTCTTTTTTATTATTTTCTTTGTCTGTGTTTAAAAAAAAATCTTCCGCCAAAACTGGGCCGGCCCAGCTTCCGCCAGGCCGCGGCCCAGCTCGCCCGCCGCCCATCTTCCAACTCGGGACGGAGTCCCGAGCGGGCACGCCGCCGCACTGCCATGGCCGTCCTGCGCCGCCCGGCCTCCCCTTTGCCCCTCCTCCACGACATCTTAGCCCCCTCCCGCCTATAAATACGCCGCCGCCGCCCCTCTCTCGTCCTCGCGTCGCATCGCGCCGCCGCACACATCTCACCGTCGTCGCCCCTCTCTCGTCCTCGCCTCGCATCGCGCCGCCGCACACATCTCACCGCCGCCGCCCCTCTCTCGTCCTTGCCTCGCATCGCGCAGCCGCTGCTATGCAACCGCCGCCGCCGCACTTCTGCAGCCGCCGCTCGCGTTGCACACCGCCACCGCCCGAGCGCTGCCGCACCTCGCCCTCCCGCAGCGCCGCGCCGCCCGCCGCTGTTTCGCACCGCCGCCGACTGCCCCGCCGTCGCCGGAGCTCCGCCGGCCGACGACCCGCGCCCGAACCGCCCCGCCCGCCCCGATCCACGAACCGGTAAGGGGAAAAACGCCCCGGTTTGGTTTAGATCTCGGGTTTCTTCGTTTTTTTAAACCATTTTTTTCTTGTAGTTAGGTTAGTTAACGAACGTTCGTTCGTTTGTCAGTAGGAGTGGACAAATTCGTTAGTTTAGTCTCAGAAGTGAACGTTTTTCTTTTAAAGTCAGTTTAGTTGTTAGGGACTTAGTTGTAGTATCTTCTTTTTACAGTTTAGTCCCTATACTTCAAACGACCGTAACTTTTTACCTGTTGGTCCAAATCCAACGAAACCAATCCCCACGTCTTCGTTACGATCCCAATTTCCAGTAAAACAACTTAAACATGTTTTTGGAGATTTTAAAATTTGAATTCAACTATATTTGAATTTGAACTTCGTTTGATCATAACTTGAGTTTTATAACTTCGTTTTAGTGGACTCTTTTTGCAAATCGAAGCACTTGACCTAAACTTTCTGATAAGGCCAAATTCAAATAATTTTGGTACTCTTGGAATTTTTTTATGTTTCAAGAGTCATTTGTTTGTTTTCGAAGTTTTTCGAAGTGTTTTGTTCGTTCTGTCCGAGTTTCTGAGTGATTGCTTATGTGTGGTTACTATTGTTTGCTTACGATAGATTGATCGGAGTGTGACGAGTAGATCTATCACGAGTTCTGAGTGCGAATCTTCTACATCATCAGTACAAGGCAAGTTCACACTTTGATCATACTTCTCCAATACCCAGTTTTTATTGCATTAGTTCTATCCTCAAACACTTGCATGAGTAGGACTGGTTACCTAATATGATGCTTTGTAGTTCATGAGGTAGGAACCCAATGACCCGAGATCAACCAAAGGAGTGTATATGCTTTGTTACCTATTGCTTAGCCATGCTCGTAGACGTGGATTGGTATGAGCGTTTCATGAAAGATGTGAGTGATTTTTAAGGGAAATTTTAAGGTGGAAATTTAATACACATCTGGGTGGATTGGTTTGGGGCACCCTGGGATGGACCAGTGGATTGCCCGGACACTTGGGGTTGCCAGTGTTGTCCTAGGAAATCCCGGGGTTTGCATGTGATTGTCCTATTGGAGTGCCACCCAGGCTCAAAGGGATCATATAATATTTTCATGCCTAGAAACTTCCATGTGCAGCCACAAGCCATTATGGGCTCTGGCATAATATGAGTAAGTTGCGTGACCTCTTTCAGTGGTGGACTAGCAGATGTAGCAGATGTCGGTGTACGGGTCCACCCGGGGTAAAGAGTTAATGCTTCTGAAATACTGTGTCTCGATCATCCGTTTCTCAAACACCATGCAATGCGAGAAATCCAGCGGAGGTGATCGAGACTTGTGGGGAAAAGTGCACAAACCTCTGCATAGTGTACAAACTATACATTAGTAACCGTGTCCTCGGTTATGGACATCTTTGAGTATCTAGAAGTGGATTATTTGTTGATCTCAACACTCTATTTTAATTAATTTGTTGGGTTAATAATGACTTTTATTTGGGATTGAGATGGGGGTACCATTCTCAATTGTTCATGTTTTAAATTTAACAAAGTAGTTAAATAAAATGCATTCCTTTGTGGTAGGGAAAAATCAGCTTTATGCAAAAACAACCTTACAGCCTCCACCAGCCAAATATGCATGTAGTTGTAGGCATTGTTCATCATTACTTCTACAGTGTGAAATTGCCAGTACATTCAATGTACTAACCTACATGGCTGCAACGTCTCATGTTGCAGGAATTTTATTCGACGAGTAAGTGGTACGTTAGGGTTGCGTTGTCTACACTCAACTTTGCCATTGGTGTTGATGGGAATCCACAACCTTTGTTGCTTCCGTTATGATCGATTGAGGTAATAGTGTTTACGTTACTTAATACATGTGATTTAACTCTGTTATGAACCCTCGAGTACTGTGTGTGTCAGCATACCGATCCAGGGATGACACTTAAGCACAAAGACTTGATCCATTCGGATCGGGTCGCTTAAGAGCATGCTTCGCTCGTCCTACCTAATCAGAGCAACGTGGAGGTGTGTGGTTGTTGACATTGTTAGTGTTGGTGTTGGTGTTGTAGAGGTGCGAGGTGCAGCGGGTGGTGCTTGTGGAAGACACATGAGCAGTTCATTAAACTTGCCATCTAGCTTTGTTTCGAACGTATTCTCAATGCCATCGATCTTGTCCATGGCCTCTTCAAATCTGTTCAGCAAATCTTGCACCTGTTCAGTCATCATTTGCTATAATTTATCATGTAACACCTTATTCATCATTTTCTCCCAGTCAGTCTCATCGGCTTGTGATCCTACCATGGTTAGTAGCAATAGAAACACACAAGAATATGGTCCTATAGACTACCATGAGAATCATAATTCATCAAGCAAACCTCAAATTCTTATCCGTTCTTACCAAGCAGCAGGTGGTGATCGGCACCTGTGGTAGCCAAAACTCGTCAAAGCTTGGATAGAGAGATTGGCAGGTGGTGTCAACCGCACGACATAGATGTATGTGTAGCCGGGAATGTTTATAACAGTACTACAGGATGTTCCAAACGTGACACTACAATGAGAGATCCTTCAACAAAATTGTGTGCAACGCATTAATTGCAAACGATGTAAGAAAACCGTCGAAAATATACATACAGTTTGCGATGACGGAGACATCAAACACGATTCAGATTAGAGTTGCGTGTGTGATACATGGCAAACAATTCACTCAAATGAACTATTTTCGATTTGCCAACATAACAAAAACGGCCAGCCAGATCAACACGTGTGCGATATATGGCAAACAATTCAGTTTGCTGAACTGTTGCGATGTGCGAAAATAATAGACACGGTAAGCCAGATCAGGTGTGTGCCATATACGACATACATTTCACACGGATAAACTGTTTGCGATTAGCCACAACTAACAGAAATGGTCAAACAGATCAAGGTGTGTGCGCTAGATGGGAACACATTCTAATTAAAAGAAGCATGTGGGATGGTAATAACGAGCGTGCATGGTTGATGGAACAAGTCATGTGCTGACATTGATGATTGCGGTGCATCGTATGGTGCAAATGCCACATACCCTTCCAAGAATGCGTGCCCACTTTACACCACCCAAGAATGATACTTCACTTCAAAATATGAATCGTCAACAAATTTGAGCTTGCGTCCCGTCACTATCTAAATTACTATTCGCGCCAATCAAAAACTGTTCACACCGATCAAAACCTAAACGGTTTCCTACTTAGCAGCGTATTACTAGGTTATAAATACTACCTACTTCAGGATGACTGCACATTCCTCCTCACCCTCCTCTTCACCAAACGAACAAGTCTTTCTACTTCCTTCCTTGCCTCTATCGTGCCGTATGAGTTCTGGGTCGAGAAATTACCAGGGCAAGGCCAGCATGGAAGCGCAAGCATGAGAGATGTCTTGCCTCACGGCGAAAGCCGCTGACATGTCCCGCCGCACCGTTGAAGCAGTACAGAGGTCCCACCGCGTCGCCGATGCAGCACAGAGGTCCCGCCGCATCGTCGAAATGACAGACTGGTCCGGCCGTGCCGTGGAAGCAGCACATATGTCCTGCTGTGCCGTGAATGCTGCAGAGAGGTCCTCCCGTACCGCGGTGTCCTGGGAAGATTACTCGCGGGTAGGAGAGCACTCTCACATGTGCCTGCAAGCTATACTAGATAACCTGATGGATCAGATCTCCAGTCGGGCAAAGCTGCAGGAGGAGATGAATGGATCATTTTATAATGCTACCGGCGTCATCGAGCGCAAACTGCTAAGGGCAAAGATCGCCAAAAGTGCAAAGCATCAGGAGGAGACCACTGCCTTGTTGAAGAAGACGGGCGTCATCATCAAGAAACTTATGGACGAGAATGCCCTGCTCTACATCAAGCGCAAAAGGCTGGTGGAGGAATCCGTGGCTACTGCCGAGAAACGTATTGAGGACATGAAAGAGATCATCACCGCTAGCCGCGAGAACTAGTCTGCGTCTTCCTTCTTTTTTCTGGGGGTGTCTTCCTTATTCTTTTGCCCTTATGTCTTTCGGGCGTTGCCGCATAGGGCGTTTTTAATTATCTTCCTAAATATGTAACACAATTACAAAATAATTATCCATTGCCATCATTATTATATTTATATCAGTCTTGCTAGGTGTCATTAAGATCCGTGCAACATTTTCTGTTCAGATTTTCCTTTTTCTCTTAAATCTCAGTTGAGTCAGACATAGCCACACCATTAAGCGCCTGTAAATCAAGGGCTCGGGTGCCATTAATGGAGAAGTTGGGAGACAGGTGCATGGTGGATGGAGGTCAAAGGGCTCGCCTCCCGATAAGCATGCGCAACAATTTGTTCGCACGCCTCCCATATTCAAATAGCTACCCTACATGGTGCCTCATAGCCAATAAAAAAGGGGACACGTGGCGGCACGTAAATGGTAATACAACGCCCATGATTTCAATAATACTTGTGTTTCTAATTGTAATGTGACAACTCTTGTTCCAAAATCACTTTGTTGGTTGTTAATGTGCGCGCCTTTGAAAATCAGACAATTTTTTTTACCACAACATGTTGGTGCCATGTCATGACACCATGCCAAGTTTCATGATTTTCAGGCGAGTTTTGGATTTACAAGAATTTTAAAACCAAGTTTCTCGATGTTTCCGGCCGAGCCATGCTACTTGTGAACCGCGTCAGTAAATTCCCCGAAGAGGAGGGGATGATGCAGCACAGCGGCGGTTAGTATTTCCCTCAGTTATGAAACTAAGGTTATCAATCTAGTAGGAGAACCAAGCAAGCTATGTAAACAACACTTGCACACAAACAACAAATCCTCGCGACCCGACACATAGAGGGGTTGTCAATCCCTCGTGGGTAAGGTAATATGATAAATAGATAGATTGATAGATGCTAATAAAACACAATGAGATATTTCTGGGTTTTTGATAATATAGATCTTACATAAAAGAAGCTAATAAATTAGAAACACAAATAACAATTTAGATCTAAAAGTATATGATGAGAAATAGACTCGGGGCCGTAGGTTTCACTAGTGGCTTCTCTCGAGAAAATAGCATACGGTCATAAACAAATTACTGTGGGGAAATTGATAGAAGAGCAAATAATTATGATGATATCCAAGACAGTGATCATGTCTATAGGCATCACGTCCAAGATTAGCAGACTGACTCCTGCCTGCATCTACCACTATTACTCCACACATCGACCGCTATACAACATGCATCTAGTGTATTAAGTTCATGAAAGAACCGAGTAATGCCTTAAGAACGATGACATGATGTAGATAAGATCTATTCATGCAGAAATAAACCCCATCATTTTATCCTTAATAGCAACGATACATGCATGTCATGTCTCTTTCTGTCACTGAGATTGAGCACCGCAAATCGTACCAATTAGAAAGCACCTCTTCCCATTGCAAGATAAGTCAATCAAGTTGGCCAAACGAAACTGAAATATTGAAGAAGAAATACGAAGCTATATTAATCATGTATGGATAAAAATAGATCTGATCGTAAACTCACAATTCATCGGATCCTAATAAAACCACCACAAAAGAATTACATCAAATAGATCTCTGAAGAGAACATTGTATTGAAGATCAAAAAGAGAGAAGACGCCATCTAGCTACTGCCTACGGACCTATAGGTCTATGGTAAACTACCCACGCATCTTCACAGGAGCACCACTGAGGATGGTGAACCCCTCCGCAATCGTGTTCTCCTCCGACGGAGTGCCGAAAAAGGGCTCTAGATTGGATCTCATGGTTCTGGAACTTGCGGCGGCTGAAACAAATTTTCTCGGACTCCCCTAGGGTTTTTGCAATATTGTGGTATTTATGGAGCGGAGAGGCGGTGGAACGGAGTCCCGTGGGCTCAATTACCCACCAGGGTGCGCCTGGGGCCTGGGCGTGCCCTGGTGTATTGTGGGCCCCACAGGCCTCCCCTCGTGCACTTCTTTGACTTCGTAGATGTCTTTTGGGCCAAAAAGTCTCCAAAAAGTTTCATGGCATTTGGACTCCGTTTGATATTGATATTCTCGAAAGTAAAAAACAAGCAGAAAACAACTAGCACTGGGCACTATGTCAATAGGTTAGTCCCAAAAAATGATATATAGTTGCTAGAAAATGATTGTAAAACATCCAAGATTGATAATATAACAACACGGAACTAGAAAAAAATATAGATACATTGGAGACGTATCAACATCCCCAAGCTTAATTCATGCTCGTCCTCGAGTAGGTAAATGATAAAAACAGGATTTTTGATGTGGAATGCTGCCTAACATGTTCACCATATATTCTTTTCTTTGTATACATATGGAATTTTAGATGATTCAAAGCAATAGTCTATAATTTGACGTGAAGACTTTAATAGTAAAGCATATCAACAAGTAACCATGTCTTTCAAAACATCAACACTAAAGAAAGTTATCCCGAGCCCATTATGCTCAATCATTGATCCATTCATGAAACACATCCAAATATTAGCTACATCCAATGCTCAAGTGTGATAATAGTATTCTATAGTTGGTTCTTTATAAGAGAGATGGAGACTAATAAATAAATAAATAATGCACAAAAGTTAATATATAGTCCCTCCACAGGGGGAAGCGGAGATTTATAGAGGTGCCAAAGCTCGAAGCTTAAATTGAAAGATAGAATTATTTTGAGTGGCATGCTTTTCCTGTCAACGAAAATGACTAAGAGTTTCCAATATTTTCCATGCTAAATAAATCATAGGCGGTTCCCAAACATAAAAATAGAGTTCATTTCCATTTCCACCATTCTTTCACAATCCATGGCTAGCCGTATCCATGGGTGCCTACCATACCAGCACATACCAACGGAATTTATTATAGTATTTTATTGCATTTCTGGACTGGGCATCCCGATTACCACCACATTCTCGTGCATTGACAAGTGAATAAACACTCATCTTGACTATAACGTACGTAGCATGGAAAATATCGGCCATGCCTCGCCTCTCCATGAGCGGTACGGGCACACAAAAGAGAAGTTTATTTTAAAAATTAGAGTTGGCACATACAAATTTACTTAGGACAGCATGTAAATACCACATATAGGAAGGTATGGTGGACTCATTTGGCACAACTTGGGTTTTAGGAATGGGATGCACAATCAGTACGTATTTCCACTTAGTACAAGTGAAAGCTAGCAAATAGATTGAGAAGCGACCAACCAAGGAACAAAAACCATCATAAAAGAACATTAAACATCACTAACACCAAATAATGCAACATAAGTAGGATGTAACTTCATTGCATAACTATTGGCTTAATGTGCATGCATAGGGAATCACAACCCTTAACACCAATATTATTACTAAAGCATAATTACTCACCAACATAACTCACATATCACTATCATCATATCGCAAAACTATTGCAAGGAATCAAGTTTAATATCCAATGGTCTTCAAGATTTTTTTATTATATCTTCCCTTGATATCTATCACTTTGGGACCAAATTCGTTTAAAGCAAATTTCCATTGCCAATAACAAGCTCTCAAACAAAATTTAGTGAAGAATGAGAGCACATATTTCTTCAAAGTTTCACATCTCAAAATAATATAAGTGAAGCATGAGAGGATTTCTTAAAAATTTGTACTAACTATAAAAATAATCTAAGTGAAGCATGATAGCATATTTCTTCAAAATAACAGCACCACCATGCTCAAAAAGATATAAGTGAAGCACTAGAGCAATTCCATAGCTCTAAACAAATTTAAGTGAAATACACAGATCGATTCTAATAAATCATAGCATAATTTTGGCTTCCTCAAATAAGTGTGTCGAGCAAGGATGATTGTGACAAAATAAAAAATAAAACTATCTAGCACACATATAGTACAAGAAGCTCAAAGCAAAAATCATGATATGTGACGAATAAAATTATAGCTCCAAGTAACATTACCGATGGTCGTTAGAAGAAAGAGGGGATGCCTTTCGGGGCACCTCCAAGCTTAGTTGCTTGATACTTCTTGAATATTACCTTGGGGTGCCTTAGGGCATCCCCAAGCTTAGGTTATTTTCACTCCTTATTCCTTCATTCATCGTTATCTAACCCAAAATTTGAAAAACTTCAATCACACAAAACTTAACAAAACCTCGTGAGATCGGTTAGTATAATAAAAATCATCTTCACTATAAGTACTGTTGCAAACCCATTCAAATTCTATTATTACATCATACATACCATATTCTAACTTTACCATGGCTTACACCCCCGATACGAACCATAGATTCATCAAAATAAGCACACAATGCAACGAAAACAGAATCGATAAAAAACAGAACAGTTTGTAAAGACGTATTTTTTGGTCATAGTTCAGTAAATCTAAAAGTTCTGAAAATTTAGGAAAATGTGGGAAATTTGTATATAAAGTCTGTGTAAAAAATCAGTAATTGTTCAAGCTCCAGCAATTGAAAACAATTCTGCTACTGGACGCAAAAATTTATGTTCATGTACCGAATCAAATCAACTCTCACCCAAATCAATCCAAAGGCTTTGCTTGGCACAAACAGTAATTCAAATACAAAAAACACAATAATTACAGAAGTAATAATGTGTATTTATTGAAAAAAACCAAAAAGCAAAAAATATAACTATTGGGTTTCCTCCCAACAAGCGCTATTGTTTAATGCCCCTAGCTAGGCATCACACATAGATTCTTACGTGTTGTCATCTTTGGTTTCCAACTCCACAATCACACATCCATAATTCCTTAGAGATCTAGCAGGCATATTCTCAATAATCACACTCCTAGGAAGTTAAAGAACTCATTCATACGAGAAGGTTCTTTCATCAATTCAGCAAGGTTGAGGTGAACGCTAATAATCTTAAGATCTATATTGTTGCTACTAGAAGTGGCACCCTTGTTCTTAGGAGTTTGGGTAGATTTCTTACTAGGAGGAGTTTTTTCAATAGTTTTAATGGAAGAAAAAGCCGTGCTCAGATTCCTAAAAATTTCTTATAATTTATCAATCCAAGCCGATCTCTCTACTACCCTTTCAATGGTTACGGGTTGTTTCTCTTTTAGTAATTTACTAGCATCACCTATCTTTTAACCGATTCGATTAGCGATAGTGGATCCTTTTATCCAAATTTTCAACATGTTCTTTGGTAAGCCCTTTCTTTTCAATAGCATCTACCCTTTGCATGACATGCTCAAGAGTTAAAATTGTTTCATTGATAATGATAGGTGGAGATCCCACTAATCTCCCAAGGCATTCAAAGCATCAAGAGGAGGACAACTCAAAAAATTCCCACTGGTGATAGTGTCAAGAACATATCTATACCAGGTGGTGATTCCACATAATGATTTTGAAGAAGAACGATAGTATATTGCTAGTGAGTAGGTCTATCATGAGCATTGCAAATCCTATACCAAGCATCTCTCAGACTTTCTCCTACCCTTTGCTTAAAATTGAGAACTTCATTATCGAGATTGCACACAACGAGGGGGCAATCAGCCATAGCAATAAAGCGAACAAAGGCACCAACAAAAAGAGATCCAGCAAAAAGGCAAACGGAAAGAAGGCAAATAAAAAGGCAAATATGTTTGTGTTCTTGTAAAAAAGTTTTAGAAGTGGGGGGGGGTATGAAAACGAGAGGCAAATGGCAAATAATGTAAATTGCAAGGAGATGATAGTTTATGTGTGGGAACCTGATAGAATTTGACTTGATCTTCCCCGGCAAGGGCGCCAGAAATTCTTCCTACTACTTGTGAACCACATCAGTAAATTCCCCAAAGAGGAGGGGATGATGCAGCACAGCGGCGGTAAGTATTTCCCTCAGTTATGAAACCAAGGTTACCAATACAATAGAAGAACCAAGCAAGATATGTAAACAACACATGCACACCAACAACAAATCCTCGCAACCCGATGCATAGAGGGGTTGTCAATCCCTCGTCGGTAAGGTAATATGATAAATAGATTGATTGATAAAAGCAAATAAAATAAAATCAAATAAAACGAAGCGAGATATTTTTGGAATTTTGATAATATAGATCTAAAATAAAAGAAGCAAATAAATTGGAAACGAAAATAGCAGTTTAGATCTCAAAGTATGTGATGATAAATAGACCCATGGGCCATAGGTGTCGGTGTCAAAATCGGCAGGTCTTGGGTAGGGGGGCCCAAGTTGCGTATCTGAGGATCGGTGGTAACAGGGGAAGACAAGGACAAGATGTTTACCCAGGTTCGGGCCCTCTCGACGGAGGTAATACCCTACTTCCTGCTAGACTGATCTTGATGTATATGGAGATTACAAGAGTTGATCTACCTCGAGATCGTAATGGCTAAACCCTAGATGTCTAGCCTACGATTGTTCTATTAGCCTCTACGGACTAAATCCTCTGGCTTATATACACGCCGGAGGAGGCCTAGGGTTGTACATAGATGACTTGAGGAGGAAGGAATCATTACATCCAGACATCTATCTTGCCTTTCTACATACATAGGAATCCTACTCGGACACGGGGGATGACCTTCTGCTTTTATCTTCACGGCCCATCAGTCCGGGCCACATTCAGTAGTCCGGACACCCGAGGACCCCCAAATCCAAGACTCCCTCAGTAGCCCCCGAGCTTGCCTTCAATGACGAGGTTGTATCCGACTTCATGTCTTCGTCCTTGCAAGGCAGGTTCTTCGTTATACTTTGGAACAATGACAGTTCGATTCTGATTTCTATACCCCTCCTTGATGATTCCTTCCCGTCGTCGGCTCGACTTCAACATGTCCGATGAATGCGAATAGTTTATGTAATTTTTACCAATAAACCCCTGATCGTGCAAGGATGGTGTCTATTTAAAGAGATTGGATCTCAGATGCCATTCAACACTACGCAGAAACCCTTAGAGCCAACCACAAAAAATCCTCCAAATATGGCAAGCGCCCCTGGCTCCTCCTCGCGCCCCCACGACCCTCAAGCAGGCGACCGGGGAAGCTGCTCGGTATCTCATGCCCATCTGAATAGCCTTCAAAAGGAGGCATATCTCCTTCCCGCGGATCTAGTCTTTGTCCGGGCTGGATTTGCTTCGATCGATGGCGAAGCCTTGGCGAAAAACTTCCCCAACCGCACTAAAGAGGAGCGGCTGTGCTTCATTTCCTTCCTTCTGAGTGGTTTAGGATTTCAAATCCAACCTTTCCTCAGAGGTTTCCTAAAGTTTTATGGGCTCCAACTGCACAATCTCACCCAGGCTCTATCCTGCATATTGCGGGTTTTGTTGCTCTTTGTGAGCTATTTTTAGGCTGTGAGGCTCATTTCGAGCTATGGAGGAAATTCTTTTGCCTCGTCCCTCGCTCCCAAAAGGGATACATATTCGAGGTGGGTGATGCCAAAGTGTGGCGCATAGCAGGGACAGTTTACCTGTCCGGCACTCGCAAGAAGGGACCCGAAGAGTGGCCAACAGAGTGGTTTTATATCGAAGATGTTGCCCTTCCGACCCCAGTTCGGCGTGGTCTTCCCGAATTCTCCAGCGCCCTTTTGAAGAAACGCTTCAACTGGCGCCCCCGAAGCCCCAAGGAAGAAAGTAGCGAGGAGATTATGAGGCTAGTCAGCAAGATTAGAGTGCTTGCCCACTCCGAACTTTTGATAATTGAAGTAATGACCATCACGATAAAGCGGTGCATTCAACCACTCCAATCCAGAGGGTTTCCCATGTGTCATTAAATGGGCAAGACGATGCATCTTGTTGCTTACGCGAAGGTCCGGATAACCCAGCCGCCATGGCTGCCATCTTTGCTGATCTTTATAAGGGGGAGAAAGAAAATTTTGTCCGTTTAAAATTTTGGGAAGGTTTTTCCATGTTAACCCCATCGACCGGGTAAGTTTTTTGGATTGCTATCTTTATCCAACCTCTTTACTGAGATATGCTAATCGAACTATATTCTGATGTTTACAATAGGTATGGAGGAAGGTGATTGAAACGTCTCCAACGTATCTATAATTTTTGATTGTTCCATGCTATTATTTATGATGTTTTGGATGTTCAATGGGATTTGTTATACACTTCTATATTATTTTTGGGACTAACCTATTAACCCAAAGGCCCAGTCCAGATTGCTGTTTTTTGCCTATTTCAGGGTTTTACCGAAAAGGAATATCAAACGGAGTCCAAACGGAATGAAACTTCGGGAGAGATATTTTTGGAGCAAAATACACACGGGAGACTTGAGAACCATGGAGTAGGGCACACGTGGCGTCCACGAGGGTGGGCCCCCCCTATAGGGTGAGCCCCCTGCCTCGTGGGCCCCACGTTTGGCCCCCAGTGCCCTCCTTCCTCCTATATATACCTATGTACCCCGAAACCATCAGAACAACAGAGAAAACCCTAGTTCCACCGCCACAACCTTCTGTTCCCATGAGATCCCATCTTGGGGCCTTTTCCGGAGCTCCTCCGAAGGGGGATCTACCATGGAGTGCTTCTAGATCATCATCATCGCCTCACCAGGAGTCGTGAGTAGTTTACCACAGACCTTCGGGTCCATAGCTAGTATCTATATGGCTTCTTCTCTCTCTTTGGATCTCAATACCAAGTTCTCCTCGGTCTTCGAGGAGATCTATTCGATGTAATCCCTTTTTGCGGTGTGTTTGTCGAGATCCGATGAATTGTGGGTTTATGATCAAGATTGTCTATGAGAAATAGTTGGTTCTTTTCTAAACTCTTTATGTATGATTATAATATCCTTGCAAGTCCCTTCGTATTATTGGTTTGGTTTGGCCTACTAGATCTATAGTTTTTACAATGGGAGAAGTGCTTGGCTTTGGGTTCAATCTTGCGGTGTCCTTTCCCAGTGATAGTAGGGGCATCAAGGCACATATTGTATTGTTGCCATCGAGGATAAAAAGATGGGGTTTATATCATATTGTTTGAGTTTAACCCTCTACATCATGTCATCTTGCTTAAGGCGTTACTCTGTTCTTATGAACTTAATAATCTAGATGCATGCTGGATAGCGTTCAATGTGTGGAGTAATAGTAGTAGATGCAGAATCGTTTCGGTCTACTTGTCTCGGACATGATGCCTATATATAATGATCATTCCTTGATAGTCTCACAAGTATTCTCTTTTCTATCAATTGCTCAACAGTAATTTGTTTACCCGCCGTAGAATTATGCTATCATGAGAGAAGCCACTAGAGAAACCTATGGCCCCCGGGTCTGTTCTCAACATATCAATCTACAATCTACTTTACTTTTTCCGCTTTTACTTTATGTTCTTATATCCAAAAATACCAAAAATATCAAACTATCATCTCTATCAGATCTCACTTTCGTAAGTGACTGTAAAGGGATTGACAACCCCTTATCGTGTTGGCTGTGAAGTTCTTATTTGTTTGTGCAGGTGCGAGGGACTCGCGCATGGGCTCCTACTGGATTGATACCTTGGTTCTCAAAAACTGAGGGAAATACTTACGCTACTGTGCTGCATCACCCTTTCCTCTTCGAGGGAATACAACGCAAGCTCGAGAAGTAGCAAGAAGAATTTCTGGCGCCGTTGCCGGGGAGGCTTACGCAAAAGTCATATATGAAGTACCTATCACATACCCTTATCCTTTGCATTACATTTTTTGCCTCTCGTTTTCCTCTCCCCCACTTCACCCTTGCCATTTTATTTTCCCTTCTTTTTGCCGTGTGTTTACCGTTCGCTTGCTTCTTGTTTGCTTGTGTGTTGGATTGCTTGCTTGCCACTATGGCTCTCCCTATCAGTGTTGAGCCTCACCTCAAGAGGCTGGAGGAGATCAAAAACAATGTTAGACATTTTATGTCTGTGCAATTTGAACATAATGATTTCTTTAGAAACGAGCTTAAGGAACACAAAAACTTTATGGAGTACATGAACAAATACCTTGATGATATGTCTAAGGAATTTTATGGTTTGAAATCTCAGTTTCTCATCTTGAGAACTTAATAGCCCAAATTTTGGATAAACAGTCCACCTTAGTTAATAAGATGGCTGCTAAACTAGAAGAGCATGAAAATAAAGATGAAGATCTGAAAGTTATTGATGTGTCTCCTATTAGATCCTTGTTTTCTAGTATGAATCTTGATAAAGATGGGATTGGAGATGAGTCTACTTTAATTAAAAGGTGTCCCAATGATTCGGAGTTTTTAGATCTTGATGCTAAAATTGTTAAAAGTGGGATTGAAGAGATTAAAACTTTGCATAGTGATGAACCCACTACTTTGGATTCCAAGGGATTCAATTATGATAATTGGTCTTTGATTGATTGTATTTCCTTGTTGCAATCCGTACTAAACTCTCTGCATGCTTATAGTCAAAATAAAGCTTTTACCAAACACATAGTTGATGTTTTGATGCAATCTTATGAAGAAAAAACTTGAATTAGAAGTTTCTATCCCTAGAAAGCTTTATGATGAGTGGGAACATACTATTAAAATAAAAATTAAAGATCATGAATGCTTTGCTTTGTGTGATTTGGGTGCAAGTGTCTCCACTATCCAAAAAACTTTGTGTGATTTGTTAGGTTTCCATGAGCTTGATGATTGTTCTTTAAATTTGCATTTTGCGGATTCTACCATTAAGAAAACTATGGGAAGGATTAATGATGTTCTTATTGTTGCCAATAGGAATTATGTGCCCGTAGATTTCATTATTCTTGATATAGATTGCAATCCTTCATGTCCTATTATTCTTGGTAGACCTTTCCTTAGAACGATTGGTGCGATTATTGATATGAAGGAAAGAAATATTAGATTCCAACTTCCGTTAAGGAAAGGCATGGAACACTTTCCTAGAAATAAAATCAAATTACCATATGAATCTATTATGAGAGCCACTTATGGATTGCCTTCCAAAGATGGCAATACCTAGATCTATCCATGTATCGTGCCTAGGTAGGGGCGTAAAACGATAGCGCTTGTTGGGAGGCAACCCAATTTTTTTGTTTATGTTTTTGCTTACGTTTAGGAATAAATATTTCATGTAGCTTCTGTTTAGATGTGGTTTTGTGTTTTAATTAGTGTTTGTGGCAAGTAGAACCTTTGGGAAGACTTGTGTGAAGTTTATATGATCTTCCTGTGAAAAACAAAATCGTTAGCGCTCGCTAGAATGGTCACCAGATTTTGCTGGATTGTGCTATTTAGATGATTCTTTTTGCAGATGATTAATAGACAAATTCCTCACATTTACCAATTTATTTAAAAAAAATTGGAGTTACAGAAGTATGAGAAAGTTACATATTACTACAGATTGTTCTGTTTTTGACAGATTCTGTATTTCGTTTGTTGTTTGCTTATTTTGATGAATCTATGAGTAGTATTGGAGGATATGAATCATAGAGAAGTTGGAATACAATAGGTTTAACACCAATATAAACAAAGAATGTGTTCATTACAGTACCTTTGAGTGGTGGTTTATTTTCTTATACTAATGGAGCTCACGAGATTTTTGTCTAAGTTTTGTGTTGTGAAGTTTTCAAGTTTTGAGTATTGCTTTGATGGACTAAGGAACAAAGAGTGGCAAGAGCCTAAGCTTGGGGATGCCCAAGGCACCCCAAGGTAAAATTCAAGGACAACCAAAAGCCTAAGCTTGGGGATGCCCCGGGAAGGCATCCCCTCTTTCGTCTTCATCTATCAGTAACTATACTCGGAGCTATATTTTTATTCACCACATGATATGTGTTTTACTTGGAGCGTCATATATCATTTGAGTTTTTGCTTTTTAGTTTTCCACAATTATCCTTGCTGGACATACCTTTTTGAGAGAGAAAAATATGGCCTAGGAATTGTTAGAACACATTATGTGCTTCACTTATATCTTTTGAGTTGAATAGTTTTTGCTCTAGAGCTTCACTTATATCTTTAAGAGCACGGTGGTAATTATATTTTGTAGAAATTATTGATCTCTCATGCTTCACTTATATCCTTTTGAGAGTCTATTAGAACAGCATGGTAATGTGCTTTGGCTATAAAACTAGCCTTCACATGATAGGCATCCAAGATCAATGTAGTAAAAACTTCCATACAAAGCGCATTTAATATGAAGAGAAGTTGGATGCTTGATAATTGTTTTGAGATATGAGGATAGTGATATTAGAGTCATGCTAGTGGAGTTATTGTGAAATTGATAAATACTTGTGTTAAAGTTTGTGATTCCCATAGCATGCACGTATGGTGAACCGCTACGTGACGAAGTTAGAGCATGAGGTATTTCTTGAGTGTCATCCTTTTTGTGGAGGTCGGGCGCGCACGATGGTTGACTCCTACCAACCTCCCCCCTAGGAGCATGCGTTGATTGCTTGGTTTTGATGACTCGTAAATTTTTGCAATAAGTATATGAGTTATTATGACTAATGTTGAGTCCATGGATTATATGCACTCTCACCCTTCCACCATTGCTAGCCTCTCTCATACGGCCCAACTTTCGCCGGTACCATACACCCACTATGTATCCTTCCTCAAAACATCCACCATATTTTCCTCAAAACAGCCACCATACCTACCTATCATGGCATTTCCATAGCCATTCCGAGATATATTGGCATGCAACTTTCCACCGTTCCGTTTATATGACACGCTTCATATTGTCATATTGCCATGCATGATCATGTAGTTGACATCGTATTTGTGGCAAAGCCACCATGCATAATTTTTCATACATGTCACTCTTGATTCATTGCACATCCCGGTACACCGCCGGAGGCATTCATATAGAGTCATACTTTGTTCTAGTATCGAGTTGTAATATCGAGTTGTAATTCAATATAAGTGTGATGATCATCATTATTAGAGCATTGTACCATGTGAGGAAAGGCCGAATAAAAGAAAAGGCCCCTCCAAAAAAAGAAAAAAGAAAAAGGGACAATTGCTACTATCTTTTTCCACACTTGTGCTTCAAAGTAGCACCATGTTCTTCATGATAGAGAGTCTCATGTTTAGTCACTTTCATATACTAGTGGGAATTTTCATCATAGAACTTGGCTTGTATATTCCAACGATGGGCTTCCTCAAATGCCCTAGGTCTTCATGAGCAAGCAAGTTGGATGCACACCCACTTAGTTTCTTTTGTTGAGCTTTCATACATTTTTAGCTCTAGTGCATCCATTGCATGGAAATCCCTACTATCCCACATTGATATCTATTGATGGGCATGTCCATAGCCCATTGATACGCCTAGTCGATGTGAGACTATCTCCCTCCTTTTAATCTTCTCCACAACCACCAATCTATTCCACCCGCAGTGCTATATCCATGGCTCACGCTCATGCATTGCGTGAAAGTTGAAAGGTTTGAAAGAATAGAGTATGGAAGCAAGTGCTTGGCAGAAACCGGGGTTGTGCATGATATGAATATTTTGTGTGATGAAGAGGGAGCATAGCCATACTATATGATTTTGTAGGGATAACTTACTTTAGCCACAATATTTTGAGAAGACATGATTGCTTTGTTAGTATGCCTGAAGTATTATTATTTCTTATGTCAATATAGACTTTTGTCTTGAATCTTTCAAATCTAAACATTCATGCCACAATTGACAGAATTACATTGAAAACTATGTTGGTTAGCATTCCACATCAAAAATTCTGTTTTTATCATTAACCTACTCGAGGACGAGCATGAATTAAGCTTGGGGATGCTTGATACGTCTCCAACGTATCTATAATTTTTTATCATTCCATGCTATTATTTATGATGTTTTGGATGTTTAGTGGGCTTCGTTATACACTTTTATATTATTTTGGGACTAACATATTAACCCAAAGGCCCAGTCCAGATTGCTATTTTTTTGCCTATTTCGGGGTTTTACAGAAAAGGAATATCAAACAGAGTCCAAACGGAATGAAACTTCGGGAGAGCTATTTTTGGAGAAAAATACGCACGGGATACTTGAGAACTACGGAGTAGGGCACACGTGGCGTCCACGAGGGTGGGGGGCACGCCCCCCTATAGGGCGCGTCCCTGCCTCGTGGGCCCCACGTTTGGGCCCCAGTGCCCTCCTTCCTCCTATATATACCTACGTACCCCGAAACCATCAGAACAACAAAGAAAACCCTAGTTCCATTGCGGCAACCTTCTGTTCCCGTGAGATCCCATCTTGGGGCCTGTTCCGGAGCTTCGCCGGAGGGGGGGATCTACCACGGAGTGCTTCTACATCATCATCATCGCCTCACCAGGAGTTGTGAGTAGTTTACCACAGACCTTCGGGTCCATAGCTAGTGTATAGATGGCTTCTTCTCTCTCTTTGGATCTCAATCCCAAGTTCTCCTCGGTCTTCGAGGAGATCTATTCGATGTAATCTCTTTTTGCGGTGTGTTTGTCGAGATCCGATGAATTGTGGGTTTATGATCAAGATTATCTATGAGAAATATTTGGTTCTTTTCCGAACTCTTTATGTATGATTATAATATCCTTGCAAGTCTCTTCGAATTATTGGTTTGGTTTGGCCTACAAGATCTATAGTTCTTGCAATGGGAGAAGTGCTTGGCTTTGGGTTCAATCTTGCGGTGTCCTTTCCCAGTGACAGTAGGGGCAGCAAGGCACGTATTGTATTGTTGTCATCGAGGATAAAAAGATGGGGTTATATCATATTGTTTGAGTTTATCCCTCTACATCATGTCATCTTGCTTAAGGCATTACTCTGTTCTTATGAACTTAATACTCTAGATGCATGCTGGATAGAGGTCGATGTGTGGAGTAATTGTAGAAGAAGCAGAATCGTTTTGGTCTACTTGTCTCAGTCGTGATGCCTAATTATAATGATCATGCCTAGATAGTCTCGTAAGTATTCGCTTTTCTATCAATTGCTCGACAGTAATTTATTTACCCGCCGTAGAATTATGCTATCATCAGAGAAGCCACTAGAGAAACCTATGGCCCCCGGGTCTATTCTCAACATATCAATCTACAATCTACTTTACTTTTCCGCTTTTACTTTCTGTTCTTATATCCAAAAATACTAAAAATATCAAACTATCATCTCTATCAGATCTCACTTTCGTAAGTGACCGTGAAAGGATTGACAACCCTTATCGCATTGGCTGCAAAGTTCTTATTTGTTTGCGCAGGCGCGAGGGACTCACGCGTGGTGTCCTACTGGATTGCTACCTTGGTTCTAAAAAACTGAGGGAAATACTTACACTACTGTGCTGCATCACCATTTCCTCTTCGAGAGAATACAACACAAGCTCGAGAAGTAGCAGTGATCGAGGGGGTTTATTGCCCTGCGCCGCAGCCAGAGGACCCTGTTTGCGACAAAGATGCCGGATTTGAAGAGGACCCGGATATATTCATAGAACTCACTGACAGAGTTTTCTATCAGGCGAGCCACGAAGGTACAGAAGTGGCCATTATAGACAATTATCCTAGCCTTCTTCCCTCCTCCAATGTAATTACCCAGGAGACATCCTCTCAAAGAGAGCCTTCCCTTTGTGCCTCACCCACCGCACTATCTCGTGCGCAAAAGGGGCGATGCTCGGCTCACCGTACTGCATCAAGGGCATCTTCTAAGAGGACGACGCCTACGCAGGGTGTGCCTTTGACGCGAAAGGAAGCGGGGGGCACCGTCGAGCCCCCACCTTCATCGAAGAGGTATAATTTTCAATATGTCCCCGGTAGTAAGGCCAGATTGCTACCTTTTCCTTCCGTCTTATTCCAGAAGGAGCATACGCCAAACTGTGTCCGAGGACCCTGTTGGCCGAACACCAACCAATCTGGCCCCGGGCCAATCAATAAGGACAAGGGCCGACACGCGCATAACGCCGAATTGTCCTCCGTAGGAGGATTCAGATAATGTATCAGTCACAAATTCCGAAGTGGATACGCGATGAATCATCGGCGGCGAAAAGAGGCCATGCGCGACCAAGTATTCACTAAGGAGGCGTTCAACGCCCTCAGCTCTGTGGATGCGTATATCCGAGCTGCTTGGGACGGGCTTGCCGGAGCCACTCACCTGCTTTAAAAAGATATGCGGGTAATAATTTGTGTAAATTTAATATGCCTATGCCAGTAGCCCCCGAGACTTGACGCAGTTGGCCCAACTGATTTAAGGATCATTATGACCGTATGTTTTCAAGGAAAAGAATGATGTTCTGTCCAAGGAGCTTGAAGCAAACCGGATTAAGATGAATGCCATCACCACCGAGCTAGAAGACCTAAAGAAATCCATGAAGGGATCTAATGGTAAGGACGAGTAGT
This sequence comes from Secale cereale, assembly GCA_902687465.1. Classification (NCBI taxonomy): domain Eukaryota; kingdom Viridiplantae; phylum Streptophyta; class Magnoliopsida; order Poales; family Poaceae; genus Secale; species Secale cereale. The sequence goes on from LR738713.1 coordinate 319,070,611, forward strand.
GTCCGGAAAATACAATATCGCCATCAATGATGTTTAAGCATACATTGTTTAGTTTCTGTGGCAGAATCAACAAATCAACTGGAGGAGAAGCTAAGGGCTACTCAGGAGGACAAAAACCATGCCGAAGGGCAAGAAGTAGCTAGTAAGCGTGTATTAACACAGACCATTGAGCAAAAGAACAAACTGTTGGATGAAAATATTGGGCAATTGGGCCACTAGTGGCTTCTCTTGATAAAATAGCATACAGTGGGTAAACAAATTACTATTGGGCAATTGATGGAAGAGCAAATAATTAAGATGATATCCAAGATAGTGATCATGTATATATGCATCACGTCCAAGATTAGTAGACCGATTCCTGCCTACATCTACTACTATTACTCCACACATCAACCACTATCCAGCATGCATCTAGTGTATTAAGTTCATGAAAGAACGGAGTAATGCCTTAAGAACAATGACATAATGTAGACAAGATCTATTCATGTAGGAATGGACCCCATCATTTTATCCTTAATAGCAACGATACATGTGTGTCATGTCTCTTTCTGTCACTGAGATTGAGCACCGCAAGATCAAACCCATTACAAAGCACCTCTTCCCATTGCAAGATAAATAAATCAAGTTGGCCAAACAAAACCTAAATATCGAAGAATAAATACGAGGCTATAATAACCATGTATGGATAAAAATAGATCTGATCATAAACTCACAATTCATTGGATCCCAACAAACACACCGCAAAAGAATTACATCAAATAGATCTCCAAAGAGAACATTGTATTGAAGATCAAAAAGAGAGAAGAAGACATCTAGCTACTGTCTATGGACCCGTAGGTCTGTGGTAAACTACTCACGCATCATCGGAGGAGCACCAATGAGGATGATAAACCCCTTCGTGATCGTGTTCCTCTCCGGCGGAGTGCCGGAAAAGGGCTCTAGATTGGATCTCGTGGTTCTCAAAGTGTTACTTGCCTTGCTGCTGATCCGCAAAACCTAGAGACTCAAAGTAGCAAGCGGCGCACTCCGGGTACTCTATCGCAATCAACAAACAAGCATACAATATGTACTTAACTAATGCACGAGTAAAACTCAAATAAGAGATCTAACCAGAAAGTTCAACTTAAGAACTCCGGTTTGCAAAAAGAATCAACTCGAAAGAAACAACGAAACTCAAACTGCGAAAGAAACGAGCTCCGAATTACTAGTTGGCCTAAAGTCAAATTTTACAGTAGCCAAAACTCTGTTCCAGTTGATCTAACGTAAAGAGGGCTTCGAGACGAAGATCTGGGATTTTGAATCACCTGATTCCGACTCTCGAGCAAAAACAAAAATGAAAAACAAGATCAGGGCAGAAATCGCGATCGGAATAATCACGGATAAATACCCCGAAAAAGAAAAACGACGAACAGGCTAACGAACGAACGTTCGCTATATGCGGTTAACTAACGAAAACCGTTCGTTAAAACAAACATACGGACGAACGTCCGCTAATTAGCTAAACCGAAAAAAAACCGAACCAATATATTCTTAAAAAAACAGATCTAGGTTTTCCTAAATAAAACCGATCGGTTAACCGAAGAAAAGAAAAAAAAAGTAACTACCTCTAACTCCGGCGAACTTCGGCGTCTCCGGCGAGGGGCGGCGGCGGTGGCTGCGGGCTAGCGGCGGGGCGGCACGGCGGCGGCAGCTCGGCGGGCGGGGCGGCGGGGCAGCACGGCGGCGGGGCGGCGAGGTGGCGCGGCGCGGGCGGCGGCGGGGCGGCGCGGCGCGGGAGGCGGCGGCGGCGGGGGATTCCGGCGGCGGTGGCGAAACCAGCGGCGACGGCTAGGGTTTCGGGCGGGCTGCGGGGCGAGGCGAGGCTTTGGGCCGGCAGGGCTGCGGCTTATAAAGCCCAGTCTCCTAGTCCTATACGAGACTAGGTCGATTTCCTATTTTTTTTAAACAGTCCCGGCGCAGAAAACTAGCGAAAGAAATATCAAACGAACTCCAAAATTCCCAAAATAAATTTTCACCGTCCTCTAATAATATATAGGACAAAGTGAACATTTTTCCCGGACCTAAATGCACTTTTGAAAAACGTGTATTTTTCCTATGCAAATAAATCCGAAAATAAATCCAGAAAATACCAAAAGTGATTTTAACATTTTTCCTCCAATATTTCTGATATTTTGGAGAAGTCATATTATCTCCGCTCATATTTTGTATTTAGAAATATTTTTAGGACGGAAAAATAATTAGAATCACACTGTCCTCGTACCGGTATTTGAGCGAACTCAATTACGAAAACGGTAAAATTCCCAACTCTTTCCGTAGGTCCTTGAGTTGCGTAGAATTTCGAGGAACTCCACGAACAAAAATGCAAAAATATGCTAATGCAAATATGATCTATGTATAATATTCCAAATTGAAAATTTGGGATGTTACAAACCTACCCCCCTTAGAATGAATCTCGCCCTCGAGATTCGACTTGGCTAGTGAACAGGTGTGGGTGGTCCTTGCATAGATCATCTTCTCGCTCCCATGTGGCTTCTTCCTCGGTGTGGTGACTCCACTGAACTTTGCAAAACTTGATAACCTTACCGCGAGTAACTCTACTCAAAAATTCGAGAATCTTAACAGGCTTCTCCTCGTAGGTCAGGTCACTGTCCAACTGAATTGCTTCCAGGGGTACTGTGTCTCTAAGCGGTATATCGGCCATCTCCGCGTGGCACTTCTTGAGCTGCGAAACGTGAAACACGTCGTGCTCTCCTGACAATCCTTCTGGCAATTCCAACTTATAGGCAACCTCTCCCATGCGTTCCAAAACACGGTAAGGTCCCACAAATCTCGGGGTTAACTTCCCTTTAACTCCGAAACGTTTAACTCCTCGCAAAGGCGATACTCTCAAGTACGCTCTGTCTCCGTTCTCATAGACTATCTCCTTACGCTTCAAATTTGCATAACTCTTCTGCCTGGGCTGAGCTAGTTTCAGTCTATCTCGGATCAACTTCACCTTCTCCTCAGACTCTTTGATTAAGTCTGGTCCAAACAATTGTCGGTCTCCAGCTTCGTCCCACGACAACGGTGTTCGGCATCTCCTCCCATACAGGGCCTCGAATGGTGCCATCTTCAAACTGGCTTGGTAGCTGTTGTTGTATGAGAACTCCGCATAGGGCAAGTTGTCATCCCAACTAGATCCATAATCTAATGCATAGGCTCTTAGCATATCCTCCAAAATCTGATTGACTCTTTCCGTCTGTCCATCTGTCTGCGGATGAAATGATGTGCTAAACTCTAGCTTGGTACCCAAAGTTTCATGTAATTGATTCCAGAACTTTGAGGTAAACTGGGTTCCTCTATCTGATACGATACTCCTCGGAACTCCATGCAGACATACAATTCTGGTCATGTATATCTTAGCCAACTTTGCACTCGTGTATGTGGTTTTCACAGGAATAAAGTGGGCTACCTTCGTCAATCGGTCTACTACTACCCAGATTGAATCATATCCTGCTTTGTTCCTCGGCAATCCGATGATAAAATCCATGCCAAGCTTCTCCCTCTTCCATTCGGGTATTGGCATAGGTTGTAACAATCCTGCTAGCTTCTGATGTTCTGCCTTCACTCTCTGACACACATCACAAACTGCTACATACTCCGCAATATCCTTCTTCATACCGGTCCACCAGAAAATATCCTTCAAATCCAAATACATCTTAGTATTTCCTGGGTGAATCGAGTATGGTGAATCATGGGCCTCCTGTAAAATCAACTTCCTGATCTCCGGGTCATTGGGCACATAGATTCGATCCTCAAACCATAGGGTGTCGTGTTCATCCTCACGAAAACCTTTAGCTTTTCCTTCGCTCATCCTCTCCTTTATAGAGACAACCTCCTTGTCAGCTTTCTGAGCTTCTCTGATTTTATCCATCAGGGTAGACTGGATTTCTAATGTTGCTACATAGCCTCTCGGAACTATCTCCATATGTAGTACTCGTAGGTCCTCGGCTAACTCATTTGGAAACTCCTCCATCATCAGGGTATTGACATGACTCTTATGGCTTAGCGCATCGGCTACTACGTTAGCCTTTCCGGGATGATAACGCAATCTCATGTCATAATCCTTAATGAGTTCCAGCCATCTCCTTTGCCTAAGATTCAGCTCCTTCTGAGTGAATATGTACTTCAAACTCTTGTGATCCGTATATACTTCACAATGGTTTCCAATGAGAAAATGTCTCCACGTCTTCAATGCATGCACTACGGCTGCTAACTCTAAATCGTGGGTGGCATAATTCATCTCATGAGGTTTTAGTTGTCGTGAAGCATACGAAACAACTCTTCCTTCCTGCATAAGAACAACTCCAAGTCCTCGACGTGAAGCGTCGCAGTACACCTCACAATCCTTATGTTGATCTGGCAAAATCAGCACAGGGGATGATACCAACCTTTTCTTCAACTCCTGGAAACTAGTCTCACATTCTTCTGTCCAACTGAACTTGGTGTCCTTCTTCAACAACTCCATCATTGGCTTTGCAATCTTCGAGAATTTCTCGATAAATCTCCAGTAGTATCCTGCGAGTCCAAGAAAACTCCGGACCTCTCCAACTGTCGTTGGTGCTTCCCAATTGGTCACAGTATCCACCTTGGCGGGATCTACTGCTATTCCTTCTCCGGATATAACATGTCCGAGGAATCCGACTTCCTTCAACCAAAACTCACATTTGCTAAACTTGGCATATAACTGATGTTCTCTGAGCTTCTCCAATACCAAACGCAAATGTTCTTCATGCTCCTCTTCATCCTTCGAGAAGATCAAAATATCATCTATGAACACTACGACGAACTTATCCAAATACTCCATAAACACTGTGTTCATCAGGTTCATAAAGTATGCCGGTGCGTTTGTCAGACCAAACGACATGACGGTATACTCGTACAACCCATACCTAGTGGTAAAGGCCGTCTTAGGTATATCTTGCTCTCGGATCTTCAATTGATGGTACCCTGATCGCAGATCGATCTTAGAAAAGACTTTAGCTCCTTGCAATCTATCGAACAGATCATTGATCATTGGCAATGGGTACTTGTTCTTGATCGTTACTTCATTCAATCCTCGGTAATCAACAACCATTCTTAACGATCCATCCTTCTTCTCCACTAGAAGTACTGGCGAACCCCAAGGCAATGAACTTGGGCGTATGAATCCTTTATCCAGTAACTCCTTAATCTTCTTCTTAATTTCCTCCAAATCCTTTGCGGGCATCCTATATGGTCTCTTAGAAATTGGCCCGGTGCCTGGCAAAAGTTCAATCAAAAACTCTATATCTCTATCCGGTGGCATGCCAGGTAACTCCTCTGGAAACACATCCGGATAATCCCTCACCACTGGCACTTCCTCATGTACAACTCCTGACAAGGAATTTAATCTACTCCTCTTTGACTCATGCCGGGATACATACTTGAGCCTTCTTCCTTCTGGCGTAGTAAGAAAAATGGTCTTACTGGCACATTCAATATTCCCTTCATACTTAGATAACCAATCCATGCCTAATATCGCATCCAGTCCTTGAGATTCCAATAGTATTAGGTCCGAAGGGAATATGTAATTACCAATCCTTATGGGCAACTGATCACACCATGACTTAGCCATATACTTTGCTCCTGGTGAGGTTACTAACATGGACGATCTAAGGGCTTGGGTCGGCAGCTTATACTTATCCACGAATCCCCTTGAAATGTATGAATGCAATGCACCAGTATCGAAAAGAACGAGTGCAGTAAAGGACTTAATTAAGAACTTACCTATAACTGCATCTGGTTGCTCTTCTACTTCCTCCACAGTCACGTGGTTCACTTGTCCTTTGTTGAACAGGTTGGGCTTCTTCCCGGCGCTTCCATTGCCGTTCCCATTCTTAACTTCTGGGCATTCATTGGCATAATGTCCAGTCTTCCCGCACTTGTAACAAGTGACATGGCTAAAATCCCTCTTGGTGGGTGTGGATGGTGTAGGGCTGTTCTGGTTTCCATTGGCTCCTTTCCCATTTCCATTCCCTTTTCCATTCTTGGTGCCATTGTGATTGTGCGAGCTACTTCCTCCATGGGTATACTGAAACTGCCCAGCCGCTTTAGGGGTAAAGCGAGGCTTCTGTTGAGCTCCAGAGTTATACTTTCCTTGCCCATACTTCCTCTTGCGACTCTCAATCTGTTGATGCTTCCTTTCAATCATCAGGGCACGGTCAACCAACTCCTGGTAGTTATTGAAAGTTGCCACCATCAACTGTACACTCATCTCATCATTCAACCCTTCCATGAATCTCTCCTGCTTCTTGGCATCTGTGGCCACATCATCTGGGGCATAACAAGATAGGGTACTAAACTCATCCACGTACTGAGCTACAGTACGATTCCCTTGGCGCAAGTTGCGAAACTCCTGCTTCTTCATACTCATGGCTCCAGTTGAGACATGGGCAGTACGAAAAGCTTGCTGAAACTGATCCCAAGTGACATTGGCTACGGGGTAAGTGGCTGTGTAATTCTCCCACCATGCTGCGGCTGGTCCAGACAACTAGTGTGCGGCAAATCGCACCTTCTCAGCATCCGAGCAATTGGCGGTGGTCAAATCCCTTCCAATCTTGCGTAGCCAGTCATCGGCCACAATTGGTTCGATGCTGCTAGCAAACACGGGTGGTTGCAACCTTAAGAAACGTGTCAGGTTGTCCACAGGTGGTGGTGGTGGAGGGTTGTTGTTGTTGTTGTTGTTGTTGTGGTTGTTCTGAGTGTTCTGGACAAGAAGTTGCATCAGGGTGTTCTGCTGCTGGATCAACTGGGTGAGCTCAGGGGGAAACTCGAATTCACGTCTTGGAGGCATCTGATGGGTGTAGAGGGAAGAGGTTAGAATAGAAAATAGGTCTAAGGGAAAATCACTACCCATATGCACATGAGGCATACAAATCTAACGATCGTTACAAAGGTGCTCTAAAACTAATACTTGGTGGTAAACTACTAGTCACAGGGTGGTCATCTAAAAATATTGATCGGCAGAGGATTCCATAATATCTGCTCCAGTTTCATCTTCATAGTCTTCATCCTTGCTATCCTCAGCTTCCGAATCCGTGTCATCTATAATGATATAGTCCTCCGGTGGAATCTCCTTGGGTTCTTCTTCCTCGTCTTCTTCTCCCATGAGTATCCCTAACTTCCGGGTCAAGTCATCATTCTTCTCCACAAGTATCTTCATCTCCTCCTCATATCCGTCGCGTGTAGACTTGAGTTCTTCCTCTAGATCCAAATTCCTATTTAGGGCCTTCTTCAAATCTATCATCCCAACACACATCTGGTGCTCCTGGCGACGAATGTGGTGGTTCAACTCCTGGATGAATGTTGCAATGGACATACCCTTCCTAGTGTTGATCATATCCCAATTCTCATCTCGGCGTCCACAAATCTGGTAGATGGTGTCCTTTAGCTCCTACTGGTAGACTTCTCCAATCCTTCCCATAGCAATGTGGGCTGCCATGCTCCTTCCTAGGCTCCATGTAGGTGCATTAAAGGAAAATGCTATGAGTGAGGTGACGGGTGCGAAAGTCCTTCCTGGAACTTGAGCTTGAATCAACCAACGCTCCTCCTCAGGTAGAGTGGCATTGTAGGTTCCAGTGAAACTTGGTAATCCAATGTTGAGATATCTTGTGACTTCCTTCAGGTGTCGTCCAAAGGGTGTTTCTTCATCCGGTTGCATGAACTTATGCTTTGCTTCAACCATCCTAAAGAGTAGAAAAGATGAGGAGTCAGAAAAGAGAAGAGTGAATTGTGCTCTATGGCTTGTTTTAGTGGTCGTGTCCTATAATCAGCGTGTGCTCTGATACCATCTTTGTAGCGACCAGACCTCAAACAGTCTGATATCCGTGCATCAGTGTCATTCCTGGATCAGTAATGCTGACACGCATGGTACTTTGAAGGATTTATAACAGAGTAGCAATCACACACTTATTACATCGATAGTCCAACGATGAATTTATTACAACTAATATGGCTGAAGGCCATCTAACACGATAACATCGGAAGGCTTGGAAGATAAGTGAGTCCATCAACTCCAGCGGCATCACTGAGTATAGAACCACGACCTAAAAGGCATCTTACTCGTCGTCTGAAAAGTCTGCAACATGAAACGTTGCAGCCCAAAACGGGTCAGCACATGGAATATGCTGGCAAGGTAACACAAGAGAATGCAATGAAAGTAAGGCTATAATATATGCAATATGGCTGGTGGAAAGCTCTATGGTTAAGTTTTTGCGTAAAGCCAATTTTTCCCTATTTCAAAGGAATGCATTTTAATTAACTATCATGGTAGTTGAAACATCGTTGAGAAGATAGACATCCTCTCAACCCCAATTAAAGTTCATCATTAAACCCAACAAAATTAAATTAAGGTAACATGTTGAGATGCACATGAAAATCCAAGTACTAGATACTCAAGACGTCCATAACCGGGGACACGGCTAATCATGATCAGTTTGTACACTCTGCAGAGGTTTGTGCACTTTTCCCTCAAGACTCGATCGCCTCCGTTTGGTTTCTCGCACTGCATGATGTTTGAGAAACGGATGACCGAGACATAGTCTTTCAGAAGCGCTAGCACCTTACGATCGACCGAACCGTACCAACCTACATCTGCTAGTCCACCACTGTAAGAGTTCGCACAACTTACTCATACTATGCTAGAGCCCATAATAGCATTGTGGCTGCACACGGAAGTTTCTAGTATGAAAAATCTCATGATCCCTTTGAGCCTGGGTGGCGGTCCAAAAGAAAAACAGGCAATCCTGGAATACCCAGATGCCTCAATCCACCCAGATGTGTATTAATGTTGCCACCTTAAGTTGAACCATTAATTAACAAACTCACATCTGTCATGGATTTCACTCACCCAATCCACGTCTACGAGCATAGCATGTCCTAACAGCAAACGTAGAAGTAACTTCCAAGGGTTTGAATGTAATGCAGGTAATAGGTACTACCTCAATCTACTTCTCAATCCCACAAATTAATTAATCCTACTCATGCAATGTGTGAGGGTTTGACTAATGCAATGAAAACTGGGTAATTGGAAAGCATGATCAAAGTGTTACTTGCCTTGCTGATGATCCGCAAAACCTAGAGACTCAAAGTAGCAAGCGGCGCACTCCGGGTACTCTATCGCAATCAACAAACAAGCATACAATAAGTACTTAACTAATGCATGGGTAAAACTCAAATAAGAGATCTAACCAGAAAGTTCAACTTAAGAACTCCGGTTTGCAAAAAAATCAACTCAAAAGAAACAACGAAACTCAAACTGCGAAAGAAACGAGCTCCGAATTACTAGTTGGCCTAAAGTCAAATTCTCAATAGCCAAAACTCTGTTCCAGTTGATCTAACGTAAAGAGGGCTTCGAGACGAAGATCTGGGATTTTGAATCACCTGATTCCAACTCTCGAGCAAAAAGAAAAAAGAAAAACAAGATCAGGGCAGAAATCACGATCGGAATAATCGCGGATAAATACCCCGAAAAAGAAAAACGACGAACAGGCTAACGAACGAACGTTCGCTGTCTGCGGTTAACTAATGAAAACCGTTCGTTAAAACGAACGTACGGACGAACGTCCGCTAATTAGCTAAACCGAAAAAAACTGAACCGATCTATTCTCAAAAAACAGATCTAGGTTTTCCTAAATAAAACCGATCGGTTAACCGAGGAAAAGAAAAAAAACTAACTACATCTAACTCCGGCGAACTCCGGCGGTCTCCGGCGAGCGACGGCGGCGGCGGCTGCGGGCTAGCGGCGGGGCGGCGCGGCGACGGCGGCGGCTCGGCGGGCGGGGCGGCGGGGCAGCGCGATGGCGGGGCAGCGAGGTGGCGCGGCGCGGGTGGCGGCTAGGCGGCGCGGCGCGGGAGGCGGCGGCGGTGGCGGGTTCCGGCGGCGGCGGCGAAACCGACGGCGGCGGCTAGGGTTTCGGGCGGGCTGCGGGGCGAGGCGAGGCTTTGGGCCGGCGGGGCTGCGGCTTATAAAGCCCTGTCTCCTAGTCCTACACGAGACTAGGTCGGTTTCCTATTTTTTTTAAATTTTTTTTTTCTAAAAGAGTCCCGGCGCAGAAAACTAGCGAAAGAAATACCAAACGGACTCCAAAATTCCCGAAATAAATTTTCACCGTCCTCTAATAATATTTAGGACAAAGTGAACATTTTTCCCGGACCTAAATGCACTTTTGAAAAACGCATATTTTTCCTATGCAAATAAATCCGAAAATAAATCCAGAAAAATACCAAAAGTGATTTTAACATTTTTCCTCCAATATTTCTGTTATTTTGGAGAAGTCATATTATCTCTGCTCATATTTTGTATTTAGAAATATTTTTAGGAGGGAAAAATAATTAGAATCACACTGTCCTCGTACCGGTATTTGAGCGAACTCAATTACGAAAACGGTAAAAATTCCCAACTCTCTCTGTAGGTCCTTGAGTTGCGTAGAATTTCGAGGAACTCCACGAACAAAAATGCAAAAACATGCAAATGCAAATATGATCTATGTATAACATTCCAAATTGAAAATTTGGGATGTTACATCCACCATGTCCCGGCACATCGCTCTTTTGCCATGGCACGGTCTACTCCGACCAGCGCCTGCTTGCTGCTGTCGTTGAGCCACCATCACCAGGTTGACCCATTGCGACCACAGGCCACCTCACGGTCCGTCATCTCTGCTGCAACTTGTCTCAAAATTGGACGCGTGAGCCACCAATTGCCTGAGCCGCCACCTTCATCTCCTTTGTAGCGTTTTTTAGTCACCTCATTCCACTCACTTGCACCACACTCCGGTCTGGCTCATCCTTTCCTCGCAAAGAAACCACTGTGACCCACCATGGGCAAGCCACCATTGCCACATTTCTGAGCCGATGCGCCCGAACAACGGAGCGTCACCTCAAACTGCTACTTCTCGAGCTTGCGTTGTATTCCCTCGAAGAGGAAAGGGAGATGCAGCACAGTAGCGTAAGTATTTCCCTCAGTTTTTGAGAACCAAGGTATCAATCCAGTAGGAGACCACGCGCGAGTCCCTCGCACCTGCACAAACAAATAAGACCTTCGCAGCCAACGCGATAAGGGGTTGTCAATCCCTTTACGGTCACTTACGAAAGTGAGATCTGATAGAGATGATAGTTTATATTTTTGGTATTTCTGTTTATAAGAACAGAAAATAAAAGCGGTAAAAGTAAATTAGATGTAGATTGATATGTTGAGAATAGACCCAGGGGCCATAGTGTTCTCTAGTGGCTTCTCTCACGATAGCGATATTCTACGGCGGGTAAACAAATTACTGTCGAGTAATTGATAGAAAAGCGAATAATTATGAGACTATGTAGGCATGATCATTGTATATAGGCATCACGTCCGAGACAAGTAGACCGACTCCTGCCTGCATCTACTACTATTACTCCACACATCGACCGCTATCCAGCATGCATCTAGTGTATTGAGTTCATAAGAACAGAGTAACGCCTTAAGCAAGATGACATGATGTAGAGGGATAAACTCAAACAATATGATATAACCCCATCTTTTTATCCTCGATGGCAACAATACAATATGTGCCTTGCTGCCCCTACTGTCACTGGGAAAGGACACCGCAAGATTGGACCCAAAGCCAAGCACTTCTCCCATTGCAAGAACTATAGATCTAGTAGGCCAAACCAAACCAATAATTCGAAGAGACTTGCAAGGATATTATGAGCACACATAAAAAGTTCAGGGAAGAACCAAATATTTCTCATAGTAATCTTGATCATAAACTCACAATTCATCGGATCTTGACAAACACACCGCAAAAAGAGATTATAACGAATAGATCTCCTCGAAGACCGAGGAGAACTTTGTATTGAGATCTGGAGAGAGAGAAGAAGCCATCAAGATACAAGCTATGGACCCGAAGGTCTTTGGTAAACTACTCACAACTCATGGTGAGGGCGGTGATGATGATGATGAAGAACTCTGTGATGGATCCCCCTCCGGTGGAGCTTCGGAACAGGCTCCAAGATGTGATCTCACGGGAACAAAAGGTTACGGCGGTGGAATTACGGTTTTCTCTCTGTTGTCAATGGTTTCGGGGTACGTAAACTTATATAGGAGGAAGGAGGACACCGGGGGGGTGCTCGAGGGGCCCACGAGGCAGGGGGCGCGCCCTAGGAAGGGGGGCGTGCCCCCACCCTCGTGGACACCCCGAAGCTCCCCTGATGTGGTTCTCAAGTCCCCTGTGCGTGATTTTCTCCAAAAATATCTCTCGCGAAGGTTTCATTCCGTTCGGACTCCGTTTGATATTCCTTTTCTGCAAAACCCTGAAACAGGCAAAAAACATCAATCTGGACTGGGCCTTTGGGTTAGTAGGTTAGTCCCAAAAATGATATAAAAGTGTATTATAAAGCCCATTAAACATCCAAGACTTCATAAATAATAGCATGGAACAATAAAAAAATTATAGATACGTTGGAGACGTATCAAGCATCACCAAGCTTAATTCCTGCTCGTCCTCGAGTAGGTGATAAAGAAAGAATTTTTGATGTGGAATGCTAACCAATATAGTTTCTCAATGTAATTCTCTTAATTGTGACATGAATGTTCATATCTGAAAGATTCAAGGTAAAAGTCTATATTGACATAATAAATAATAATACTTCAAGCGTACTAACAAAGCAATCATGTCTTCTCAAAATACTATGGCTAAAGAAAGTTATCCCTACAAAATCATATAGTTTGGCTATGCTCCCTCTTCATCACACAAAATATTCATATCATGCACAACCCCGATTTCAGCCAAGCACTTGTTTTCATACTCTATCTTTTCAAACCTTTCAACTTTCATGCAATACATGAGCGTGAGCCATGGACATAGCACTATAGGTGGAATAGAGGTGGTTGTGGAGAAGACAAAAAAGAGGAAGATAGTCTCACATCAACTAGGCGTATCAACGGGCTATGGAGATGCCCAGCAATAGATATCAATGTGAGTGAGTAGGGATTGCCATGCAATGGATGCACTAGAGCTAAGTGTGTATGAAAGCTCAACAAAAGAAACTAGTGGGTGTGCATCCAACTTGCTTGCTCATGAAGACCTAGGGCATTTGAGGAAACCTATCGTTGGAATATATAAGCCAAGTTCTATAATGAAAACTCCCACTAGTATATGAAAGTGACTAAACATGAGACTCTCTATGAAGAACATGGTGCTACTTTGAAGCACAAGTGTGGAAAAAGATAGTAGCAATTGTCCCTTCTCTCTTTTCTCTCATTTTTTAGGAGGGGCTTTCTCTCTCTCTTTTTTAGCCCCTCTCTCTATTTTTTTGGGCCATCCTTTTTTATTGGCCTTTCCTCACATGGGACAATGCTCTAATAATGATGATCATCACACTTTTATTACAACTCGAAATTGCAACTCGATACTACAACAAGTATGACTCTACATTGTCGGTGTACTAAAGTAGGGGTACCTTAGGATCCCGAACTTGTGCACGGGCAGTTGCAGCGTCCCGCGGCAAGGCTTGCCGGGCGACCGCCAAAGTCCTCTATGGTTCCTTTGGAGCCATTCAAGAACAAAGTATCCAAGGCAAGGAGACAAGGCCCCGGCAAGAGGAGCTTGCCGGGAAGGCCACTCAAGGCACAAAACCACTCAAGGCACAAGACCCTGGCAAGAGGAGCTTGCCGGGAAGGCCCTCCGAGGCATCTCAAGAAACTTGCCGCAACGCGCCACGTGTCCCGGCAAGGCCCGGTGAGCGACAAGCTCCCGGAAGCGACAAGATAGTAGCCGCGGCAAGGCGCTTGCCGCGGCAAGCTTCCACTCAGCACCCGCGCTCCAGCGCATCCACCCACGTGTCGCTCTGGGACCTTTCTGGGCGCACGTGGCGGAAGGCTGTGCAGCCAGGGGTACACGGTGGCAAGCTGCGATGACAAGACTACCGTCGTGGCGGACGGTGGCGCCCCTGACGGTCACTTTTTGCACTGTTTGGGCGACGGCGATGGGCATTTAATGCCCTTGTCCCCGGCCGTCAGGGTTAGGTATGGAACACTGTTCCAACTACCAAGCTTTTTACATTTTTACCCCCAACTGCGCTGCCACCGGTCTTGCTAGCGGTTAAAGTGTACAGTAGCTCTCTTCGCTCCCGAGCAAGAACTCAATACAAACCAAAGCAGGAGTAGGGTTTTACGCATCCGTGCGGCCCGAACCTGGGTAAACTGCTCGTGTGCATGCCTCGATCTACTCTTTGTGCATCCTCCGCCCCCTGCCGTACCGAAAAGGGGCTCCGGTCCCATAGGTGATCGTGGGCGATCAGTTTCCTCGACATACATGAATGCCTCCGGCGGTGTACCGGGATGTGCAATGAATCAAGAGTGACATGTATGAAAAATTATGCATGGTGGCTTTGCCACAAATACGATGTCAACTACATGATCATGCATGGCAATATGACAATATGATGCATGTCATATGAAGGGAACAGTGGAAAGTTGCATGACAATATATCTCGGAATGGCTATGGACATGCCATGATAGGTAGGTATGGTGGCAGTTTTGTGGAATAATATGGTGGCCGTTTTGAGGAAGGATATATAGTGGGTTTGTGGCACTGACGAAAGTTGTGCGGTACAAGAGAGGCTAGCAATGGTGGAAGGGTGAGAGTGCTTATAATCCATGGACTCAACATTAATCATAAGAACTCATATACTTATTGCAAAAATCTACGAGTCATCAAAACAAAGCAATCAACGCATGCTCCTAGGGGGGAGGTTGGTAGGAGTTAACCACCGCGCGCCCGACCTCCACACAAAGGTTGGCACTCTACAAATACCTCATGCTCTAACTTCGTCACATAGCGGTTCACCATACGTGCACGATACGGGAATCACTAACCTTAACACAAGTATTTCTCAATTTCATAATAACTACATTAGCATGACTCTAATATCACTATCCTCATATCTCAAAACAATTATCAAGCATCCAACATCTCGTCATATTCAATGCACTTAGTGTGAATTTTTTTACTACATTGACATTGGATGTCTATCATGTGAAGACTAGTTTTATTAGCCTAAACACATTACCATGCTGTTTTAATAGACTCTCAAATAGATATAAGTTAAGCATGAGAGTTCAACAATTTCTACAAAATATTGCCACCACCGTGCTCTAAAAGATGTAAGTGAAGCACTAGAGCAAAAACTATTCAACTCACAAGATATAAGTGTGGTACATAGAGTGTTCTAACAATTCCTAGGCCATATTTAACTCTCTCAAATAGGTGTGTCCAGCAAGGATGATTGTGACAAACTAACAAGCAAAGACTCAAATTACACAAGACGCTCCAAGCAAAACACATATCATGTGGTGAATAAAAATATAGCTCCAAGTATAGTTACCGATGGATGAAGACGAAAGAGGGGATGCCTTCCCGGGGCATCCCCAAGCTTAGGATTTTCATTATACTTGAATTCCTTGGGGTGCCATGGGCATCCCCAAGCTTAGGCCTTTGCTAATCTTTGTTCCATAGTCCATCAAAGCAATACTCAAAACTTGAAAACTTCACAACACAAAACATAGACAAAAATTCTCGTGAGCTCCGTTAGTATAAGAAAGCAAACCACAACTAAAAGGTACTGAAATGAATTCATTCTTTGTTTATATTGCTGTTAAACCTACTGTATTCCAACTTCTCTATGGTTCATACCTCCAAATATTACTCATAGATGCATTGAAATAAGCAAACAACACACGAAAAACAGAATCTGTCAAAAACAGAACAGTCTGTAGTAATCTGCAGGTTTTGCATACTTCTGTAACTCCAAAAAATTCAAACTAAATTGGAAAATGTGAGGAATTTGTCTATTAATCATCTTCAAAAAGAATCAACTAAATATCACATTCCAGTAAAATCTGACGACCATTCTAGTGAGCGCTAACGATTCTATTTTTCACAGCAAGATCACATAAACTTCACACACATCTTCCCGAAGGTTCTACTTGGCACAAACACTAAATAAAACATGAAAACACATCTAAACATAGGCTAGATGCAATATTTATTCCCTAACAGCAACAACAAAAATATAAAATTGGGTTGCCTCCCAACAAGCGCTATCGTTTTACGCCCCTAGCTAGGCACGATACAAGATAAATCTAGGTATTGCCATCTTTGGAAGGCAATCCATAAGTGGCTCCCATGATAGATTCATATGGTAATTTGATTTTATTTCTAGGAAAGTGTTCCATGCCTTTCCTTAATGGAAATTGGAATCTAATATTTCCTTCCTTCATATCAATAATTGCACCAATCGTTCTAAGGAAAGGTCTACCAAGAATAATAGGACATGAAGGATTGCAATCTATATCAAGAACAATGAAATCTACGGGCACACAATTCCTATTGGCAACAATAAGAACATCATTAATACTTCCCATAGGTTTCTTAATAGTGGATTCCGCAAGATGCAAATTTAAAGAACAATCATCAAGCTCATGGAAACCTAGCAAGCCGGACAAAGATTTTGGGATAGTGGAGACACTAGCACCCAAATCACACAAAGCATAGCATTCATGATCTTTTATTTTTATTTTAATAGTAGGTTCCCACTCATCATAAAGCTTTCTAGGGATAGAAACTTCTAACTCAAGTTTTTCTTCATAAGATTGCATCAAAGCATCAACTATGTGTTTGGTGAAAGCTTTATTTTGACTATAAGCATGCGGAGAATTTAGTACGGATTGCAACAAGGAAATACAATCAATCAAAGAGCAATTATCATAATTGAATCCCTTGAAATCCAAAGTAGTGGGTTCCTCAATATGCAAAGTTTTAATCTCTTCACTCCCACTTTTAGCAATTTTAGCAGCAAGATCTAAAAACTCCGAATCATTGGGACACTTTAAAGCAGAATCATCTCCAATCCTATCTTCATCAAAATTTATACTAGAAAACGAGGATCTAATAGGAGACACATCAATAACTTTCAGATCTTCATCTTTATTTTCATGATAACTTGAAGAACACGCTTTAATATAATCCTCTCTTTTAGCACGCATCCTAGCGGTTCTTACTTTGCATTCATCAATGGAAATTCTCATGGCTTTGAGAGACTCATTGATATCATGCTTAGGTGGGATAGATATAAGTTTCAAAGAATCAACATCAAGAGTAATTCTATCCACACTTCTATCCAATTCATCAATCTTAAGAAATTTCTCTTCAAGCATAGCATTGAAATTCTTTTGCGAGATCATAAACTCCTCAACACTAGTTTCAAATTCAGAAAGCATCTTTCCATAAGAGTTGTTGTAGGAATTACCTTAATTATTAGAGGAGTTACTAGGAAAAGGCCTAGGATTAAAATTACCTCTATAAGAATTGTTACCAAAATTATTCCTACCACCAAAATTCACATCCAAAAATTCATTGTTATTTTCCATCAAAGTGGACAAAGGCATATCATTAGGATCAGAAGAAGCACTCTTAGCAGCAAACAATTTCATAAGTTCATCCATATTCCCACTCAAAACACTAATTTCTTCGATAAAATGCACTTTTTTACTAGTAGATCTTTCGGTGTGCCATTGAGAATAATTAACCATAATATTATCTAGCAGTTTGGTAGCTTCTCCTAAGGTAGTTTCCATGAAAGTGCCTCCTGCGGTCGAATCTAAAAGATTTCTAGAAGCAAAATTCAAGCCAGCATAAAAGTTCTGAATAATCATCCATAGATTCAAACCATGTGTAGGGTAATTACGTATCATCAATTTCATTCTCTCCCATGGTTGTGCAACATGCTCATGATCTAGTTGCTTAAAATTCATAATATCGTTTCTAAGAGAGATGATCTTAGCAGGAGGGAAATACTTAGAGATAAAAGCATCTTTGCACTTATTCCACGAATCAATACTATTTCTAGGCAAAGAGGAAAACCAAATTTTAGCACGATCTCTAAGTGAAAATAGAAATAACTTCGATTTAACAATATCGTTATCCGCGTCCCTTTTCTTTTGCATATCACACTAATCAACAAAGTTGTTTAGATGGGTAGCGGCATCTTCACTAGGAAGGCCGGAGAATTGATCTTTCATGACAAGATTCAACAAAGCAGCATTGATCTCACAAGATTCAGCATCGGTAATAGGAGCAATCGGAGTGCTAATAAAATCATTGTTGTTGGTATTGGAGAAGTCACACAATTTGGTAATGTTCTGAGCCATAGTGACAAGCAAGCAATCCAACGCACACAAGCAAACTAGAAGCAAGCGAACGATAAACACACGGCGGAAGAAGGGCAAATAAAACGGCAAAGGTGAAGTGGGGGAGAGGAAAACGAGAGGCAAATAAATGTAATGCGAAGGATAAGGGTTTGTGATAGGTACTTGGTATATGACTTTTGCGTAAGCCTCCCCAGCAACGGCGCCAGAAATTCTTCTTGCTACTTCTCGAGCTTGCGTTGTATTCACTCGAAGAGGAAAGGGAGATGCAGCACAGTAGCGTAAGTATTTCCCTCAATTTTTGAGAACCAAGGTATCAATCCAGTAGGAGACAACGCGCGAGTCCCTCGCACCAGCACAAACAAATAAGAAGTTCGCAGCCAACGCGATAAGGGGTTGTCAATCCCTTTACGGTCACTTACGAAAGTGAGATCTGATAGAGATGATAGTTTATATTTTTTGTATTTTGTTTATAAGAACAGAAAATAAAAGCGGTAAAAGTAAAGTAGATGTAGATTGATATGTTGAGAATAGACCCAGGGGCCATAGTGTTCTCTAGTGGCTTCTCTAATGATAGCGATATTGTACGACAGGTAAACAAATTACAGTCGAGCAATTGATAGAAAAGTGAATAATTATGAGACTACCTAGGCATGATCATTGTCTATAGGCATCACGTCCAAGACAAGTAGACCGACTCCTGCCTGCATCTACTACTATTACTCCACACATCGACCGCTATCCAGCATGCATCTAGTGTATTGAGTTCATAAGAACAGAGTAACGCCTTAAGCAAGATGACATGATGTAGAGGGATAAACTCAAGCAATATGATATAAACCCCATCTTTTTATCCTCGATGGAAACAGTACAATACGTGCCTTGCTGCCCCTATTGTCACTAGGAAAGGACACCGCAAGATTGAACCCAAAGCCAAGCACTTCTCCCATTGCAAGAACTATAGATCTAGTAGGCCAAACCAAACCAATAATTCGAAGAGACTTGCAAGGATATTATGAGCACACATAAAAAGTTCAGAGAAGAACCAAATATTTCTCATAGATAATCTTGATCATAAACTCACAATTCATCGGATCTCGACAAACACACCGCAAAAAGAGATTACATCGAATAGATCTCCTTGAAGACCAAGGAGAACTTTGTATTGAGATCTAGAGAGAGAGAGAAGAAGCCATCTAAATACTAGCTATGGACCCGAAGGTCTATGGTAAACTACTCACAACTCATGGTGAGGGCGATGATGATGATGAAGAAGAAGAACTCGGTGATGGATCACCCTCCGGTGGAGCTTCGGAACAGGATCCAAGATGGGATCTCACGGGAATAGAAGGTTACAGCTGTGGAATTAGGGTTTTCTCTCTGTTGTTGATGGTTTCGGGGTACGTCGACTTATATAGGAGGAAGGAGGACACCGGGGGGGTGCTCGAGGCAGGGGGCGCACCCTGGGAAGGGGGGCGCGCCCCCCACCCTCCTGGACACCCCGAGGCTCCCCTGACATGGTTCTCAAGTCCCCTTTGCGTGATTTTCTCCAAAAATATCTCTCGCGGAGGTTTCATTCCGTTTGGACTCCGTTTGATATTCCTTTTCTGCAAAATCCTGAAACAGGCAAAAAACAACAATCTGGACTGGGCCTTTGGGTTAGTAGGTTAGTCCCAAAAATGATATAAAAGTGTATGATAAAGCCAGTTAAACATCCAAGACTTCGTAAATAATAGCATGGAAAAATCAAAATTATAGATACGTTAGAGATGTATCACAAACCGCCGTTCAATCGCAACTTGGAGGATTTGGATGTGGGCGCAGATTCAGCCCCGCCTCAGATCGCGCCACCTCTGGGCCGCGCAGAGCGAGCCTCGCTCCATCGGGAGTCACTGCCGAGCACCATGACCCGGACTCTGCTTCGTTGCCAAGTCACCCGCAGTGCGGAAGCCGCCGTCGAGCCGTGTCTTCAATGGCGGGTCAACAACGGCCACGGCCCTCTGCCGTTTCAAGCCGCCTTGGTTTCCATCTGCCTCTACTACACAACCGCGGCAACAGCAGAAGCCCTATTCCGCCTCCGGCTCTGCTTCGACAAGCCACCACAGCCGCGACGCATGTCGCTGCCTACGGGGCCCTGACTCCGACTCCTCCTCTCCATCGTGGGCCTGCCAGCATGTTTCCAGCCCGCCTCCGTCAGGAGCTCTAAAGCGCCGGCTGCCTCGGCTTCGCGCCTCCCTAAGTCACCGACCTCCGCGGTGAGTGGCTGCGCCAGGTAAAACGGCCGCTTCATGCCAAATCAAGTCGCCCGCTCCGGACTTGACCTTTTCCACAACCCACTGGCCTCCAAGCTGTTATGGCCTCACGTCGCTCATCCGCTGAGCCATCGCCGCGGCCTCTCTCATCGCTCCGCTGCCAAGCTGCTACCTCTGCCTTGGTCGGCCCCGAGCCGCCGAGTTGCCGGTGCGTTCCCTGCCTTGGCCTCGCCTTGAGCCTCCACCGCCGCGCTTTGAAATGGCAGAACAACCCACCCAGCTGCTGGGCCTCGCCTTGCCTCCCACCTCAAACTGCCACCGCAGGCTTTAAGTCAGTGCCTCCGCGAGTCGCCGAATCCGCCCGTCCGCCTCCCTCCCTCTTGCTGCCTGTTAAGACTTCCGCAGTAGCCGCGGTGGCTTGCCTCCGTCGTCACAATTTTTGCTTCAAGCCATCGCTTCAGGGTTGCAAAACAGACTAGATAAAAACAAATACAATTGGATGAGGCAGAAAGTAAACTTAGCTTTGTGATGCGTGAAACTATCTCTATGAAGGAAGAATTTGAAAAATGACCGACAAGTCTTAGACTAATTGTGCACACTTGGAAAACTGCACGCATGAGACAAGGGAAAGAGAGTTGCCAGGTTCAGGTGTTCTTTTCTCTGGTTTTGGTTGTGGCTGCTGCTGTTTCCACGTCAATCAAGACAAATCACCTCAATTACTGGTGCTACTTACTCCACATGAGATCACGGATACGGTACACTTTGGTCACGAGTGCTACTACTATTGCTACAGAAGCACTTGTACTAGTTGGACTGAGAACTGCTACATCCACTACATGATATTACCAGGTGCTATTTGCCCTATCTATTTTTCAGTACATATTAATTCATCGAAAACAGTCACTCTGGCTTACGATATTGTTTATGTAGGATAATTCTTCACTTCAAGAGTGGTGGCGACTCGCCTGCGTCCGTACTAATTTTAAATGTCGCGGTCATTTTTACCGCCAGCCTCCGCGGTTTGGTGTATATCAACACATTGGAGATGCACCATCTGCATGAGCTGTTTATTGAGTGCAATGAAGGCACTGCTACGATGGCCCAGTTTTCTTCTAAACTCTGGAGCAAATTATCATATATTATCAGCCTCCGTCTGCGCTGCAGTTTGGTTAACTTCAACAGCCAGTTGGGATGGACCATTGGCCGAGTTACTAACACAGCTCATACGGGATCATTTATGACCCGCTAGAGTCAACCACAACCTTTTGTGAATTCACATTGCGTTATCAACGGCAAGGATATACAATGAGTATAGCGAGGGTCATCAACTTGCCACTTTGCTTCCAGCTTCGACATATTCTAGCGTTCCGCTATTCAATTATATGTCGATTTCAGTATGAATAATCTCAAGCCAACTCTTTGAGTAGTATTAAGACTCGGGGGCTAGGATGACATGACTCAGCAAATATTGCTAGTTTTGGCAAAATTAAAGAACTCCGGGTCATTGGAGGGATAAATAACCCGGCCCCGGAGGCTACTACCCTATTGGTGAAAATTTGAAGGCCGTCAAAAAAATTTGGCTTAAAAAAGTGCTTGAGAATCATAATGTTCCAGCTCAATAGAAGAATTCCGGGTTATAAGGAGAAATTCTGGTTCAAAATCCGGCTCAAGGGAGATTTGTCTCCCAAGCTTTGAATCTCTCAATACCCAGTTTAAAATTCCAATTAAAAAAGAATCCATCTCTCGCAAGTTCGAGTTCTCAGGAAAATTAAAGGTTGCCAACGAGAACTTGCTGCCATGATGTGCGGTTCAAACATGGGTATCCTACCTTATCGGCTTATCACATTATTGGTCACACGGGTGCTTCCTGCTCACTGAGCATAGCTGTGCTTACCCTCTTGATCCGAATTACATGTCTTGTTACAAAATACATGGGGGCTTCCTGTTCAAACATAGGTGTATTCACCAAAGAGAACATAGCGTCACTACCCTCTTGATTCGGCTTATAGGTTGGGCTGTAAAAATCACTTGGGGGCTTCCTGTTCAAACATAGGTGTCTTCACCAAAGAGAACATAGCATCACTACCCTCTTGATCGGCTTGGAAAACCGGGTGTCTTCGCTAAAGTTTCTAGGTTATGTTATTCAAACATAGGTGTCTTCACCAGAAATTTCTGGGTTATCCTGCTTTGTACAGTCTGCCACTCTTCCCAGGTCATCCTGGAATGACCCGCCATACTTTTGACAGTCAGTCTTATACAGACCTTGAACTTGTCAAAAGTTCAAACAAAGTGTCAAAGGTTAGCTATGCGGCTTGGCGGCCCACGAAAGCTCTAGAAGATTTAGGCTTGGCGGGCTACGAAAGCCTCATTTTTTTCCGATTTGTCAATTTTCTCTGAACATTTTTTCTTGGATTCATATCTTCATATCATATGGACATATGGTTTGAAAACAAATCAGGCCATGTTATCATACACATACATCATCGGAAATAGCATCATACATTGCATCATCATTGCATAATCATAGAATGCATCATATATGCATGGATATACTAGTTTATATGGCAGGAATCGATTTTTAAGACGGGTTATATTATTCAAATATTTAATAGCCAACATGGCTGGATTTTAATTATGGTTATCAATAACAAGTATTATGATTGAGGCTTTCAAAGCCGCTCCAGAGTAATGGCTATTATTTCTTCATTCAAGAATACCAGCTCACAACAGAGAGCAAGGTTCAATATTGGTATGCAAAGCATTCAACAATATCATCCAGACAGAGGATATGCTTTATTCTACAATGGAAATGGTTTATTTAGTCCCGAGTCGCTGCAGGCATACGACCAGACACTTGGAGGTTACATTATTCAAATAAAGATTATATCAAATATGGAAGTCCCATGTTGCTGCAAGCATGCACCATGACACTTGGGGGCTAATGCAAAGTCATTTTTTATTCACCTTATTGAAGACCCGACTCATCACATCGTAATGAGTCGGCCCTTGGGGGCTACCAATTGCTCCTGTAAAAAAATCAAAGTACACAAGCCTTAATCCATTATATTGAAGGGTCCACTGCTCAGTTGGTAGAGTACAAGGCTCTTAACCTTATGGTCGTGAGTTCAAGCCCCACGGCGGGGGCTACAACATATGATGTTATTTTGAATGAAGTATATATAAAGTCTCAGCTCAGTATTATCTTACTGAGCCAGCCCTTGGGGGCTACACATTGCTACTCAAGTCTACATGATCATATTTACAAAGTCCCTGCTCATCATTGCATAATGACCCGACACTTGGGGGCTACGCATGGGAAGTTCAAAATATGCAGTTTATGATTGGCGGCTTACATGAACAACCCGGATTTCTCCAAGTTGCAGCATTTATATTAAAACAAGTCTTAATCTATCACTATGTTCTCCTCTTAAGACTTGTGGGCTCCATGTAATATGCATATAAAGGAGGAACGTCTTCAAATTCTTAGTTTTGAGCAAAACAGGAACATCAATTGTGTGACTCGACGTTGGCAACAATTACGACCCGGTGTCTATAACAATTATGACCCGGTGCTATCAATGCTTACAAACCGGTAATTTTTGACAATGATAAACCGGCAATTTTGGCAAGGATAAACCGGCAAGTTGTACATCCTCAAGCTAGCTGAAAATCAGATAAGTATTTCAAGACCAATATTTTTGTTAAGCATTGCGAGTGGAATCAACTGAGTTATTCTTTACAATATTTCTCTACAAGAGACCAACTTCAGTAAATTGACTATGAAGCTGGCCTATGGACCCGAATTTTTCTGAAGAAGTGCCCAGATTTATTGCATTGAAAAAGTGTGAACATATCTACTAAATGACAAGGACTTAGGGATGATCAGGTGTCGGTTCAGAATTTTTTTAGCCCGGAGCACAACCTATCAAATTTGTTCTAGTGTTTATTTTGCAGGATCAGTTTAACATCGAAAAATCAAAATTAAACTTGGGGCTAATGTCGGGGATATACCCCGCGGTATGACCCGGACGGAGATATGACCCGGCTGGGACTTGGTGTTTTATTGGTAAACCGCCCGAAGACTGGCGACTCACTGATAACTCGGCCGGGCCTGGTGACTCATTGGTGACCCGGCAGGTGTTTCATATTGATGATGAGGCCCAAGGCCCAGAAAGTCAGCTCATGCTATGGTGGGCCAGTTTAAGAGGCAAGACTACAATTCCACTTGTAATAGAATAGTCCTAATCCTACTAGGACTCCACATGTAACCCGCCCCTCCAACATATATAAGGAGGGG
>LR738713.1:319105072-319128197 GCA_902687465.1 Secale cereale
ACCACAAGAGTTTGAAGTATATATTCACTCAGAAGGAGTTGAATCATAGGCAAAGGAGATGGCTGGAACTCATTAAGGATTATGACATGAGATTGCATTATCATCCCGGAAAGGCTAACGTAGTAGCTGATGCGCTAAGCCGCAAGAGCCATGTCAATACCCTAATGATGGAAGAGTTTCCAAAGGAGTTAGCCGAGGACCTACGAGAACTACGTTTGGAGATAGTTCCGAGAGGCTATGTAGCAACATTAGAAATCCAGTCTACCCTGATGGATAAAATCAGAGAAGCTCGGAAAGCTGACAAAGAGATTGTCGCTATAAAGGAGAGGATGAGCGAAGGAAAAGCGAAAGGTTTTCGTGAGGATGAACACGACACCTTATGGTTTGAGGATCGAATCTATGTGCCCAATGACCCGGAGATTAGGAAGTTGATTTTACAGGAGGCCCATGATTCACCATACTCGATTCACCCAGGGAATACTAAGATGTATTTGGATTTGAAGGATATTTTCTGGTGGCCCGGTATGAAGAAGGATATCGCGGAGTATGTAGCAGTTTGTGATGTATGCCAGAGAGTGAAGGCAGAACATCAGAAGCCAGCAGGATTGTTACAACCTATGCCAATTCCCGAATGGAAGTGGGAGAAGTTTGGTATGGATTTTATCACCGGATTGCCCAGGACCAAAGCAGGCTATGATTCAATCTGGGTAGTAGTAGACCGATTGACGAAGGTAGCCCACTTTATTCCTGTGAAAACCACATATACCAGTGCAAAGTTGACAAAGATATACATGACCAGAATTGTATGTCTGCATGGAGTTCCGAGGAGCATCGTATCAGATAGAGGAACCCAGTTTACCTCAAAGTTCTAGAATCAGTTACATGAAACTTTGGGAACCAGGCTAGAGTTTAGCACAGCATTTCACCCGCAGACTGATGGACAGACGGAGAGAGTCAATCAGATTCTGGAAGATATGCTAAGAGCCTGTGCATTAGATTATGGATCTAGTTGGGATGACAACTTTCCCTACGCAGAGTTGTCATACAACAACAGTTACCAGGCCAGTTTGAAGATGGCACCTTTCGAGGCATTGTATGGAAGGAGATGCCGAACACCGTTGTCGTGGGACGAAGTTGGAGACCGACAATTGTTTGGACCAGACTTAATCAAAGAGTCTGAGGAGAAGGTGAAGTTGATTCGAGATAGACTGAAAGTAGCTCAGTCCAGGCAGAAGAGTTATGCCGACTCGAAGCATAAGGAGATAACCTATGAGATCGGAGACAGAGCATACTTGAGGGTATCGCCTCTGCGAGGAGTTAAACGTTTCGGAGTTAAAGGGAAGTTAGCCCCGAGATTTGTGGGACCTTACCGTGTTTTGGAACGCATGAGAGAGGTTCCTATAAGTTGGAATTGCTCGAAGGATTGTCAGGAGTGCACGACGTGTTTCACGTTTCGCAGCTTAAGAAGTGTCACGTGGAGATGGCCGATATACCGCTTAGAGACACAGTACCCCTGGAAGCAATTCAGTTGGACAGTGACCTGACCTACGAGGAGAAGCCCGTTAAGATTCTCGAGTTTTCGAGCAGAGTTACTCGCAGCAAGGTTATCAAGTTTTGCAAAGTTCAGTGGAGTCACCACACCGAGGAAGAAGCCACCTGGGAACGAGAAGATGATCTACGCAAGGACCACCCACACCTGTTCTCTAGCCAAGTCGAATCTCGAGGGCGAGATTCATTCTAAGGGGGGTAGGTTTGTAACATCCCAAATTTTCAATTTGGAACGTTATACATAGATCATATTGCATTTGCATGTTTTGCATTTTTTTTTCGTGGAGTTCCTCGAAATTCTAAGCAACTCACGGACCTACGAAGAGAGTTGGGAATTTTACCGTTTTCGTATTGGAGTTCGCTCGAATACCGGTACGAGGACAGTGTGATTCTAATTATTTTTCTCTCCTAAAAATATTTCTAAATAAAATAAATGAGCGGAGATAATATGACTTCTCCAAAATAACAGAAATATTGGAGGAAAAATATTAAAATCACTTTAGGAATTTTTCTGGATTTATTTTCGGATTTATTTGCATAGGAAAAATATGCGTTTTTCAAAAATGCGTTTAGGTCCGGGAAAAATGTTCACTTTGTCCTAAATATTATTAGAGGACAGCAAAAATTTATTTCGGGAATTTTGGAGTCCGTTTGGTATTTCTTTCGTTAATTTTACTGCATCGGGACTCTATTTAAAAAAAAACAGAAACCGACTAGGAGTCTTATTCGCCGAGGACTCCTGGGCTTTATAAGCCGCCCAGGCCGGCCCGAGACGCCGCCAGCCCGCCTCGCCCTAGGGCCCGAACCCTAGCCGCGCCCAGCCGCCGCTGCCGCGCCGCCACCCGCCGCGCCGCCGCCGCCCGCCGCCACCCGCCACGCCGCCGCCGCCGCGCCACCGCCGCCGCCCTCGCCGGAAGTTCGCCGGAGTTCGCCGGAGTGAGGTAGTTTTTTTTTCGGTTTTTAGATCGGTTCGTTTAAGAAAACCTAGATCTGTTTTTTTTAGAATAGATCGGTTCAGTTTTTTTATTTTTCGCCGGTTTAGTTAAATAGCGGACGTTCGTCCGTACGTTCGTTTTAACGGACGGTTTTCGTTAGTTAACCGCAAACAGCGAACGTTCGTTCGTTAGCCCTTTCGTTGTTTTTCTTTTTCGGGGTATTTAAACCGCGATTTCTGCCCTGATCTTGTTTCGCGTTTTTCTTTTCGCTCGAGAGTCGGAATCAGGTGATTCAAAATCCCAGATCTTCGTCTCGAAGCCATCTTTACGTTAGATCAACTTGAACAAAGTTTTGGCTACTGTAAAATTTGACTTTAGGCCAACTAGTAATTCGGAGCTCGTTTCTTTTGCAGTTTGAGTTTTGTTGCTTCTTTCGAGTTGATTCTTTTTGCATACCGGAGTTCTTAAGTTGAACTTTCTGGTTAGATCTCTTATTTGAGTTTTACCCTGCATTAGTTAAGTACTTATTGTATGCTTGTTTGTTTGATTGCGATAGAGTACCCGGAGTGCGCCGCTTGCTACTTTGAGTCCTTAGGTTTTGCGGATCATTAGCAAGGCAAGTAACACTTTGATCATGCTTTCCAATTACCCAGTTTTCATTGCATTAGTCAAACCCTCACACATTGCATGCGCTGGATCAATTAAATTGTGGGATTGGGAAGTAGATTGAGGTAGAACCTATTACCTGCATTACATTCAAACCCTTGGGAGTTACTTCTACGTTTGCTGTTAGGACATGCTATGCTCGTAGACGTGGTTTGGGTTTGAGTGAAATCCATGACAGATGTGAGTTGTTAATTAATGGTTCAACTTAAGGTGGCAACTTTAATACACATCTGGTGGATTGAGGCATCTGGGTATTCCAGGATTGCCTGTTTTTCTTTTGGACCGCCACCCAGGCTCAAAGGGATCATGAGATTTTTCATACTAGAAACTTCCGTGTGCAGCCACATGCCAATATGGGCTCTGGCATAGTTGAGTAAGTTGTGGGAAACCTTTCCATGATGGGCTAGCAGATGTAGTTGGGTTTTGTAGGTGTACCGGCCTATCCATCTGGTTAAGGGGACCTCTTCGGAAAGACTGTGTCTCGGTCATCCGTTTCTCAAACACCATGCAGTGCGAGAAACCAAACGGAGGCGATCGAGTCTTGTGGGAAAAGTGCACAAACCTCTGCAGAGTGTACAAACTGATCATGATTAGCCGTGTCCCCGGTTATGGACGTCTTGAGTATCTAGTACTTAGATTATCATGTGCATCTCAACATGTTACTTTAAATTAATTTGTTGGGTTTAATGATTACTTTTAATTGGGGTTGAGAATATGTCTATCTTCTCAACAATTTTTCAACTACCATAATAGTTAATTAAAATATATTCCTTTGAAGTAGGGAAGGCTTTACGCAAAAACTTAACCATAGAGCTTTCCACCAGCCATATTGCATATAGTATAGCTTTACTTTCATTGCATTTTCTTGTGTTACCTTGCCAGCATATTCCATGTGCTGACCCGTTTTTCGGGCTGCAACGTTTCATGTTGCAGACTTTTCAGACGACGAGTAAGATGCCCTTTTAGGTCGTGGTTCTATACTCAGTGATGCCGCTGGAGTTGATGGACTCACTTATCTTCCAAGCCTTCCGCTGTTATCGTGTTAGATGGCCTTCAACCATGATTTTTGTAATAAATTCATCGTTGGACTATCGATGTAATAAGTGTGTGATTGCTACTCTGTTATAAATCCTTCAAGTACCATGCGTGTCAGCATTACTGATCCAGGGATGACACTGAT
This sequence comes from Secale cereale, assembly GCA_902687465.1. Lineage (NCBI taxonomy): Eukaryota > Viridiplantae > Streptophyta > Magnoliopsida > Poales > Poaceae > Secale > Secale cereale. The sequence goes on from LR738713.1 coordinate 319,109,402, forward strand.
GCATGGAGATCAGACTGTTTGAGGTCTGGTCGCTACAATGAAGCAGCTTGGAGCATCGGACGGGAAGGCGAAGAATTGGAGCAAGAGAAGGAGCTGCTAGGAAGCTACAACTCTCGAACTTCCGAAAACTACCGGACGACCGAACCTTACCGAATGTCCGACGCCTGAAGTCTTCACCAGCCAATACAACTACAGCCGAAGGCCAACTCTACGATGAATGGACTACCGACCGAGATCGGACGTCTGACAGCCTCTAGCGACCGGACGATCGGCCTCCACCGGACGTCCAACAACTCCATCACAGAGCCAAAACGTCGAAAGTCCGACACCCACCGGACGTCCAGACCCCCGCAAGCGACCGGATGACCGACGCTCGTCGGACGTCCGACACCACGTGTCTACGCACAGAGTTCGGGCCTGAGGCCCATGTATCCCTCTTCTACTTACCCCTTCATGGACCTAGACTATATATGCTCCTCCACCTCCTCCTGGGTAGGGTTAGAAGTTGTTTAGCTCATTTTAGAGATAGAGCTTTGCTCATCCATGTGGTTCTACTCCATCGAGTGACCGCGACCTCTATGAAGAAGATGCACGCTTGGATTCGAGACCACTCACGGGAAGATCCCTCATGGACTCAAGACCTCCTCACGGGTATGAATTAGCTGCCTTGTATATTTCATGTGTTGTCTTTGGATCATGTATCTCGTTGTGTGTTGGGATCTAGCACATGTGTGATTGTTTCTTGTTGATTTAAGTGTCTTATTTTGTTTCCCCTCGTGTTCTTCGTGGGAATCACCTTCAATCGTGAAAGATCGTCCTAGATCGGCTTAGCCTAACATCATATGGTAAGACACGTTGATCACAAATTTGGAGTCTCCCCCGCAGCTTTCTAGCCTTGTTTTGTGTTATTTCGTCCTAAATTTCGAAAATCCCCACCAAAAATAGCCCCATTTTTTTGTGATTTGTTGATTTGATAATGTTTTGTTGAATTTGATCCGTGGATTTGCTATGTTTCGACTGGATCTAGTATCTCCAAAATTGTCCCCACTTTCCATCCATGAAATCTCAACAAATTTGACCCCGAAATCATCATTTTCCACCCAAAGTTGCGTCTCGGGTCTCAAATCCCGCATTAACCCAGACCCATCAGACGATCGACGTTTACTGGACGTCTGGAGCCCCAGGAATCACCAGATGTCTGACCTTCATTGGACGACCAACACCCATTCCAGTACCAAAACATCGAATTTCCTACGACAACCGGACGTCCGAGGACCGGACATCGACGTTTCTCAGATGTCTGACACCTGTAGATATCGACTTCGGCTGAGTTTTGTTTTGTCCATAACCAATTCACCCGAACTCCGATTTTGACGTTCTTTAGCTCATTTTGAAGCTATTGACATCCCCCATACCAAAAAATACCACCCCCATCATTTAACTCTATCAAATTTGTGGAACTTTGGCATCTTTGCCTAGGGCCACCACCATATCATACGCATAACCACCATAGCCTTTCGCAACCTAACCCATTTTGTTCCCCATTGCATTTGTGGTTGCTTGAGTAGTGATTTGAGTCTCCTAAGGTGTTGGAATACTTAGGGGCAGTTACTTCTTCATCAACCACCACCACCACTTCCGCATAGCCTAGTCCACCATACATTACCTCCACCCCAACTTAACCCAATTTTGTTTGACTTTGTTTGAGTTGTGGCTTGTGTCTCCTAAGGTGTTTCGGCTACATAGGGACAGTCACATCAACTCCAACTCGCATAACCCATCATCCCACTTCCGCATTGCCGATTGCAAACCACCATCGCTTTCCGCTACCACTATTTGACATTTGACATTTGAGATTTTGAGTTCATGATTTTTCTGTTTCCCAAGGTGTTTCGGCTAATTAGGAACGGTTCGACATCAAGAACACCGCCACTTATCTTCGCCACGAGGTCATCATCAACATTGACCACTCCACCTTTAACACCACCGTAAGCAAGGGATGGTAACTTCGATGACATCATTGTATATTCCCTCTTGCCTTTGCATTGTTAACCCCTAGCCCATTTTGCGTCACTTGTTGGCAATGTTACTTGTGCACATTAGTGATCATCGATCTACACCTTCCATTGCATACACATCATATCATCTTGGTATATCATATTGGTATCATCATATCATCTCTTGTAACACAAGATTGTTCCCGCATATACACAATTGCTATCTTGGTTTGTGCATTTTGCAAAAGTGGCCAAAAAAACAAGAATAAGCTTTTAAGAAAAAGAGAAACAAAATGAAGCTTGTAAGCAAGAGCCATAGCATCATATCATAGCGCATCACAAAATATCATATAATATCATACCCGGTCATCTTGGATCATCTTGTTCTAAAGCACCAGAACATCATACATACCTAGCATACTTGTGATAGGAAGTCGCTACATTTTGTCTCATATAGGTGGTGCACAAGTTTGTATCCGCCTATTGAGCAAGCGGCTAGCGTCTCTCTAGTGTTGTGCGACAAGAGCATTTTCCGTGGATTCCAAATTGTCCGCTCAATCCTTGGTTGCACAACCACATTTATATATTCGTGCTTGTGTTTCTGTGTGCCCCCTCATTGCTATTGGTCTACTTGTTGCACTTGCGAATTTGTGAATCCCTTTCAACATTATTGATTCTTGCTAACATTTCCACCAAATTTTTGTGCCACTATCCTAACCAAGCTACTCCATAAGCCTTATTGTGTAGGTGTGAGAATTGACAAGAATCGGTACCAATTGTGCTATTTCCTTACTACGCTATTGAGTGATCATTGAGCCATTTTCAACATTGGGTAAGGTACATTTGGTCTAGTTCTTCTCTTTCTCCCACTCACTTTTGCTCGAGGCTTGTGATGGATAGGCAAATCATTTCATCTCCGGTCTTCAACAACGACGACCCGAACAACTACATCCACACACAACACGTCAGACTACAACGAGCAATCCAAGAGCGCATCGACAACCTCGCCATCGACATATGTCACTCCTAAGTAAGGAGAAGGGCTTACATCGACGACGCGTTTGAATCCATCGACAACCTGGTGCAAAAACACATGGAGGAGCTCCGACAAGTGTTGGTTGACTACAATTCTTCTTCCCCTTCGTCATCTTCACGGCGACGACGCTCAAGTCAAAAGTTTTCGGAGCACACAAATGATGCAAGCGCAATTCATCCACGTCCACCTCTCCATGGCGACCATCATCATATTCATGATCAACATCGTCATGAAGGGAAAGTCACCTCCAAGAATCATGTGAACGATGACGATGAATGACATCTTCTACAAGCTCAAGCACGACAACAACACCATCATCATGAAGATGCTCACCAAGCGCAAACCTACAACTCCAACAAGCTCTATATCAAGGTACTGCCAAACTTCATGGGCAAAAGAGAAGACCGCGAGAAGAGCATACCCAAGACGAAGCTATAGCTACAAGCACCACTTCAGCATCTTTGCCAAGTGTTGTCAAGGCATCTTCGCCTTTGGACGAACAGCATCTTCACCTACTTCCCATGAGTTCGCCTACAACAACATCTTCAACACCAAGGCAACCACCTAAGAGCGAGGGCGACACTTCCTTATTTGGAAGCCCCTCAAGGAAGATGGCCGCGCATGGGAAATCCCCTTCGGTCATGGAGACGAGCTACGAGGTGCCACATCATATGGGCCTCCTACAACAAGATGGTGACAAGACGGTCGAGCAAGGGCCCTCCCCTTCGACTAAGGCGATGAGCCGGAACCTCTTCAACAACATAAATACGGCACCCCAATATGTCCCCTACTCCGAGTCAAGCTATGCGAGCGCACATGAGACCTTCTCTTTGATGTCGGAGGAGAGTGATGATTTGCCACATCCTATGGCATTCATCTTTGGAGGCGCTATGGATGAGAAGGTTGAGCACGGGACCATCCCTTCAACCACTGCGGCGATAGGAGTTGAGAATGGAGACATTTGCACCTACATCTCTCTGACACCCATATATGATGAGATGCCCCAATTCCCATGTGAGGAGAGCCACCCCACCAAGAGTGATATGAGTGCCTCCACCATATGTGACATTGAGTGCATTTCCTATGAGAGGATGAGCGTGACCACCACTAGCCCCACACATGAGAGCATGCCACACATCCTATGTGAGGTTGAGAGCCATTTGAGTGACTCCACCAACCATACGAGTGAGAGCATCCAAGAGGGAGTGAGTGAGCCACTACACTTAGGGAGTGAGGTAGTTGTTATGGCATGTGAGGCCACTATGATTTCTAACGACTTAACCTCTACACCAAGTGTGTTTTCTTCTTTGGTGTTAGATCTCCAACAAGACGAAGCGACAATCCTTAATGATTCCATCCCTCCAATGGTAAAACCGATGGTCATGGTGGAAGAAGATGCACCACTCACATGGTTCCATCAAGATGAAGATGACAAAGATTGGATCTTCAACACCTCACCTACACCACATGAGTGGAAATTCAAAGGTAACATAGGTGATGGTGCTTCATTTGTCCCACTAGTGGACTATCTTACCAATGATTGCTTGCATGATGTTGACACACCTATCTCCATGCTTCATGCTAGTGCGACTTCCGCATGTCACGACTTACCAATTTATGATGAATATGATGATGAGCATGTTGAGTTGCCTAGTTGTGATGCTATGCTCCATAGGATATCAAGTGAAAATTCTTTTGGTCACATCATGTTCAATAACCCTTTAAACTTGTCATATGCTATGAGTGAGATCTCCCATATTGCATCATTTCAATCTCAACATAGTAACTATGCATGCCCCATTAAAATAAATCCAATTTGCACTTATGACATGGATAACAAGATGATGGTCACTGGCTTTTGTTTTTCTTGTGATTATATTGCCATGCTTCCTTTATATGATTTGCGCAATTCATCTACAATGCCATGCCATGATCAAATTGTTCGAAATATGCATTGTTTTGGATGTTGTCAATCTTCTCCATGTGATGTTTCCACTAATGCTCATGAGGAGACCCCCATAGTTTCCTAATACATACTAGGAGATCTTGATGCATGCCATACCTTGCATGATTACCATGATTGTGTGCACCATATGCATTCCATGAATAACAATGCTCTAGATATTTCTCATGATGCATTACACAATTTGAGTCTCCATTATGTTATACATAAAAACAAAGCTATCATGATGGATAACATGTTTCTATGTCACACATCTCATTTATTTGAGCATTGGATATTTTGTGCTAACATCCACATGCATGTGTACATATACCACGCAGACAGAATTTTCCCCTTGTCATTGTTTTGTGTAGGTACTCATGTATACTCGTCAACCTCTCAATCCCAAGAGTTGAAGAAACGAGCTCTTGAGAGCAACAACGATTTGGGATCCCATGGATTTTCCTTACCACCATTCTCTTCGCGCATTCCTTTTACTTGGACCTCACACGGCTATGAGCTATTTACAATTTGTCATCTTATGCCCATTTTATCATGTTCACTTTGCATTTTTTGCCTCTTGCTAGGACTTTTCCATGCAATTGTGACCCTTTCTTGCATTTATCCATGATTCACCATTCTACTACTACTATGTGTATTTGCATGCTTGGCGGAGATACTAGTAGCTATTGCCATGTTCTATACGTGCCCCATGCTATTGTTGCTTCTTGTGTTGGGAGAGTCATCATACTCAATTGCTATCCACATAGGACTTCTTGCTAATACACTAATAAGACTTTGCTTATATCTTGCTTTCATGCTTGTGATATGTCATGTGCATTATTTATGCCCACTATTTGCACACATGATATGCTTTCCATGATTCCTTATAGTATGTTGCATCTTCACTCTACTAGTTTGCACTACTTGATTGCTATGATTGCTTGATTTGTTGCATCACCCATGACCCATTCTTGCTCATTTCATTGGGTTGATGACATATATGTTCATGCCATTCACATGATTTAAATTGATCATTGTCACTTGTCTCCCTTAGTTGCACCTCTCATATTCTGTAGCGACCAGACCTCAAACAGTCTGATCTCTGTGCATCAGTGTCTTCCCTGGATCAGTAATACTGACACGCACAGTACTTGAATGATTTATAACAGAGTAGCAATCACACACTTATTACATCGATAGTCCAACGATGAATTTATTACAAATAATATGGCTGAAGGCCATCTAATACGATAACAGTGGAAGGCTTGGAAGATAAGTGAGTCCATCAACTCCAGCGGCATCACTGAGTATAGAACCACGACCTAAAAGAGCATCTTACTCGTCGTCTGAAAAGTCTGCAACATGAAACGTTGCAGCCCGAAAACGGGTCAGCACATGGAATATGCTGGCAAGGTAACACAAGAGATGCAATGAAATTAAAGCTATACTATATGCAATATGGCTGGTGGAAAGCTCTATGGTTAAGTTTTTGCGTAAAGCCATTTTTTCCCTACTTCAAAGGAATGCATTTTAATTAACTATCATGGTAGTTGAAACATCGTTGAGAAGATAGAAATCCTCTCAACTCCAATTAAAAGTAAACATTAAACCCAACAAAATTAAATTAGAGTAACATGTTGAGATACACATGAAAATCCAAGTACTAGATACTCGAGACGTCCATAACCGGGGACACGGCTAATCATGATCAGTTTGTACACTCTGCAGAGGTTTGTGCACTTTTCCCACAAGACTCGATCACCCCCGTTTGGTTTCTCGCACTGCATGATGTTTGAGAAACGGATGACCGAGACATAGTCTTTCAGAAGCGCTAGCACCTTACAATCGGGCGGACCGTACCAACCTACATCCCCTACATCTGCTAGTCCACCACTGTAAGAGTTTGCACAACTTACTCATACTATGCTAGAGCCCATAATAGCATTGTGGCTGCACACGGAAGTTTCTATTATGAATAATCTCATGATCCCTTTGAGCCTGGGTGGCGGTCCAAAAGAAAAACAGGCAATCGCTGGAATACCCAGGTGCCTCAATCCACCCAGATGTGTATTAATGTTGCCACCTTAAGTTGAACCATTAATTAACAAACTCACATCTGTCATGGAATTCACTCACCCAATCCACGTCTACGAGCATAGCATGTCCTAACAGCAAACGTAGAAGTAACTCCCAAGGGTTTGAATGTAATGCAGGTAATAGGTACTACCTCAATCTACTTCCCAATCCCACAAGTTATTTGATCCTAATCATGCAATGTGTGAGGGTTGGACTAATGCAATGAAAACTGGGTAATTGGAAAATATTATCAAAGTGTTACTTGCCTTGCTGATGATCCGCAAAACCTAGAGACTCAAAGTAGCAAGCGGCGCACTCCGGGTACTCTATCGCAATCAAACAAGTATACAATAAGTACTTAACTAATACATGGCTAAAACTAAAATAAGAGATCTAACCAGAAAGTTCAACTTAAGAACTCCGGTTTGGAAAAAGAATCAACTCGAAAGAAGCAACGAAACTCAAACTGCAAAAGAAACGAGCTCCGGTTTACTAGTTGGCCTAAAGTCAAATTTTACAGTAGCCAAAACTTTGTTCCAGTTGATCTAACGTAAAGAGGGCATCGAGACGAAGGTCTGGGATTTTGAATCACCTGATTCCGACTCTCGAGCGAAAAGAAAAACAAAAAACAAAATCAGGGTAGAAATCGCGATCGGAATAACCGCGGATGAATACCCCAAAAAGAAAAACGACGAACAGGCTAACGAACGAACGTTCACTGTCTGCAGTTAACTAACGAAAACCGTTCGTTAAAACGAACGTACGGACGAACGTCCGCTAAATAGCTAAACCGAAAGAAAAAAAACGAACCGGTCTAATCTAAAAAAACGAATCTACGGTTTTATTACTAAACCGATCGGTTTCTAAAAAACCCGATACCTCGACGACGAACTCCGGCGATGGCGGTGCTCCGACGAGGCGAGACGGCGGGGCTGCGGCAGCGCGGGGCGGCAGCTGGCGGCGCGGGGCGGCAGGCGAGGGCGGCGGCGGGCGGCGGCGCGAGCGGCGGCGGCGGCGGGCTCGGGCGGCGGCGGCGCTAGGGTTAGGCGAGGGGGCGGTGCGAGCGGGCTGGGGCTGACGGGCCGGGGCGCTGCACTTATAAAGCCCAGGAATCCTGGGCCGTCACGACTCCAAGTCGGTTTCCTATTTTTTTTTCTAAAAAGAGTCCCTGCGCAGAAAAACTAACGAAAGAAATACCAAACGGACTCCAAAATTACCGAAATAAATTTTCACCGTCCTCTAATAATATTTAGGACAAAGTGAACATTTTTCCCGGACCAAATGTAATTTTGAAAAACGCGCATTTTTCCTATGCAAATAAATCCGCAAATAAAACCAGAAAAATAGCAAAAGTGATTTTAACATTTTTCCTCCAATATTTCTGTTATTTTGGAGAAGTCATATTATCTCCGCTCATATATTTTATTTAGAAATATTTTTAGGAGAGAAAAATTATTACAATCACACTGTCCTCGTACTGGTATTCGAGCGAACTCAAATACGAAAACGGTAAAATTCCCAACTCTCTCCGTAGGTCCTTGAGTTGCTTAGACTTTCGAGGAACGCCACGAACAAAAAGCAATAACATGAAATGCAAATATGATCTATGTATAACATTCCAAATTGAAAATTTGGGATGTTACAAACCTACCCCCCTTAGAATGAATCTCGCCCTCGAGATTCGACTTGGCTAGAGAACATGTGTGGGTGGTTCTTGCGTAGATCATCTTCTCGTTCCCAGGTGGCTTCTTCCTCAGTGTGGTGACTCCACTGAACTTTGCAAAACTTGATAACCTTACTGCGAGTAACTCTGCTCGAAAATTCGAGAATCTTAACAGGCTTCTCCTTGTAGGTCAGATCAGTGTCCAACTTAATTGCTTCCAGGGGTACTGTGTCTCTAAGCGGTATATCAGCCATCTCCGCATGACACATCTTAAGCTGCGAAACGTGAAACACGTCGTGCACTCCTGACAATCCTTCGGGCAATTCCAACTTATAGGCAACCTCTCCCATGCGTTCCAAAACACGGTAAGATCCTACAAATCTCGGGGCTAACTTCCCTTTAACTCCGAAACATTTAACTCCTCACAGAGGCGATACTATCAAGTACGTTGTATCTCTGATCTCATAGGTTATCTCCTTGTGCTTCGAGTCTGCATAACTCTTCTGCCTGGACTGAGCTACCTTCAGTCTATCTCGGATCAACTTCACTTTCTTTTCAGACTCTTTGATTAAGTCTGGTCCAAACAACTGTCGGTCTCCAACTTCATCCCACGATAACGGTGTTCGGCATCTCCTTCCGTATAATGCTTCGAAAGGGGCCATCTTCAAACTGGCTTGGTAACTGTTGTTGTATGAGAACTCTGCGTAGGGCAAGTTGTCATCCTAACTAGATCCATAATCTAATGCACAGGCTCTCAGCATATCCTCCAAAATCTGATGGGCTCTCTCCGTCTATCCATCTGTCTGCGGATGAAACGATGTGCTAAACTCTAGCCTGGTACCCAAAGTTTCATGTAACTAATTCCAGAACTTTGAGGTAAACTGGGTTCCTCTATCTGATACGATGCTCCTCGGAACTCCATGCAGACATACAACTCTGGTCATGTATATCTTAGCCAACTTTGCACTGGTATATGTGGTTTTCACAGGAATAAAGTGGGCTACCTTCGTCAATCGGTCTACTACTACCCAGATTGAATCATATCCTGCTTTGGTCCTGGGCAATCCGGTGATAAAATCCATGCCAATCTTTTCCCACTTCCATTCGGGTATTGGCATAGGTTGTAACAATCCTGCTGGATTCTGATGTTCCGCCTTTACTCTCTGACACACATCACAAACTTCTACATACTCCGCAATATCCTTCTTCATACCGGTCCACCAGAAAATATCCTTCAAATCCAAATACATCTTAGTATTTCCTGGGTGAATCGAGTATGGCGAATCATGGGCCTCCTGTAAAATCAACTTCCTGATCTCCGGGTCATTGGGCACATAAATGCGGTCCTCAAACCATAAGGTGTCGTGTTCATCCTCACGAAAACCTTTAGCTTTTCCTTCGCTCATCCTCTCCTTTATAGAGGCGATCTCTTTGTCAGCTTTCTGAGCTTCTTTGATTTTATCCATTAGGGTAGACTGGATTTCTAGCGTTGCTACATAGCCTCTTGAAACTATCTCCAAATGTAGTTCTCGTAGGTCTTCGGCTAACTCCTTTGGAAACTCCTCCATCATCAGGGTATTGACATGACTCTTACAGCTTAGCGCATCGGCTACTACGTTAGCCTTTCCGGGATGATAATGCAATCTCATGTCATAATCCTTAATGAGTTCCAGCCATCTCCTTTGCCTAAGATTCAACTCCTTCTGAGTGAATATATACTTCAAACTCTTGTGGTCCGTATATACTTCATAATGGTTTCCAATAAGAAAATGTCTCCACGTCTTCAATGCATGCACTACGGCTGCTAACTCCAAATTGTGGGTGGCATAGTTCATCTCATGAGGTTTCAGTTGTCGTGAAGCATACGAAACAACTCTTCCTTCCTGCATAAGAACAACTCCAAGTCCTCGACGTGAAGCGTCGCAATATACCTCATAATATTTATGTTGATCTGGCAAAATCAACACAGGGGATGAGACCAAACATTTCTTTAATTCCTGAAAACTGGCCTCACATTCTTCGGTCCAACTGAACTTGGTGTCCTTCTTCAACAACTCCGTCATTGGCTTTGCAATCTTCGAGAAATTCTCGATGAATCTCCGGTAGTATCCTGCGAGTCCAAGAAAACTCCGGATCTCTCCAACTGTTGTCGGTGCTTCCCAACTGGTCACAGTGTCCACCTTGGCGGGATCTACTGCTATTCCTTCTCCGGATATAACATGTCCAAGGAATCCGACTTCCTTCAACCAAAACTCGCATTTGCTAAACTTGGCATATAACTGATGTTCTCTGAGCTTCTCCAATACCAACCGCAAATGCTCTTCATGCTCCTCTTCATCCTTCGAGAAGATCAACATATCATCTATGAACACTACGACGAACTGATCCAAATACTCCATAAACACTTTGTTCATCAGGTTCATAAAGTATGCTGGGGCGTTTGTCAGGCCAAACGACATAACGGTATACTCGTACAACCCATACCTAGTGGTAAAGGCCGTCTTAGGTATATCTTGCTCTCGGATCTTCAATTGATGGTACCTTGATCGTAGATCGATCTTGGAAAATACCTTAGCTCCTTGCAATCTATCGAACAGATCATTGATCATCGGTAATGGATACTTGTTCTTGATCGTTACTTCATTCAATCCTCGATAATCAACAACCATTCTTAACGATCCATCCTTCTTCTCCACTAGAAGTAGTAGCGAACCCCAAGGCGAAGAACTTGGGCGTATGAATCCTTTATCCAGTAACTCCTTAATCTGCTTCTTAATTTCCTCCAAATCCTTTGCGGGCATCCTATAAGGTCTCTTAGAAATTGGCCCGGTGCCTGGCAAAAGTTCAATAAAAAACTCTATATATCTATCCGGTGGCATGCCAGGTAGTTCTTCTGGAAACACATCCGGATAATCCTTCACTACTGGCACTTCCTCCTGAACAACTCCTGACAAGGAATTTAACCTACTCCTCTTTGACTCATGCCGGGATACATACTGGATCCTTCTTCCTTCCGGCGTAGTAAGCAAAATGGTCTTGCTGGCACATTCAATATTCCCTTCATACTTAGATAACCAATCCATGCCTAATATCACATCCAGTCCTTGAGATTCCAATACTGTTAGGTCCGAAGGGAAAATGTAATTACCAATCCTTAGGGGCAACTGATCACACCATGACTTAGCCATATACTCCGCTCCTGGTGAGGTTACTAACATGGGCGATCTAAGGGCTTGGGTCGGCAGCTTATACTTACCCACGAATCCCCTTGAAATGTATGAATGCGATGCACCAGTATCGAAAAGAACGAGTGCAGTAAAGGACTTAACTAAGAACTTACCTATAACTGCATCTGGTTGTTCCTCTACTTCCTCCACATTCACGTGGTTCACTTGCCCTTTGTTGAACGGATTGGGCTTCTTCCCGGCGCTTCCATTTCCGTTCCCATTCTTAACTTCTGGACATTCATTGGCATAATGTCCATTCTTCCCGCACTTGTAACAAGTGACATGGCTAAAATCCCTCTTGGTGGTGTGGACGGTGTAGGGCGGTTCTGGTTTCCATTTGCTCCATTCCCATTTCCATTGCCATTCTTGGTGCCATTGTGGTTGTGCGAGCTACCTCCTCCATGGGTATGATGAAACTGTCCTACCGCTTTAGGGGTAAAGCAGGGCTTCTGCTGAGCTCGAGAGTTATACTTTCCTTGCCCATACTTCCTCTTGCGACTTTCAATTTGTTGATGCTTCCTTTCAATCATTAGGGCGCGGTCAACCAACTCCTGGTAATTATTGAAAGTTGTCACCATCAACTGTACACGCATCTCATCATTCATCCCTTCCATGAATCTCTCCTGCTTCTTGGCATCTGTGGCCACATCATCTGGGACATAACGAGATAGGGTATTAAACTCATCCACATACTGAGCCACAGTATGATTTCCTTGGCGCAAATTGCGAAACTCCTGCTTCTTCATACTCATTGCTCCAGTTGAGACATGAGCGGTATGAAAAGCTTGCTGAAACTGATCCCAAGTGACATTGGCTACGGCGTAAGTGGTTGTGTAATTCTCCCACCATGTTGCGGCTGGTCCAGACAACTGGTGTGCGGCAAATCGCACCTTCTCAGCATCCGAGCAATTGGCGGTGGTCAAATCCCTTCCAATCTTGCGTAGCCAGTCATCGGCCGCAATTGCTTCGATGCTGCTAGCAAACACGGGTGGTTGCAACCTTAAGAAACATGTCAGGTTGTCCACAGGTGGTGGTGGTGGAGGGTTGTTGTTGTTGTTCTGGTTGTTCTGAGTGTTCTGGACAAGAAGTTGCATCATGGTGTTCTGCTGCTGGATCAACTGGGTGAGCTCAGGGGGAAACTTGAATTCACGTCTTGGAGGCATCTGATGGGTGTATAGGGAAGAGATTAGAATAGAAACGAGGTCTAAGGGAAAATCACTACCCATATGCACACGAGACAGACACACAATCATATCACACCAATCAATTTCAAGCAAGGTCTTACAAATCTAATGATCATTACAAAGGTGTTCTAATTCTAATATATGGAGGTAAACTACTAATCATAGGGTGGTCATCTAAAAATTATTGATCGGCAGAGGATTCCATAATATCTGCTCCAGCTTCATCTTCATAGTCTTCATCCTTGCTATCCTCAGCTTCCGAATCCGTGTCATCTATGATGATATAATCTTCCGATGGAATCTCCTTGGGTTCTTCTTCCTCGTCTTCTTCTCCCATGAGTATCCCTAACTTCCGGGTCAAGTCATCATTCTTCTCCACAAGTATTTTCATCTCCTCCTCCTCATATCCGTCACGAGTAGACTTGAGTTCTTCTTCTAGCTCCAAATTCCTATTTAGGGCTTTCTTCAAATCTATCATCCCTGCACACATCTGGTGCTCCTGACGACGAATGTGGTGCTTCAACTCCTGGATAAAAGCTGCAATGGATATACACTTCCGGGTGCTGATCATATCCCAATTCTCATCTCGGCGTCCACAAATCTGGTAGATGGTGTCCTTTAGCTCTTGCTTGTAGACTTCTCCAATCCTTCCCATAGCAATGTGGGCTGCCATGCTCCTTCCTAGGCTCCATGTAGGTGCATTAAAGGAAAATGCTATGAGTGAGGTGACGGGTGCAAACGTCCTTCCTGAAACTTGAGCTTGAATCAACCAACGCTCCTCCTCAGGTAGAGTGGCATTGTAGGTTCCGGTGAAACTTGGTAATCCAATGTTTAGGTATCTTGTGACTTCCTTCAGGTGTCGTCCAAAGGGTGTATCATCATTCGGTTGCATGAACTTGTGCTTTGCTTCCACCATCCTAAAGAGTAGAAAAGATGAGGAGTCAGAAAAGAGAAGAGTGAATTGTGTTCTAGGGCTTGTCTTAGTGGTCGTGTCCTACAGTCAGCATGTGCTCTGATACCATCTTGTAGCGACCATACCTCAAACAGTCTGATCTCTGTGCATCAGTGTCATCCCTGGATCTGTAATGCTGACACACACAATACTTGAAGGATTTATAACAGAGTAGCAATCACACACTTATTACATCGATAGTCCAACGATGAATTTATTACAAATAATATGGCTGAAGGCCATCTAATACGATAACAGCGCAAGGCTTGGAAGATAAGTGAGTCCATCAACTCCAGCGGCATCACTGAGTATAGAACCACGACCTAAAAGGGCATCATACTCGTCGTCTGAAAAGTCTGCAACATGAAACGTTGCAGCCCAAAAACGGGTCAGCACATGGAATATGCTCGCAAGGTAACACAAGAGATGCAATGAAAGTAAAGCTATACTATATGCAATATGGCTGGTGGAAATCTCTATGGTTAAGTTTTTGCGTAAAGCCAATTTTTCCCTACTTCAAAGGAAAGCATTTTAATTAACTATCATGGTAGTTGAAACATCGTTGAGAAGATAGAAATCCTCTCAACCCCAATTAAAAGTAATCATTAAACCCAACAAAATTAAATTAGAGTAACATGTTGAGATACACATGAAAATCCAAGTACTAAATACTCAAGACGTCCATAACCGGGTACATGGCTAATCATGATCAGTTTGTACTCTCTGCAGAGGTTTGTGCACTTTTCCCACAAGACTCGATCGCCTCCATTTGGTTTCTCGCACTGCACGATGTTTGAGAAACGGATGACCGAGACATAGTCTTTCAGAAGCGCTAGCACCTTACGATCGGGCGGACCGTACCAACCTACATCCCCTACATCTGCTAGTCCACCACTGTAAGAGTTCGCACAACTTACTCATACTATGCTAGAGCCCATAATAGCATTGTGGCTGCACACGGAAGTTTCTAGTATGAATAATCTCATGATCCCTTTGAGCCTGGGTGGCGGTCCAAAAGAAAAACAGGCAATCGCTGGAATACCCAGGTGCCTCAATCCACCCAGATGTGTATTAATGTTGCCACCTTAAGTTGAACCATTAATTAACAAACTCACATCTGTCATGGAATTCACTCACCCAATCCACGTCTACGAGCATAGCATATCCTAACAGCAAACGTTGAAGTAACTCCCAAGGGTTTGAATGTAATGCAGGTAATAGGTACTACCTCAATCTACTTCCCAATACCACAAGTTATTTGATCCTACTCATGCAATGTGTGAGGGTTGGACTAATGCAATGAAAACTGGGAAATTGGAAAATATGATCAAAGTGTTACTTGCCTTGCTGATGATCCGCAAAACCTAGAGACTCAAAGTAGCAAGCGGCGCACTCCGGGTACTCTATTGCAATCAAACAAGCATACAATAAGTACTTAACTAATGCACGGGTAAAACTCAAATAAGAGACCTAACCAGAAAGTTCAACTTAAGAACTCCGGTTTGCAAAAAGAATCAAATCGAAAGAAGCAACGAAACTCAAACTGCAAAAGAAACGAGCTCCGGTTTACTAGTTGGCCTAAAGTCAAATTTTACAGTAGCCAAAACTTTGTTCCAGTTGATCTAACGTAAAGAGGGCATCGAAACGAAGATCTGAGATTTGGAATCACCTGATTCCGACTCTCGAGCGAAAAGAAAAACGAAAAACAAAATCAGGATAGAAATCGCGATCGGAATAACCACGGATGACTACCCCGAAAAAGAAAAAAGAGAAACAGGCTAACGAACGAACGTTCGCTGTCTGCGGTTAACTAACGAAAACCGTTCGTTAAAACGAACGTATGGACGAACGTCCGCTAAATAGCTAAATCGAAAAAAAACGAACCGGTCTAAAAAAACCCGATCGGTTTCTAAAAAAAACCGATACCTCGACGACGAACTTCGGCGACGGCGGTGCTCCGGCGAGGTGAGACGGCGGCGCGGCGGCGACGCGAGGCGGCGGGGCTGCGGCGTCGCGGGGCGGCAGGCGTGGGCGGCTGCGGGCGGCTGCGCGAGCGGCGGCGGCTTGCTCCGTCGGCGGCGGCTTGCTCGGGCGGCGGCGGCGCTAGGGTTAGGCGAGGGGGCGGCGCGAGCGGGCTGGGGCGGTCGGCCGGGGCGCTGCACTTATAAAGCCCAGAAGTCTTGGGCCGTCACGACTCCAAGTCGGTTTCCTTTTTTTTTTTCTAAAAAGAGTCCCGACGCAGAAAAACTAACGAAAGAAATACCAAACGGACTCCAAAATTCCCGAAATAAATTTTCACCGTCCTCTAATAATATTTAGGACAAAGTGAATATTTTTCCCGGACCTAAATGCAATTTTGAAAAACGCGCATTTTTCCTATGCAAATAAATCCGCAAATAAAACCAGAAAAATACCAAAAGTGATTTTAACATTTTTCCTCCTATATTTCTGTTATTTTGGAGAAGTCATATTATCTCCGCTCATATATTTTATTTAGAAATATTTTTAGGAGAGAAAATTTTTTAGAATCACATTGTCCTCGTACCGGTATTCGAGCGAACTCAAATACGAAAACGGTAAAATTCCCAACTCTCTCCGTAGGTCCTTGAGTTGCTTAGAATTTCGAGGAACACCACGAACAAAAAGCAAAAACATGAAATGCAAATATGATCTATGTATAACATTCCAAATTGAAAATTTGGGATGTTACATATTCACTTATAGTGAGTGCAACCATGCTATGCTTGTTGATCTTGGAGACTTTAACACCTTGCTGGTGATGCATGCTTGTTTGTTTGAGCCTAGTGCCTTTGGTTCTTATCGCAACATATGCTTACATACCATGCCACATTTCCTTGTCCTTTCTTATTATAAGATCGATGAAAATACTTGTTGGGTATCTCCCCCTTCGGATGGTAGGTTTTGCATTTCCGCTAGCCTCATTTGTTTTTCCGAGTGTTTGCAATGTTCTTTCATTTTGAAGGATTCCGACGGCAGTACTATCATGCGGCAACTTGGTCATGTGAAGGCATACACGACGTGCAACACCAACATTTGCGATAATCTCCTAAAGGTGGACTCCTTCCATTTTAGCCATCCTCAAATACGCATATTGGATGGGTCATTCTTTCATTGTTGTCTCCTTCTTGTCTACATAATACATCTATTGGAGGGAGAACCGCCATTGGAAATGTACCCTATGGACCTTCAAATTGAGGAGTGCTCGGACTTATTGGATGCACCTCTAGACCACCACTCATGCCATGACATCGAGCATTGGTACATTGACACCCCTTTGACACATTGCACCAAAACATCCATATTTGTTTATTGTGTGTCCACATGTCATGCTTGATGGACATATCATACCCATAACAAATTTGCATCTTATGCATGGATTGACTCACATTACGGTTGCCTTATTGCATCTTGTATTCGCATGTAATCCATGATATATGAGATTACGCACTTCCTTAGCAAATTTGTTGTGATCTTTCTAGATGGCATATTCATACACAATGATCACATTTCCCACCATCAACTGCATGATCACATAGACATATTGAGCACCAATTACCATGTTCATGCTATTGATACATCATCCCATTATGACATCATTTTGCAAAATGGTAGAATTTGTAGCTTTGTGCACCATGCCAATTCCCATACTTCTGGGCACAAGAAATGAATTTGCTCCCATTAATGCTTTGCATATCCTTTTATATCATATAGCTAAGCTTCATGTGTCTCGTCACGAAAAATCTTATCGGACAAACTCATGCTTACTTGATGGACACTTTGTGTGCGCTGACCATTGTATTTCTGAGTGTCGTTTGTGTTTGCTCTTCTTGCGTGTATACGACTCCGGCGACACCTTGGAGTACTTGGATTGTGCCATGTCTTCAACTCCGTCCAACTACAAGTCTGTCCACAACAACCGTTTCCATGGTGAAGAGGTTTACGATCTGAGGTCAGATCTTTCCCAAAGGGGGGAGATGATGCGGAGCATCCTATGGTTATCCCCATGTACACTAAGACTACTCCCCATGACTCAAGGAGACATAAGATGAGACCTCAACTATACACCATTGGACATAAGGTTAACACGTTCCTCTCCAAACCTTCACTTTCCACATGTGAGATATGGCTACTACCTCAAACCTATGTGCTATTCATGACCAGGAACCAACAGGAAGACCTTGAAGCAACAAGGAGCATTGGACGAGAAGGCGAGGAATCGGAGCAAGAGAAGGAGTTGCCAGGAAGCTACAACTCTTGGACGTCCGACAACCACCAAAAAACTGAGCCTTACCGGACATCTGACGCCTGGTGTCTTCACCAGCCAGAACATCTACAGCAGAAGGCCAACTCTACAGCGACAGGACAATCGACCGAGACTGGACGTCCGATACCCTCAAGCGATCGGACGACCGGCCTCCACCGGACGTCCGACAACTCAATCACAGAGCCGAAACGCTAGAAGTCGGACGGCCACCGGACGTCCGGACCCCGCTAGGGACCGGACGACCGACGCTTGCCAGACGTCCGACACCACCTATCTGTGCATAGTGTTCGGGCCCAAGGCCCATGTATCCATCTCTCACTTACCCCTTCGTGGACCTAGACTATATATACTCCTCCACCTGCTCCTAGCTAGGGTTCGCAATGGTTTAGCTCATGTTAGAGATAGAGCTTTGTTCATCCATGTTGTTCTAC
>LR738713.1:319128207-319139848 GCA_902687465.1 Secale cereale
CTTCACCAGCCAGAACATCTACAGCAGAAGGCCAACTCTACAGCGACAGGACAATCGACCGAGACTGGACGTCCGATACCCTCAAGCGATCGGACGACCGGCCTCCACCGGACGTCCGACAACTCAATCACAGAGCCGAAACGCTAGAAGTCGGACGGCCACCGGACGTCCGGACCCCGCTAGGGACCGGATGACCGACGCTTGCCAGACGTCCGACACCACCTATCTGTGCATAGTGTTCGGGCCCAAGGCCCATGTATCCATCTCTCACTTACCCCTTCGTGGACCTAGACTATATATACTCCTCCACCTGCTCCTAGCTAGGGTTCGCAATGGTTTAGCTCATGTTAGAGATAGAGCTTTGTTCATCCATGTTGTTCTACTCCATCGAGAGACCACGGCCTCTACGGAGAAGATCTATTGTTGGATTGAAGACCCCTCACGGGAAGATCCCTCGCGGACTAAGGACCTCCTCACGGAGATGAACTAGCTACCTTGTATCTTTCCTTTGTTGTCTTTGGATCGTGTATCTCGGTGTGTGTTCGGATCTAGCACATGTGTGATCGTTTCTTATTGATTTGAGTGTTTTCCCTCGTTTCCCCTCGTGTTTCCCCATCTTGTTCTTCATGGGAATTGAAGGAAATATGCCCTAGAGGCAATAATAAAGATGTTATTTGTATTTCCTTATATCATGATAAATGTCTTTTATTCATGCTAGAATTGTATTAACCGGAAACTTAGTACATGTGTGAATACATAGACAAAACAGTATGTCCCTAGTATGCCTCTACTAGACTAGCTCATTGATCAAAGATGGTTATGTTTCCTAGCCATAGACATGTGTTGTCATTTGATCAACGAGATCACATCATTAGGAGAATGATGTGATGGACAAGACCCATCCGTTAGCATAGCACTATGATCGTTTAGTTTAACTGCTATTGCTTTCTTCATGACTTATACATGTTCCTATGACTATGAGATTATGCAACTCCCGAATACCGTAGGAACACCTTGTGTGCTATCAAATGTCACAACGTAACTGGGTGATCATAAAGATGCTCTACAGGTGTCTCCGAAAGTATTCGTGGTGTTGGCATAGATCAAGATTAGGATTTGTCACTCCGAGTGTCGGAGAGGTATCTCTGGGCCCTCTCGGTAACACACATCACAATAAGCCTTGCAAGCAAAAGACTAATGAGTTAGTCACGAGATGATGTGTTACGGAACGAGTAAAGAGACTTGCCGGTAACGAGATTGAACTAGGTATAGAGATACCGACGATCGAATCTCGGGCAAGTAACATACCTTTGACAAAAGGAACAACGTATGTAGTTATGCGGTTCTGACCGATAAAAGATCTTCGTAGAATATGTAGGAGCCAATATGAACATCCAGGTTCCGCTATTGGTTATTGACCGGAGATGAGTCTCGGTCATGTCTACATAGTTCTCGAACCCGTAGGGTCCGCACGCTTAACGTTTGATGACGATCGGTATTATGAGTTTATGAGTATTGATGTACCGAAGGTAGTTCGGAGTCCCGGATGAGATCACGGACATGACGAGGAGTCTCGGAATGTCCGAGACATAAAGATTGATATATTGGACGGCTATATTCGGACACCGGAAGTATACCGGAAAAGTTTCAGATTTATCGGGATTGCCGAAGGGGGTTATCGGAACCTCCTACGAAGGGGGATGGTCCAGAGTGGGCCTTGTGGAAAGGAGAGAGGCAGCCCATAGGGCTGGCCGGCGCCCCACCTAGTTCCTAGTTGGACTAGGATTGGTGGGAGGCGCCACCTCTTCCTTTTCCTACTCCATCTCTTCCTTCTTTGGTGATTCCTACTAGGAATAGGATTGCAATCCTATTCCTAGTAGGATTCCTTCCCTAGCCGCACCATAGGAGGTTGGCCGGCCCTCCTCCCTTGCTCCTTTATATACGGGGGCAGGGGGGCACCCAAAGACACACAAGTTGAATTGTTTTAGCCGTGTGCGGTGCCCCCCTCCATAGAATCACACCTCGGTCATACCATCGCGGAGCTTAGGCGAAGCCCTGCGCCGGTGAACACATCATACCCGTCACCACGCCGTCGTGCTGACGAAACTCTCCCGTGAAGCTCAACTGGATCAAGAGCTCGTGGGACGTCATCAAGCTGAACGTGTGCTGAACGCGGAGGTGCCGTACGTTCGGTGCTTGATCGGTTGGATCGCGAAGAAGTTCGACAACATCAACCGCGTCACTTGACGCTTCCGCTCCCGGTCTACGAGGGTACGTAGACACACTCTCCCCTCTCGTTGCTATGCATCTGGTAGATAGATCTTGCGTGATCGTAGGAAAATTTTAAAATACTACGTTCCCCAACAGTGGCATCATGAGCCAGGTCTATGCGTAGATGATATGCACGAGTAGAACACAATGAGATTGTGGACGATACTAGTCATACTGCTTACCAGCATGTCATACTTTGCTTCGGCGGTATTGTGAGATGAAGCGGCCCGGACCGACATTACGCGTACGCTTACGCGAGACTGGTTTCACCGTTACGAGCACTCGTTGTTAAAAGGTGACTGGCGGGTGTCTGTCTCTTTCACTTTAGCTGAATCAAGTATGGCTACGCCCGGTCCTTGTGAAGGTTAAAACAACACATACTTGACGAAACATCGTTGTGGTTTTGTATGCGTAGGTAAGAACGGTTCTTGCTAAGCCCGTAGCAGCCACGTAAAACTTGCAACAAACAAAGTAGAGGACGTCTAACTTGTTTTTGCAGGGCATGTTGTGATGTGATATGGTCAAGACATGATGAGTTATACGGTTTTTGTATGAGATGATCATGTTTTGCGAGGGTAATCATGACGGTGCTTTGGAGATGGAGATCAAAAGCACAAGATGATGATGGCCATATCATGTCACATATTTTGATTGCATGTGATGTTTATCTTATTATGCTTCTTATTTTGCTTAGAACGACGGTAGCATTATAAGATGATCCCTTACTAAATTTCAAGGTATAAGTGTTCTCCCTGAGTATGCACCGTTGCGAAAGTTCGTCGTGCCGAGACACCACGTGATGATCGGGTGTGATAAGCTCTACGTTCACATACAACGGGTGTAAGCCAGTTTTGCACACGCAGAATACTCGGGTTAAACTTGACGAGCCTAGAATATACAGATATGGCCTCGGAACACTGGAGACCGAAAGGTCGAGCGTGAATCATATAGTAGATATGATCAACATAAGATGTTCACCATTGAAACTACTCCATCTCACGTGATGATCGGACATGGTTTAGTTGATTTGGATCACGTGATCATTTAGATGACCGGAGGGATGTCTATCTAAGTGGGAGTTCTTAAGTAATATGATTAAATTGAACTTTAATTTATCATGAAGTTAGTCCTGGTAGTATTAGCATATCTATGTTGTAGATCAATAGCTCGCGATGTTGCTCCTCGTTTATTTTTCATATGTTCCTAGAGAAAACCAAGTTGAAAGATGTTAGTAGCAATGATGCGGAATTGTTCCGTGATCTGAGGATTATCCTCATTGCTGCATAGAGAAATATGTCCTTGATGCACCGCTAGGTGACAGACCTATTGCAGGAGCAGATGTAGACGTTATGAACGTTTTGACAAAAGCTCAGTATGATGACTACTTGATAGTTTAGTACACCATGCTTTACGGCTTATAACCGGGACTTCAAAAACGTTTTGAACGCCACGGAGCATATAAGATGTTCCAAGAGTTGAAATTAGTATTTCATACTCATGCCCATGTCGAGAGGTATAAGACCTCTGACAGTACTTTGCCTACAAGATGGAGGAGAATAGCTCAACCAGTGAGCATGTGCTCAGATTGTCTGGGTACTACAATTACTTTAATCAAGTGGGAGTTAATCTTCCAAATAAGATAGTAATTGACAAAGTTCTCTAGACACTATCACCAAGTTAGTAGAACTTCGTGATGAACTATAATATGCAAGGGATGACGAAAGTAATTCCCGAGCTCTTCACGATGCTGAAATCGTCGAAGGTAGAAATCATGAAAAAGCATCAAGTGTTGATGGTTAACAAGACCACTTGTTTCAAGTAAAGGGCAAAGGGATAGAAGGGGAACTTCAAGAAGAATGACAAGCAAGTTGTCACTCCCGTGAAGAAACCCAAAACTAAACTCAAGCCTGAAACAAGTGCTTCTACTGCAAAGGAAATGGTCACTTGAAGTGGAACTGCCCTAGATACTTGGCGGATAAGAAGGATGGCAACGTGAACAAAGGTATATTTGATATACAGATTATTGATGTGTATTCTACTAGTGTTCATAGCAACCCCTCGGTATTTGATATTGGTTCAGTTGCTAAAGAGTAATAACTCGAAATGGGAGTTGCATAATGAACATAAACTAGTTAAAGGATGAAGTGACGATGTGTATTGGAAGCAGTTCCAAGATTGATATGATCATCATCGCACACTCCCTATACTTTCGGGATTAGTGTTGAACCTAAATAACTGTTATTTGGTGTTTGTGTTGAGCATGAATGTGATTTGATCATGTTTATTGCAATACGGTTATTCATGTAAGTTAGAGAATAATTGTTGTTCTGTTTACATGAATAAAACCTTCTATGGTCATACACCCAATGAAAATAGTTTGTTGGATCTCGATCGTGTGATACACATATTCATAATATTGAAGCCAAAAGATGCAAGGTTAATAATGATAGTGCAACTTATTTGTGGCACTGCCGTTTAAGTTATATTGGTGTAAAACGCATGAAGAAACTCCATAATGATGGACTTTTGGAATCACTTGATTATGAATCACTTGGTGCTTGCGAACCATGCCTCATGGGCAAGATGACTAAAACTCCGTTCTCCGGAACTATGGAGCGAGCAACAGATTTGTTGGAAATCATACATACTGATGTATGTGGACCAATGAGTGTTGATGCTCGCGGCGGGTATCGTTATTTTCTGACCTTCACTGATGATTTGAGCAGATATGGGTATATCTACTTAATGAAGCACAAGTCTGAAACATTTGAAAAGTTCAAAGAATTTCAGAGTGAAGTAGAGAATCATCGTAACAAGAACATAAAGTTCCTACGATCTGATCGTGGAGGAGAATATTTGAGTTACGAGTTTGGTCTTCATTTGAAACAATGTGGAATAGTTTCACAACTCACGCCACCTGGAACACCACAGCGTAATGGTGTGTCCGAACGTCGTAACCGTACTTTATTAGATATGGTGCGATCTATGATGTCTCTTACCGATTTACCACTATCGTTTTGGGTCATGCATTAGAGACAGCTGCATTCACGTTAAATAAGGGCCTCATCTGAATCCGTTGAGACGACGCCTTAAGAACTATGGTTTGGCAAGAAACCAAAGTTGTTGTTTCTTAAAGTTTGGGACTGCGATGCTTATGTGAAAAAGTTTCAACATGATAAGCTCGAACCCAAACCGGAGAAGTAAATCTTCATAGGATGCCCAAAAGACTGTTGGGTACACCTTCTATCATAGATCCGAAGGCAAGATATTCGTTGCTAAAAATGGATCCTTTCTAGAGAAGGAGTTTTCTCTCGAAAGAAGTGAGTGGGAGGAAAGTAGAACTTGATGAGGTAATTGTGCCTTCTCCCAGATTGGAAAGTAGTACATCACAGGAAATTGTTCCAGTGATTCCTACACAAATTAGTGAGGAAGTTAATGATAATGATCATGAAACTTCGGATCAAGTTTCTGCTGAACGTCGTAGATCAACCAGAGTACGTTCCGCACCAGAGTGGTACGGCAACCCAGTTCTGGAAATCATGTTACTAGACCATGATGAACCTACGAACTATGAGGAAGCGATGATGAGCCCAGATTCCACAAAATGGCTTGAAGCCATGAAATCTGAGATGGGATCCATGTATGAGAACAAAGTGTGGACTTTGGTTGACTTGCCCGATGATCGGCAAGCCATCGAAAATAAATGGATCTTCAAGAGGAAGACCGACGCAGACGGTAATATTACTGTTTACAAAGCTCGACTTGTTGTGAAAGGTTTTCGACAAGTTCAAGGAGTTGACTACGATGAGACTTTCTCACCTGTAGCGATGCTTAACTCTGTCCGAATCATGTTAGCAATTGCCGCATTTTATGATTATGAAATCTGGCAAATGGATGTCAAAACTACATTCCTGGATGGATATCTCAAAGAAGAGTTGTATATGATACAACTAGAAGGTTTTGTCGATCCAAAAGGTGCTAACAAATTATGCAAGCTCCAGCGATCCATCTATGGACTGGTGCAAGCATCTCGGAGTTGGAATATACGCTTTGATGAGGTGATCAAAGCATATGGTTTTATACAGACTTTTGGAGAAGCCTGTATTTACAAGAAGTGAGTGGGAGCCCTACAACCTTTCTGATAAGTATATGTGAATGACATATTGTCGATCGGAAATGATGTAGAATTTTCTGGAAAGCATAAAGGAGTGTTTGAAAGAAGTTTTTCAAAGAAAAACCTCGGTGAAGTTGCTTACATATTGAGCATCAAGATCTATATAGATAGATCAAGACGCTTGATAAGACTTTCGATGAGTACATACCTTGATAAGATTTTGAAGTAGTTCAAAATGGATCAGTCAAAGAAGAAGTTCTCGCCTGACTTGTAGGGTGTGAAGTTGAGTAAGACTCAAAGCCAGACCACGGCAGAAAAATATAGAGAGAATGAAAGTCATTCCCTATGCCTCAGCCATAGGTTCTATAAAGTATGCCATGCTGTGTACAAAACACGTTGTGTACCTTGCCAAGAGTTTGATAGGGAGGTACAATAGTGATCCAGGAGTAGATCACTGTACAGCAGTCAAAATTATCCTTAGTAATTGGATGACTAAGGAAATATTTCTCGATTATGGAGGTGATAAAGAGTTCGTCGTAAAGGGTTACGCCGATGCAAGCTTTGACACTAAATCCAGATGACTCTAAGTATCAATCTGGATGCGTATTGAAAGTGGGAGCAATTAGCTAGAGTAGCTCCATGCACAGCATTGTAGACATAGAAATTTGCGAAATACATAGGGATCTGTATATGACAGACCCGTTGACTAAACTTCTCTCACAAGCAAAACATGATCACACCTCATTACTGTTGGGTATTAATCACATAGCGATGTGAACTAGATTATTGACTCTAGTAAACCCTTTGGGTCTTGGTCACATGGTGATGTGAACTATGGGTGTTATTCACATAACGATGTGAACTATCGGTATTAAATCACATGGCGATGTGAGCTAGATTATTGACTCTAGTTCAAGTGGGAGACTGAAGGAAATATGCCCTAGAGGCAATAATAAAGATGTTATTTGTATTTCCTTATATCATGATAAATGTCTTTTATTCATGCTAGAATTGTATTAACCGGAAACTTAGTACATGTGTGAATACATAGACAAAACAGTATGTCCCTAGTATGCCTCTACTAGACTAGCTCATTGATCAAAGATGGTTATGTTTCCTAGCCATAGACATGTGTTGTCATTTGATCAACGAGATCACATCATTAGGAGAATGATGTGATGTACAAGACCCATCCGTTAGCATAGCACTATGATCGTTTAGTTTAACTGCTATTGCTTTCTTCATGACTTATACATGTTCCTATGACTATGAGATTATGCAACTCCCGAATACCATAGGAACACCTTGTGTGCTATCAAACGTCACAACGTAACTGGGTGATCATAAAGATGCTCTACAGGTGTCTCCGAAAGTATTCGTGGTGTTGGCATAGATCAAGATTAGGATTTGTCACTCCGAGTGTCGGAGAGGTATCTCTGGGCCCTCTCGGTAACACACATCACAATAAGCCTTGCAAGCAAAAGACTAATGAGTTAGTCACGAGAAGATGTGTTACGGAACGAGTAAAGAGACTTGCCGGTAACGAGATTGAACTAGGTATAGAGATACCGACGATCGAATCTCGGGCAAGTAACATACCGTTTGACAAAAGGAACAACGTATGTAGTTATGCGGTTCTGACCGATAAAAGATCTTCGTAGAATATGTAGGAGCCAATATGAACATCCAGGTTCCGCTATTGGTTATTGACCGGAGATGAGTCTCGGTCATGTCTACATAGTTCTCGAACCCGTAGGGTCCGCACGCTTAACGTTTGATGACGATCGGTATTATGAGTTTATGAGTATTGATGTACCGAAGGTAGTTCGGAGTCCCGGATGAGATCACGGACATGACGAGGAGTCTCGGAATGTCCGAGACATAAAGATTGATATATTGGACGGCTATATTCGGACACCGGAAGTATACCGGAAAAGTTTCGGATTTATCGGGATTGCCGAAGGGGGTTACCGGAACCTCCTACGAAGGGGGATGGTCCAGAGTGGGTCTTGTGGAAAGGAGAGAGGCAGCCCATAGGGCTGGCCGGCACCCCACCTAGTTCCTAGTTGGACTAGGATTGGTGGGAGGCGCCACCTCTTCCTTTTCCTACTCCATCTCTTCCTTCTTTGGTGATTCCTACTAGGAATAGGATTGCAATCCTATTCCTAGTAGGATTCCTTCCCTAGCCGCACCATAGGAGGTTGGCCGGCCCTCCTCCCTTGCTCCTTTATATACGGGGGCAGGGGGGCACCCAAAGACACACAAGTTGAATTGTTTTAGCCGTGTGCGGTGCCCCCCTCCACAGAATCACACCTCGGTCATACCATCGCGGAGCTTAGGCGAAGCCCTGCGCCGGTGAACACATCATACCCGTCACCACGCCGTCGTGCTGACGAAACTCTCCCGTGAAGCTCAACTGGATCAAGAGCTCGTGGGACGTCATCAAGCTGAACGTGTGCTGAACGCGGAGGTGCCGTACGTTCGGTGCTTGATCGGTTGGATCGCGAAGAAGTTCGACAACATCAACCGCGTCACTTGACGCTTCCGCTCCCGGTCTACGAGGGTACGTAGACACACTCTCCCCTCTCGTTGCTATGCATCTGGTAGATAGATCTTGCGTGATCGTAGGAAAATTTTAAAATACTACGTTCCCCAACAGGAATCACCTCCAATCATGAAAGATCAGCCTAGATCGGGTTAGCTCCGCATTAGTATGAGATAGTCCTTGGTTGATTTATAAAATGCTCATTGCACTTCACTTATATCTTTTGAGTATATCTTTATAGAATGCTTCATGTGCTTCACTTATATCATTTGAAGTTTCGATTGCGTGTTTCTCTACATCTAGAAAACCGTTATTTGTAGAATGCTATTTTGCTTCACTTATATTTGTTAGAGCATGATCTTTTGTAGACATATTAAACTCTCATGCTTCACTTATATCCATTTAGAGAGTCAACGGGAATTGGTCATTCACATGGTTAGTCATAAAATCCTACATAAAACTTGTGGATCACTGAATATGATATGTTTGATTCCTTGCAATAGTTTTGCAATATAGAGATGATAATATGTGGGAGGTACTAGTAGACAATAGTGTTTAGTAAGAATATTGGTGTTAAGGTTTGTGATTCCCGAAGCATGCACGTATAGTCTCCCGTTATGCTAGGAAGTTGGAGCACAATTTATCATTGATTGTCTATCTTTGCATGAAGCTCGGGGGCGCGTGATGGTTAACTCCTACCAACCTCCCCCCTAGGAAGATGCGTAGTAGTACTTTTCTTTAAGGGCTAATAAACATTTGCAATCAGTTTGCGAGTTCTTTATGACTAATGTGAGTGCATGGAATATACGCAGTCTTACCTTTCTGCAATTTTCTAGCCTCTACGATACCGTGCATTGCCTTTCTCACTTCGAGATGTGGTGCAAACTTCGCCGGTGCATCCGAACCCCGTGAAATTGTACACTCTATCACACATAAGCCTTATTATATCTTTCTCAAAACAGGCACCATACCTACCTATTATGGCCTTTCCATAGCCATTCCGAGATATATTTTCATGCAACTTCCATCATCATCATATACATGACTTGAGCATTCATTTTCATATTTCCTTGCATGATCGTAAGATAGCTAGCATGATATTTTCATGTCTTGTCCGTTTTTTGAAACCTTCGCTATGCTAGATCATTGCACATCCTGGTACACCATTGGAGGCATTCATATAGAGTCATATTGTTCAAGGTACCGAGTTCTAATTTTGAGTTGTAAGTAAATAGAAGTGTAATGATCATCATTATTCATTATTAGAGCATGTCCCAGTGAGGAAAGTATGATGGAGTCTATGATTCCCCCACAAGTCGGGATGGACTCCGGTAAAAAATTAAAAAAGGGAAAGAAAAAAGAAATAAAAAGTGAGGCCAAAAGATCCCAAAGAAAAAAAAGATAAAAGAGAAATTGGGCATTGCTACTATATCCTTTACCACACTTGTGCTTTAAAGTAGCACCATGTTTTTCATATAGAGAGTCTCATATGCTTTTAATTTCACATATTAATGGGAATTTTTCATTATATAACTTGGCTTGAATATTCAAGTGATGGGCTTGCTCAAATTCCTGAGGTCTTCGAGCAAGCAATTTCGATACACACCCACTTAGTTTTCAGTTTGAGCTTTCATACACTTATAGCTCTTAGTGCATCCGTTTCGTAGCAATCCCTACTGCTCTCACTAATATTAATTGATGCGCATCTCCATAGCCCGTTGATTAGTCCCGTTGATGTGAGACTATCTTTCTTTTTGTCTTCTCCATATTAATCTCTACCACCGCATTCTAGTCCACCCATAGTGCTATGTCCATGGCTTCTGCTGACGTATTGCGTGAGAGTTGAAAGTGCTGAAGCGCATCAAAAACTATGAACTAATTGCTTGGCTGACATCGGGTAGTTCATGATTTACACTTTGTGTTAAGAAGACGGAGCATGACAAGGCTATATGATTTTGTAGGGATAGCGTTCTTTAGCATTGATATTTTGAAAAGCATGATTGTTTGTTGGGATGCCTGAGTATTAATGTCTTTATGTAAAATTATAGGCTATTGCTTTGAATCACTCATGTCTTAATATTCATGCCATGATTAGATTATATGATCAAAATTATGCTAGGCAGCATTCCACATCAAAAATTATCTTTTTTATCATTTACCTACTCGAGGCCGAGCAAGACTTAAGCTCGGGGATGCTGATACATCTATGTCGTATCTATAATTTTTTATTGTTCCATCCCAATATTATACAACTTTCACATATTTTTGGCAACATTTTATATGATTTCTTGGACTAACGTATTGATCTAGTGCCCAGTGCTAGTTCTTGTTTGTTGCATGTTTTTTGTTTCACAGAATATCCATATCAAACGAACTCCAAATGCGGTAAAATTTTATGAAGAATTATTTTAGAATATATGCGATTTTTGGGAGTTGAAATCAACACAAACGGAGGCCCACAACCCCCACTATATAGTAGGGCGCGACCCCACCCCCTAGCGCGCGGTGGTGCCTTATGGGCACCCCGTAAGTCGGTTGGGGCTCTTCTTCGAGCGCAAGAAAGATAATTTATGTAAACAATCGTGTAAAAATTTCAGCCCAATCAAATTATGGATCTCCGGGAATTTAAGAAATGGTGAAGGGCCAGATCTGGGGGTCGCGAAACAGAAGAGAAACACACACACACACACACACACACACACACACACACA
>LR738713.1:319139897-319162768 GCA_902687465.1 Secale cereale
GAGAGAGAGAGAGAGAGAGAGAGAGAGAGAGAGAGAGAGAGAGACAATCTAGGTGGGGCTCTCACCCCTCCGCCGCCATGGAGGTCAAGGGCCAGAGGGGAAACCCTCCTCCCATCTAGGGAGGAAGCCAAGTAGGAACAAGAAGGAGGGGGATCTCTCCCCTCTCTCCTGGTGGCGCCAGAGTGCTACCTGGGCAAAGATCGTGACGACGATCTACATCTACGATCTTGCTACCGCCAACACCAACTTTCTCCCCTCTATGTAGCAGTGTAACCTTTCTATTCATGTTGTAGTTCTCTACTTAAACATGTTGCTCAACACTATATATTATTATCGAATGATATGTGGTCATCCTATGATGTTTGAGTAGATTTGTTTTGTCCTATGGGCTAATCGACGACCATGGTTGGTTTGAGTGTATATTTTATTATGGTGCTATCCTACGGCACCCTCTGTGTCGCACAAACATGAGGGATCCCCGCTATAGGGTGTTGCAATATGTTCATGAGTCTCTTATGGTGGGTGGCTAGAGTGGCAGAAACTTACGCCCGAGTAAGGGGGTTGTTGCGTATGGGAGTAAAGAGGATGTGATACTTAAGGCTATGGTTGGGTTTTACCTTAATGATATCTAGTAGTTGCGAATGCTTGCTAGAGTTGCAATCATAAGTGCATATGATCCAAGTACGGAAAGTACATTAGCTCATGCCTCTCCCTCATACAAAATTGCAGGAATAAATACCGGTCTAGTTATCGATTGCCTAGGGACAAACCCTTCTCTTGTGCTACAAAAAGCTTCCTACTACACTACTAAGTTTAATATCTTGTAATTTATTTCTAGTTTTATTCTTGCAAAGTACTTCTAGTTTCATTATTGTTCTAGGTAAAGCAAACGTTAAGTGTGCGTAGAGATGTATCGGTGGCCGATATAACTTGAGGGAATATATTTTTTCTACCTTTAGCTCCTCGTTGGGTTCAACACTCTTACTTATCAAAAAAGGCTACAAACGCTCCCTACAGTTGTGGTTTATTAGTGCGTGAGGCGTCGACGACGGCCTCGACGGCGAGGTGCTCCTCCAAGATCTGGGGGTCAGCACAAATGGCAGACATCATGACCTCATCCGCGTGTACGACCACGATTTGCTTTCCCGCTGCCAAGTGCTCCTTGAGCTCCTAGCTATACTGTGTGCATCATGGCTTTGGGGCACTTATTTGGAGAATGGGTCGGTGATTTGGGTGGAAGGTGTCGCGCTGGCGGTCAGGGCATGTGGAATGTAGAAGGAGGAGGAGGATGGGGGTCGGGTGTGGATTACCCGCCTAGATCAATGAGGCCAAGCAGTGTGAAGGAGGGTCGCCGGCGAGGACGGGACACTTCAAGCAAGCAGTGAAGATTTGAACTTGGAAAGGAAGGTGGAAACAGGGTAAATGTGGCTTTTGGTCAGGGGAACGGGGCGGGGGGAGGTAGATATTTTCGCGGAAGCCGAAATTTTTGGCTCAGTGCAACGAAAAACTAGCACGCAAAGTGTCACCAGACTCGGTCCCTTATTTATCACTGTGTACGATATGTGAACATCACAAACGATTCATATAGCTTACCCCTTGTGTGATGAGTTTGAACGTGCAAATTTTGGCCCGAAGTTCCCTGCTTACAGTGGTCCTCCACGTCATTACATAATTTGGGTACACAAAAGAGCCTACAACACATCCACAGTCGTTAATTGAGCAAGTTCAGCAATTAAACAAAGCTAGCTGACCTAAATATTAATCAAAAAATTAAAGACTGGTGCACTAAACAAAGATTACTACTTCAGCTAGCGATCATCAATCTCCGCCACCTCCTTCATACCCAGCTCATGCCCGATGATCTCCTTGGGAAGGGGCTCGATGGCATCTATCACACCATACTCAGTAAGCATCTTGCCATCTGTTTCCGCCATCTCTTTGGAAAAGGCCGCCATGAGATGTTTGTGGGGGGCCGTGTTCTTGTGACACCCCAAGACCGACACTCCAGAAGACTTCCAGCTATTTCTTTGCCACCGTGTGTTTTATTTTGGTTGTTGCATTCATCATCGCATCATGAGCATTGCATCCGCCCGACGATCTACTTGGGAAGGGGCTCCATGGCATCTATCACACCATACTCGGTAAGCATCTTGCCATCTGTTTCCGCCATCTCTTTGGAAAAGGCCGCCATGAGATGGACGTGGGGGGCCGTGTTCTTGTGACGCCCCAAGGTCGACGCTCCAGAAGACTTCCTGCTATTTCTTTGCCGTCGTGTGTTTTATTTTGGTTGTTGCATTCATCATCGCATCATGAGCACTGCATCCACATGTTTTCTTAATACTCGTAGTTGCCGCCTCCCACTTTGTCGATGTGTCATGTTATCCGACCGCTTGTATTCGTTGACCATTCTCAACCCAACCACAAACTTGACCGTGTCCTCCTATCGCCTCTTTGTGCAGTGCATCGACCCCTCGTGTGCGTCCGAAACTTCCCCAAACTCGAACCGGGATGTTATTACCGATGGGTCCGGATCATCCCCAAACATCCCTAAAATATCATCAGTTCTTTGTTGGACTCTCTTATCCTATTTTTTCTCGGACCGTCTATTTTCGATCGGAGGGTCCAGATAACTCCTAAGCTAATCCGACTGCTATATAAATATCCGGGCAACCCTAGACCCTAGCCGTCCCATCCATCCATTCCATTCCCGCCACCACCGCCGCCACTCTCTCCCTTGGAATCCTCCCAGATCCCCATCGTCCAACCCCGCACAGCCAGCCAACGCCTCACCCCAGATCCTCCACGCCCGCGCCACCAAGTCCCTCTATGGGCC
Organism: Secale cereale; assembly: GCA_902687465.1. Classification (NCBI taxonomy): domain Eukaryota; kingdom Viridiplantae; phylum Streptophyta; class Magnoliopsida; order Poales; family Poaceae; genus Secale; species Secale cereale. Next base: position 319,142,731 of record LR738713.1, read on the forward strand.
CGAGCCGCAGCTCGCCTCCGCCGATCAAACCAGCAGACCCCAGCGCCCCTTTCACGCTCGTGCAGGTGCTCCTCGAGCCGGAGCTCGCCGCTCTCGGTGATGAAAGCAGCAGCACCAGAGGCCAGTCCCGTCGCCCCTGCCTTCTTCTTCTCCTCCCGTGCTCGTCCCTCGTCTCACCCCGCTCTCTCTCAATCTATTTTGGCCAGCGGCCCCGCCATGAAGCTCCGCCTGCTGGAGAGCACGCCTGAGCCTTGCCTGCTCGCTAATTCCGTCGGCGTGGAGTGCCGCATCGGCGCCCTGGACCGAAGCCACTGGCGACCAGGACCAGGCAGTCCCCGCACCACCCCTTGCCTGAGCTCCTTTTCCTCCCGCTCGTGCATCCGCCTCGCCTCCCTGTGCTCGCTCCTTGTCGCGCGCCCGAGCTCCTACTGCGCCCGCACCTGCAGACCACCGTCGCCGTTGATCCAGCGAGCAGCGACCAAGCTGCATCGAGCGACAACACGCCCGTTGACCCTAGCCGCCGCTCCCCTTTGTCCCGCTTCACCGTGGACTGGGTCATCGCTCGATCTGGTCGAGTCGTTAGCCAGTACGCAGCCGCCCCAGCAGTCTCCAGGCCCAGCTCACCGCGCCAAGGTCCGCGCCTCCGCTAGAGCCCAAAGTGAGCAGCCCAGCAGTGCACCAGATTCGGCCCTTGTTGTTTTTTTTAAGGCCAACGAATTTATCTAATTTTCAGGAATCAACAATTTTACAGAAAAGTCCCTCTACTTCATGCATTTAGTAACTCACAAACTATGCATCACATGTAAAAACTTTATATATGTACAATGCTTAGAATTTTGTCTAGTTTAATAATATGCCACTTTCATCTATGTTTAAAATGGTTAAAATGTTGTTTGCATAAGTTTGCTTAAATAAACATGCTAAAATGGTTTAATTCATAACTAAATAACCGTAGCTCCAAATTTGACAAACTTTATATGTATTTGGGCTAGAAAAATGTATAGATTAACATGGTGCACTTTGTTTTGCTGTTTAACAACATTAAAATATGGTAATAGGAAGAACAGTACCAAATTCATAATTTGCACATGGGGATTTTCCGAAATTGTTGTTTGTTATTTCCGGCCTCATTTAAATTGCCTAGGTAGTATAGTTTGCTCATGCTTCACCTCTTGCCATGTTAATTAACATTTAATATTGTTGTGTATACGAACAAGAGTGAACTAAATAATTGGATGTGGTGTTTGTCAATATGCAACTCGTGGCATATTGAGCTTCACTTAATTTGTAGTATTGTTTGAGCACTTTGCCATGCCATGCATATTTAAACTGGACATGCATCATACTTGTTTGTGCATCATGCCATGGTTATGATATGTGTGTTTACCATGTTGTTTGCTTCTTTCCGCTTTGCTTCTCTCGTTAGCTTCGGTTTCGTTCCGGAGTTGTGAGGATTCGTTTGAATTCGTCCGTTTGTCTTCTTCATGGACTCGTTCTTCTCCCTTCGGGATTCCAGGGAAGACGACCATTCCCCGATATCACCTCTATCTTTGCCTTGCTAGTTGTCTCGCTCTTTAGCTATGCCTCGATGCCTATTCATGTTTGTCAGCCTCCTATTGTTGCCATAAAACACTCTAACCGCCTTCCTAGCAAACCGTTGATTGGCTAAGTACGATTTTGCTCAGCCCCTCTTATAGCATTGTTAGTTGCAAGTGAAGTTTCGAAGATTGCTCTACATTCGGACTTGTTTATTGGGATAACACAATATATCTCTTAATTAAATTAATGTACATATGTATTGGTAATGGGTGGAAGGCTTGGCCTTATGATTGGTGTTTTGTTCCACTCATGCCACCTTAGGACCCGATAAACCGGTGTTATGTTCCTTGATTTTGCATTCTAACATGGTTGAGGTTTATGGGCCCCCCTTGATAATTCGCACTGCTTAAAGCTTTTCCAGCAAGGACCAACATTTGTTATACATTTGCCTAACAACTAAAACTTTCATAGGGAGTTGCAAACCCGAGTTCTTTATCAACCACCAGGGCCAGTGCTCCTCATGAGTGTTGGTCCAAACTAGGGGTTCTGCGGGGCCACCTTGGGGTAACCAGAGGGCTGGTATATACTTGTAGCATCATCCATCTGGTCGTGGCCTGAGACGAGATACGCGCGGCTACTATCAAGGTGTCGGCACGCCGGGAGGTCTTGCTGGATTAGTTTTACCTTTGTCAAAATATCTTGAGCACGAGATTCCGAGAATACCCGGATCTTCCAATTTGGAGTTGGGACTCCGCAGATCGTGAGCTTTTGATGGGCTAAGTTGTGACACCCATGCAGCGTTTTGAACTTTTGAAAGACGTGCCCGCAGTTATGTGGCAGATGGGAATTTGTTAATATCCCGCTGTAGATAACTTGACACCTTATCCTTAAGAATACACTACCTGTGTGAGTAACCGTGATGGTCTCTTTTCGAAGGGCTTCGGGAAGTGAACACGATGGGGTGATGTATGAACATGAGTAGCTAGGATCACTTCTGGATCAACTTGGCGATCGTTGGCACATATTCTCATATCGCTATGAACTCGTAAGCTAGTTGCTTAGTGCTTGCTGCAAACACTTTATTACCCCTCCACACCTAAAGGCTTTGTTAGTTTTGATACCCGGGAATGGGATTGTTGAGTCCTTGTGGCTCACAGATTACTTCACACACCAGATGCAGGTACAGCCGAGAACGTTGCAGAAGATGGATCAGAACTTCACTGGGAGTTCGATGAAGAGCGTGGTCATTTCTATGTTACATATCCCGCTGATCAATAGTGGTTCCTACTAGGAGTGATCCGGTCTTGTGTTCGTGGTATCTTTTCTCGTTTGGATTTCGTTCGTAGTCGGACCCTGTGTTATTTGGATGAATGCATGCTATTGTATTCATTGTGTGACGTGGCAAGTGTAAGCCAACTATTTTACTCTTTCATCCCTGAACTTTTACATGAGTTGTGCAAAGTACCACGCTTGCGATCATTCCAGAATGCACTTATGTCTCTAAGTCGTGCCTCGACATGTGGGAGATATAGTAGCATCCTGGGCATTGCAAGTTGGTATTCATAGCCTTCTGCGACCTAGGAGCCCTCTGATTGATCGAACCGCTGACGATTGAGTCTAGGCACACACACAAAATGTTTTGAGTCTTATATATATCGGAGAGTAGTATTTCTTTTTACTCCTCATCCCCTTTGTCGCTCTGGTGAGGATTCTTGACGTTGTTTTAACTTCACTATCCTCAAATTTCACCAATTTCTTTAAGGATCACGCGGGTATTGTTTGGATTGTTATGATATCTTTGTGACGAGAACATTGTTCTTGGTGCCCCCTGTCATTTAGGGGTTGTGGCAGTGTCCCGAGGAGTTGAGCTCCAGGGTGTTGTTATCACAAATGTATCATTGCGGTTCTAGAATACCAGACGCGGCCAACATCGAAAAATCTTCTATGCGGTTAGTGGTGAGATAACCCTGACGTCACCCAGTACTGGCGAGATAGTTCGGGAATCAGGAGTATTGCCACAGCTTGTATAGCGGATGCGTTTCGAAGGTCCAAGGTAAACGGTATCCGAAGATGACTGGTTATGTGTTGACGGATGGATAGAGCTGGATGTAGGTTTAGAGTTGAGTGCGCAGTGCTTCCCCTATATCCCCAACACCAGATTGCATAACCGGAAAGCTTCGGGAATTAATAGGTGGGATTCAAGTAGATCTTAGGTAATCTTCCAACAGGTGCATGATATGAGATTTGGGGTTCAACATCTAGTGAAGAGGTTTTCATGGGCGCTGGTCCAACTGGGAGTTGCATCTTAAAGAGTCATTGGCTATGCTGACTCGGGGATGACAAGACCCTTTGTAACACATACCATGTGGCATCAGCACGAACATGTGGGACGAAACCTCTATCATATATTTGTTCTGGCTTATTCTACAAGCCAAATCCTTCATTTTGTTTTGATTGTGGTATTTGAGTTGCGTCAAAGTCAAATGTTGATTCCATACCTTCCCTAATCGGTGTTCTCATATTTCTATGGGAGTGCTAATCCTTTTGATCATGTGGAATGATCATGTCAATCCTTTTCAACCGGTGCGCTTCTTGTCAAGTTAATCCAATCCCTTTAATGTGCAAGATCAATTCTTAATTTTTCTCAGCGGCGTCTTTCATTCGTCTCCATATTCTTATGGTGATTCATTCAAGTTTACTCTTCCGTTGTTATCGTATCAATTCATTTGTTCTTTTCATAATCCTACCGGTGATTCGTTGAATACATTCTCAAGCTTGTGCGAGATCTCTCTTTAATTATTTGCAATGAGAATAAGTAGGATGCCAAATCCATTGGTTGTCATCAATTTAAATTGGTGAAGGATAAGCATGACATAATTCTTATTCATATTCCTTCAAGGTGATTTAATTCCTTCGTCCGAAGTTTGTTCGTGATATCATATTCTCGGTTCGAAGTGCTCCAACTTTCTTTTTTCGGAGTTCCAAACTATATCAATTATCTTGTCACGAAGCTTCATCTAAATCATTCCAAGGCTTCAATCTCATTCTTTTTCGTCCTTCACTACTCATTCTTTTGTTCTCGGAGTTCTTCATGGTGGTTCATCATGATTTAATTCATCCTCGAAGTGCTCTTCAAGATTCTTGTTGGAGGAGCTCAAGTATTCTTCTCTTTACACTTAGAAATGCAAATATTTGCTCCCTTATCTTTGAGGTGGTCTTATGTCAATCTTGGAAATTACCTTCAAGTTTCATGATTCACAAGTTGTGAGGAGTGAGATATTTAAACCTATCATATTCTTCGTTCATGAGATCTTTTCAACCTTCAATTTCCTCGTTGGAGTTAACTTGGGTTATAATTCACCAAAAGCTTTTTCCTAAGGATTGTTGCTAATTATGGTGCTTATTATTGACCCAAGTTCTTCATTTATCCTCCTAGTAAAATAAGTTATTCATCTCCTTGGTGCTCTCAATCAAATCAATTGTTTCGGTTAGTGGCAGAATTTCACCTCAAGTTTTGAGATGTTTTCCATAAGCCCACATCAAGCTTATTCTTCTCGTTGTTGAATTTCCAACAACTTTGTCCAATCCATCTTTGTAAGGTTGCTCTTTCAAATTCAATTGTGGGAGAAGTTGTCATTTTCTTCTCTGTTCATTTCTTTCATTGATTTATATGCTATTCTTTCATTACGGAGGCATTGTGATATTGCTCTCTTTGATAATCATTTCGCTTTGTCAAGATCATGTTCTTTTCCGTTCTGGCCCATTTCATGAGAGTGTTGTGTCCTCCATTCAAGTTCACTCACCTTACTAAGTTTTACCTCCCTTTTCAACCGGAGTGCTGTCTGAAATCTTTGTTTCGCAGGCAGTGTGTTGTTGATTCCATCAAGTATCATCACATCTCCTCAAGTTCATGTTCAATTCCTTCCATTTACAGTCGGAGTGCTATCCGAATTATTTTATTCTTATTCCTTCTCTAACTTGTTTTAATCGGAGTGGTTTCAATGTCTATCTTGTCACCTATGCTCGTCATTCTCGTCGTAGTCCTTGTTCCTCTCGGCCAACAGAGTGTTTTCAATTTCGGTCATCTCTATCGTGTCATTCTTCAACTTTTCAACACTCCAAGGTTTGTTGGGTTCACTCATTTGTCAAAGAAGCAACTTTTGTTTACCTCTTCCTTTTCCTCTTCTATCCGATGCCATCTCCAGGATCTTGGGTCGAGATCCTCTGTTAGTTTGGGAGAGTTGTGACGCCCCAAGACCGACGCTCCAGAAGAATTCCAGCTATTTCTTTGCCGCCGTGTGTTTTATTTTGGTTGTTGCATTCATCATCGCATCATGAGCATTGCATCCACATGTTTTCTTAAAACTCGTAGTTGCCGCCTCCCTCTTTGTCGTCGTGTCATGTTGTCCGACCGCTTGTCTTCGTTGACCATTCTCTACCCAACCACAAACTTGACCGTGTCCTCCTATCGGCTCTTTGAGCAGTGCATCGACCCCTCGTGTGCGTCCAAAACTTCCCCGAACCCGCACCGGGATGTAGTTACCGATGGGTCCGGATCATCCCCAAACATCCCTAAAATATCATCCGTTCTTTGTTGGACTCTCCTATCCTATTTTTTCTCGGACCGTCTATTTTCGATCGAAGGGTCCAGATAACCCCTAAGCTAATCCGACTGCTATATAAATATCCGGCCAACCCTAGACCCTAGTCGTGCCATCCATCCATTCCATTCCCGCAGCCGCCGCCACTCTCTCCCTTGGAATCCTCCCAGATCCCCATCGTCCAACCCTGCACAGCTAGCCAACGCCTCACCCCAGATCCTCCACGCCCGCGCCACCAAGTCCCTCTATGGGCCCGAGCCGCATCTCGCCTCCGCCGATTGAACCAGCAGACCCCCGCGCGCCTTTCACGCTCGTGTAGGTGCTCCGGGTGACGAAAGCAGCAGCACCAGAGGCCAATCCCGTCGCCCCTGCCTTCTTCTTCTCCTCATGTGCTCGTCCCTCGTATCACCCTGCTCTCTCTCACTCTGTTTTGGCTAGGGGCCCCGCCATGAAGCTTCGCCTCCTGGAGAGCACGCCCGAGCCTTGCCCGCTCGCTGATTCCGCCGGCGTGGAGTGACGCGTCGGCGCCCTGGACCGAATCCACCGGCGACCAGGACCAGGCCATCCCCGCACCACCCCTTGCCTGAGCAACTTCTCCTCCCGCTCGTGCAGCCGCCTCACCTCCCTGTGCTCCCTCCTCGTCGCGCGCCCGAGCTCCTACTGCGCCCGCACCTGCAGACTACCGTCGCCGTTGCTCCGGCGAGCAGCGACCGGGCCGCATCGAGCGACGACGTGCCCGTTGACCCCAGCCGCCGCTCCCCTCTGTCCCGCTTCGCCGTGGACTGGGTCATCGCTCGATCTGGTCGAGTCGTCGGCCAGGACGCAGCCGGACCAGCAATCTCCAGGCCCAGCTCGCCGCACCAAGGTCCGCGCCTCCGCTAGAGCCCAATGTGAGCAGCCCAGCAGTGCACAAGATTCGGCCCTTGTTTTTTAAGGCCAGCGAATTTATGTAGTTTCTAGGAATCAACAGTTTTACAGAAATGTCCCTCTACTTCATGCATTTAGTAACTCACAAACTATGCATCACATGTAAAAACTTTATATATGTAAAATGCTTATAATTTTGTCTAGTTTAATAATATGCCACTTTCATCCATGTTTAAAATGCTCGAAATGTTGTTTGCATATGTTTGCTTAAATAAACATGCTAAAATGGTTTAATTCATAACTAAATAACTGTAGCTCCAAATTTGACAAACTTTATATGTATTTTGGCTAGAAAAATGTATAGATTAACATGGTGCACTCTGTTTTGCTGTTTAGCAATATTAAAATATGGTAATAGGCAGAACAGTACCAAATTAATAATTTGCACATGGGGATTTTCTGGAATTGTTGTTTGTTATTTCCAGCCTCATTTAAATTGCCTCGGTAGTGTAGTTTGCTCATGCTTCACCTCTTGCCATGTTAATTACATTTAATATTGTTGTGTATACGAATGAGAGTGAACTAAATAATTGGATGTGGTGTTTGTCAATATGCAACTCGTGGCATATTGAGCTCCACTTAATTTGTAGTATTGTTTGAGCACTTTTCCATGCCATGCATATTTAAACCGGACATGCATCATACTTGTTTGTGCATCATGCCATGGTTATGATATGTGTGTTTACCATGTTGTTTGCTTCTTTCCGGTTTGCTTCTTTCGTTAGCTCTGGTTTTGTTCTGGAGTTGTGAGGATTCGTAAGACTTCGTCTATTTGTCTTCTTCATGGACTCATTCTTCTTCCTTCGGGATTCGAGGCAAGATGACCATTCCCCGATATCACCTCTATCTATGCCTTGCTAGTTGTCGCGCTCTTTAGCTATGCCTCGATGCCTATTCCTGTTTGTCAGCCTCCTATTGTTGCCATGAAACACTCTAACCGCCTTCCTAGGAAACCGTTGATTGGCTAAGTACGCTTTTTCTCAGCCCCTCTTATAGCATTGTTAGTTGCAGGTGAAGTTTCGAAGATTACTCCACGTTTAGACTTGTTTATTGGGATAACACAATATATCTCTTAATTAAATATGTTCTCATGCTTAACTTTGCTTACTTTGAGAGTTCGTAAATCCTCTCATGCTTCACTTATATTATTTTGTAAACTTTAAAGAAACTTGTGCTCTCGTTCTTAACTTAAATTTGTTTGAGAGCTTGTTATTTGCAATGAAAATATGCTTTAAAGTGATAGATATCCTAGGAAGATATTATAAAAACATTCATGAAGATCATTGGACATTAAACTTGATTCCGTGCAATAGGTTTGCGATATGATGATAGTGATATGTGAGTTATGTTGGTGAGTAATTATGCTTTTGTAAGAATATTGGTGTTAAGGGTTGTGATTCTCTATGCAAGCACGTTAAGTCAACAGTTATGCAATGAAATTACATCCTACTTGTGTTGCATTATTCGGTGTTAGTTATGTTTAATGTTCTTTTATGAAGGTTTGTTCCTTGCTTGGTCGCTTCTCAATCTATTTGCTAGCCTTCATTTGTACTAAGCGAGAATGCTTCTTGTGCATCCAAATCCTAAAACCCAAGTTGTGTGAAATGAGTCCATCATACCTACCTATATGTGGTATTTCCATTTCGTCCTAAGTAAATTTGTATGTGCCAATTTTCAAAATAAACTTCTCTTTTTGTATTCACTTGTCATTTCACGAGAGTGTGGCGGTAATAGGGATGCCCAATCCCGAAATGCAAAAAATACTGCAAATAAATTCCTTGGTATGTGTTGATATGGAAGGCACCCGTGAATAGAGCTAGCCATGGATTATGAAAGAATGGTGGAAAGGAAATATACTTTATTTTCTGTTTGGGAACTGCCTATGATTTATTTAGCATGGAAGAATTAGGGAACTCTTAGTTGTATTCGTTCACGAGAAAAGCTTGACACCCAAAATAATTTATCTCTCAATTTAAGCTTTGATCTCTAGCACCTCTACAGATCCCTACTTCCCTCTACGAAGGGCCTATCTATTTACTTTTATGTAATTTTTATTTTTGTTGAGTCTCCTTATACTCTTATAAATCACCAACTATGGAACACTATTATCACACTTGAGCATTGGATGTAGCTAATATTTGTATGTGTTGCATGAATGGATCAATGATTGAGCATAATAGGCTAGGGATAACTTTCTTTAGCGTTGATATTTTGAAATACATGGTTGCTTGTTGATATTGCTTGAGTATTGAAGTCTTCATGTGAAATTATAAACTATTGCTTTGAATCATATAAAAGTCCGTATATCCATCCTACAAAGGAAAGAATATGATGAACATGTTAGGCATCATTCCACATAAAAAATTATGTTTCTATCATTTACCTACTCGAGGACGAGCAAGAATTAAGCTTGGGGATGCTGATACATCTCCAACATATCAATAATTTTTTATTGTTCCATGCTATTATATTATCATCCATGGATGTGTTACAATCATTTTCTAGCACCCAGCAAGTTGTTGTTTTCTGCTTGTTTTTTTACTTTGTAGAATATTAATAACAAACGGAGTCCAAATGCAATGAAACTTCTTGGAGAATATTTTTGGACTAGAAGACATCCAAAGTGCCAAAGAAGTCCATGAGAGAGGACCTATGGGGCCCACGAGACACCAGGGTGCGCCCCTGCCCCCTAGCACACCTTGGTGGGTAGTGGGGCCCACGGTTGTCCTCTCCACTGCCTCTCAGCTCTATAAATACTCAGATATTCCAGAAACCCTAGAGGACTCGAAGAAAATTTATTTCAGCCACCACAAGATCCAATCTAGAGCCCTTTTCCGGCACTCAGCCAGAGAGGAACACGGTCACGGAGGGGATCATCATTGTGGCACCCCGATCCTCATGGAGCAGGGGGCCTTCGCACGTCAGCCCAGGATAACACCTGACGCACGATAGGTCCATGATACAACATTCTAGGTACAATAATATTCATCAAATACATGTATATATGGTTACATCATTGATGAATACAATTATCTAGCATAGCCGTAAGGCAATATAAATGGCAGTGAAAGTCTATTTAAATGGCGGCGGAAGTCTTGGTTTGGCATCATAACAACTCGGGCTGGGCTCCACAACTCACAAGACTGGCAAGATTACGACCTAGCACGACGGAACAATCGAACAATCTAGGCACGACCTACAAAACTAGCATGACACGCCAGGTCAGTACACTGAATGTACTTGCAAGACAACCAATTACATAGCATCCAAACAAACAGATGGCAAAGCAAGAACCAAACGTCTGCAATAACCTACCTGAGAGCAGAAACTAAGCATGGCAAGCTATTAACTAGAAGTCTAGAAGCATGGATCAAAACAAGCATGAACAACATCATGTTATATACTAGCATGGCAATGGCAGATCAAACATACTTCTAACATGGCAATGGCAAAACAAAGCATAACATCTCAAAGCATGGCATAAGTTCAATCAAGACATGGCATGGCATCATGAAAACTATACTGAAGGTACACTACCAGTCATATCCATTGCAAACCTAACATGGTAACTTTATGCAATCATCTCCTGTACTACCATGGTACTATCAATGCAAAAAATCAATATACTACTCATGCAATGCGAACAAACTAGTGCACTGAGTCCCTCAGACTCTCTTACCAACGGATTGCCTTGCAACCAAGCGATAATCATTTGTGGATCACGAACGGAACCATACTTGGTTCAGCACTCACCGAGACCTTGTCTCGTGATCATACCAACTCATCATCGCGATTACTCACGACTGTCTCAAAGTCCAAGTCATCACCTTATTTGTTACACAATGTTTATCAACTTAGTTATTTTAGGTTTATCCTCCATTTCGACCAACACCTGATAGTGTGACCTACTATGAACTTGTGCCCATGACCGAGGACGTGGCTATCGATAGACTGAATACACTCTGCAGAGATAGCGCATTGTACCCACACCACAGAACCCATGGCCTCGTACTCCCATTCGGGTGGACCAACAGTGTTCCGACAGAACCGACCTACTGTCATGACACTCTCCCGGCCACTCCGACCAACACCCCCTTGGGGTTCAGTCCTGGGAGGCCCATGCCTACCAAAGGCAAAATGGTCACCGTCGTGGCAAAAATAGTCCCAAACGGGGACAAGCACGCAAAACAACTCAGGCTCACAAGGTTCATATCGGCCTACCTGATCAAGGTAGCGCGCGCTCATAACCTTCCCTATGTTGGAGGCACCGGCGAGAGGCATGACAATAAATCAGTTAGGGCCTTCCCATACAAAGGCAAATGTGGCTGCACTGGAAAAAGCTCGATTTGGTGGCACTATGACATCCCAGTGATGACGGAGGAGGTTTGTTATTAAGTCATATTATTAACTTCTCCATCATCAATGCGAACATAATTAACATGAATGCAACATGCAACATACTGATGCAATAACAAAACATCAAGCATTTCAATTGAACAATGATAGCATGCGAAACATGGCAATACCAAGTACTAGCAATCTTAGCAGTGCAACAGGGTTATCATAACATCGATACTACTAACATGAGACTAAACAGAGGCATGATATTATCAGTAACAACATTAAACTAGCATGTCAACTTATTTTATGATAACACACGTATGCATGGCACATAACAACATCTAGCACTACTGAAATAACAGCAGACGGAACAAACAAGAAACTAATGCAACTAAGCACACACACACAAGGTGCAAGCAAAGTCAACATGCAAGTTCGGGGCTTATGATAAGAGGTTGGCTTGCATGGGGTCGACAAATACTTTGGGAAGACGTGCGAAACGATCGCGGAAAGTTTTGCCAGAAACAGTTCTCCCTCCGAGGGGGTTGTTTACGTGCAAGGGCAAAGTGGTCATTTTCACTATGTGAAAATATTATTAAAATGATACCAACGGAAAGAGCTCAACGAACATAGAGCGTGAGCGTTGGAATCACCTCAATCGGGGTTACGAGTGCAAAGTTGTGAAGTGATGAAGGTTAGGGACCTATCTGTGAAGAATTTATCACCAATGGGTCCCTGGGCTGAAAAACAGAAAACATATTTCAGATAATACGCTTTCGGAACTGAGAAAGCGGAGTCTTGGCCGCAATAGAGAGAATTACGCCTTCCAGAAGAAAAAATGTATTCCCGTCTGAAGCAATGCAAGAGTACGTTTTCGGACAAGGGAAGACGTATTCAGAGGAATACGCTTCCACTTACCACCTGGCAAATCGGGTTTAACGCACGGAGACACTGCCAGGTGGGGTCAGGAAAGGCGTGGAGCCCACATGGCCATTCTTCTCCTCCGTCCCGCTCGGGAGCGCTCATGGCCGAGGGAGCAGATCGCCCCAACGGCAAACGTCGGCGACTCCGTCCATCGTATGAGCCACGCGGCCTATCCAGATGATCGGGAGGGAGAGGAGCATCCGGTTGAGCTGGTTGCTGCCGCTGAGGAGCGTCGGAGAGAGAGTAGCAGGGTCCGCGGTGGAGGGAGGCTTCGGCCGCCGGTGGACACAGTGCTATGGTGGGGAAGAGGAGGGGCCAAGGCCACGGGGGAACTCGCCGGACCTCAAGTAATGTAGAGGTGGTGGAGAGATGGAGAGGGGGGAACGACTTCACAAGAATCAAGGAAGAACCAAGGCAGCGGCCATGGCGATGGCGCGGTCAGGGAGGTGATCTGGGGAGGGCTGGTTGGCTCGGGGAGACTTGGTGGACTACGAGGGCGCTCGGGACGGGCTTAAATAGCCATAGGAAGGGCTCGAAGGGGAGGGGAGGAGGTGACACGTGGCGCAGCTACGTGTCCGTGCGCCGGCGACGCGCACACGCGGCCAAAGGTCACGGGGAGTGGCGGGAAGACGACGAGGATGACGCGGACGAGCGCTAGGGGGTCACGGAGTCGACCAGAGCTCAGGGACACGTGGAGGAAGAGGACACCGAGGAGGAAGACGACGATGCCCACATGAGCGCACTGTTCGGTGACGGCGACTGCACGTCGAGGATGAAAACGAAGGGGGTACGAGCTCGAGGGGGCAAACGACGTCGAGGTGGAGTTGTGTGACATGCTTGGCCAAGCCAGAACCGGTCGGAGCAGTGGTGTCGACGAGAACAGTGGCTAGACCACCGTTTTGGCATGCATTGCCCCATGATCACCACCGACAACACGCGCTCTGGTCGTCTACTTAGTGCCTAACCATGTCAGCAGTGGAGTCCTTCCAAGGCTTATTAATGATGAGGTGATGGCATGTGCAGAAGAGTAGTAAGCAGAGGGAGCCAAGCTCGACAAGTTTACTATTGCAAACTTGGCCACGTTCTAGAGACTAAACCAGAGAGGTTAATTGGAAAACTTGATGTCTAGGAGGCTTAGGGTAGCAAGGACTACGGTCCTGGAAATTTGGAAGGGTTTGGGGCAAGTATTTAACATAGCTGCATTGCAACTGTCAAATATGGCCCAGAAAATAAATGATGAAGAGGCACTCACTAGGAGTGTTGGATTGGAGTAAAACTTAGCAAAGCTTCCTGATTTGGTCATATGTAGATGATGCAAAATGATCATACCAAATGGACTTGCCAAAATGGTACTTGCTTCAAAAACATCACTTTCTAACCAGAAACTTGGGAAAATTCTAGGAAACTATTGGCTATAGGAAATGAGCCAAGATCTTGGGTAGGTCGTTTATATGGATAATAGAAGGCTTAGGAATATTTTCAGCCATAATGGAGCAAGATAAAATATAGTTGCTTCACAAACTGAAAATTTGGGCAGAAAACAAGAATTGCTCCTGTGCTCACATAGCTGAATTAAATGAGCTGAATATAGGTGGAGGCTAATTAATTTGGATACTTGAGTAGATGGATAAGTTTCATCTCATTTTGAAACCCTATGAGGGTACTTCCTTCACAAAGTTACAATCTGGTCAAAAACTTTGAAAAATTGCACAAGGAGCTATGATGAAGGGATTGAGCTCATATTTGGTATGCATGGGTTCTTTATCAATGATAAACACCCTACAAAATTTCAGCTCTATTGGAATTAGGAATGAAGCACTTCCTTTGCAAAATTTCAGAGAAGGCAAAAACTTGCAATGGATCATGTGCCAAAATTTTGAACTGTGGAACATGAGTTAATGATGGAACTAGTGATTATATAGCAACGACAAGCTCCACAAATTATTTGGGAATATTCCTTGCCATAAAAATGGTAGTTCCTTTGGAAAATGGCAGAAATGCAATATTGGCTTAAAATAGGAAAAGGCAATTTTCCTTATTTTAATGTGGCCAATATTTTTGCCAGAGCTTGGTTTAGGCATAAATATCAACTCCACCAATTCTCATGAATTTAGGAGATGGCTAGCTATGCCTTCGGATTTTATTCCTCAGAAAGGCAAGAAAGGGAATAGATCATAATTCAAAAATATTGCATGGGACTTAGCAATATTTTTGCATATCCAACGATTAGGAGGATGGGAGGGTATCCTAGAATAGATGGAATGATCAACAGATCAAGGAAAATGATGGCTCCTTTGTAATCACAAAGGCCACATTCAAATTCCAAAAATTTGCAATTAGGGTTTGAGAGGATTTGAGATGATGCAAATGGTGAAGGAAATATGCCCTAGAGGCAATAATAAAGTTATTATTTATTTCCTTATATCATGATAAATGTTTATTATTCATGCTAGAATTGTATTAACAAGAAACTTAATACATGTGTGAATACATAGACAAAACAGAGTGTCCCTAGTATGCCTCTACTAGACTAGCTCATTCATCAAAGATGGTTATGTTTCCTAGCCATAGACATGAGTTGTCATTTGATCAATGGGATCACATCATTAGAAGAATGATGTGATGGACTAGACCCATCTGTTAGCTTAGCACTATGATCGCTTAGTTTTACTGCTATTGCTTTCTTCATGACTTATACATGTTCCTATGACTATGAGATTATGCAACTCCCGCATACCGGAGGAACACCTTGTGTGCTATCAAACGTAAGAACGTAACTGGGTGATTATAAAGATGCTCTACAGGTGTCTCCGAAGGTGTTCGTGGTGTTGGCATAGATCAAGAATAGGATTTGTCACTCCGAGTGTCGGCGAGGTATCTCTGGGCCTTCTCGGTAATACACATCATAATAAGCCTTGCAAGCAAATGACTAATGAGTTAGTCACGAGATGATGTATTTCACAATGAGTAAAGAGACTTGCCAGTAACGAGAATAACTAGGTATGGTGATACCGACGATCGAATCTCGGGCAAGTAACATACCGATGACAAAGGGAACAACGTATGTTGTTATGCGGTTTGACCGATAAAGATCTTCGTAGAATATGTAGGAGCCAATATGAGCATCCAGGTTCCGCTATAGGTTATTGACCGGAGATGAGTCTCGGTCATGTCTACATAGTTCTCGAACCCGTAGGGTCCGCATGCTTAACATTTGATGATGATCGGTGTTATGAGTTTATGAGTTTTGATGTACCGAAGGTAGTTCGGAGTCCCGGATGAGATTACGGACATGACGAGGAGTCTCAGAATGTCTGAGACGTAAAGATCAATATATTGGAAGGCTATATTCGGACATCGGAAAGGTTCCGAGTAGTTCGGGCATTTTGTCGGAGTACCGGGAGGTTACCGGAATCCCCCGGGAGAAGTTATGGGCCTTATGGGCCATAAGAAGGAAGCACACCAGCCCACAAGGGGCTGGTGCGCCCCCCTTGGGCAGGAGGCCGAATTGGAAAAGGTTTGGGGGGTGGCGCCCCCTTTCCTTCTCTCCTACTCCTCCTTCCCTTCCTCTCCTACTCCAACTAGGGAAGGGGGGGAGTCCTACTCCTGGTGGGAGTAGGACTCCTCCTAGGAGCGACATAGAGGGCCGGCCTCTCCCCCTCCTCCACTCCTTTATATACGGGGGTGGGGGCACCCCATAGACACACAAGTTGATCAGTTGATCTCTCCCAACCGTGTGCGGTGCCCATCTCCACAGAAACACACCTTGGTCATACCGTTGAAGTGCTTAGGCGAAACCCTGCGTCGGTAGCTTCATCATCTCCGTCACCACGCCATCGTGCTGACAAAACTCTCCCATGAAGTTCTACTGGATCAAGAGCTCATGGGACGTCATCAAGCTGAACGTGTGCTGAACGCGGAGGCTCCGTACGTTCGGTGGTTGATCGGTTGTATCATGAAGAAGTTCGACTACATCAACCGCGTCACTAGACGCTTCCACTCCCAGTCTACGATGGTACGTAGACACACTCTCCCCTCTCATTGCTATGCATCTAGTTGATAGATCTTGCATGATTGTAGGAAATTTTTGAAATACTACGTTCCACAACAGTGGCATCATGAGCCAGGTCTATGCGTAGATGATATGCATGGGTAGAACACAAGTAAGTTGTGGACGATACTAGTCATACTACTTACTAGCATGTCATACTTTGATTCGGCGGTATTGTTGGATGAAGCGGCCCGGACTGACATTACGCGTACGCTTACGCGAGATTGGTTCTACCGACGTGCTTCGCACACAGGTGGCTGGTGGGTGTCAGTTTCTCCAACTTTAGTTGAATCGAGTGTGGCTACGCCCTGTCCTTGTGAAGGTTAAAACATCACATACTTGACAAAATATCGTTGTGGTTTTGATGCATAGGTAAGAACAGTTCTTGCTAAGCCCGTAGCAGCCACGTAAAACTTGCAACAACAAAGTAGAGGACGTCTAACTTGTTTTTGCAGGGCATGTTGTGATGTGATATGGTCAAGACATGATGAGTGATACGTTATTCACTACTGCAATCTGGCACTTTGCCATCTGCCATGACAGATGGCAAAGGCATGGTCGGCGGATGGCAAAGGCTTTGCCATCTGCCAGCAGATGGCAAACAGTTTGTCTGAAACCCTGCCGGCAAAGGCTTCTTTGACGTCCGCTGGCTGATGGCAAAGAGCCTGTGCCTTTGCCATCAGCTAGCAGATGGCAAAGCCTCTTAACGGGGTTAGCCCCATTAGAAGGCTAACGACATACTTTGCCATCTGCCAGCGGATGGCAAAGAGCCTGCAGCCTTTGCCATCCGCCAGCCGATGGCAAAGGCTACATGCTCTTTGCCGTCTGCCAGTAGATGGCAAAGGCTGCAGGCTCTTTGCCGTCTGCCATCAGATGGGAAAGAGCTTTGCCATCTGCTGGTAGATGGCAAAGAGCCCAAATAGGCCAGCCCAAACTTTACATGTACATGACACTTGGCCTCTTTGCCATATGCCAGCTGATGGCAAAGTGCCTATATTGCCCCATTTAATTTTGTTTTTTCTTATATCAATTCATGTTCACAGAAAATCAAACACAAATATATTTATATGACCAATATATCATATTCAACACATATTACCAATAGTCATGAACACA
The DNA here is from genome assembly GCA_902687465.1 of Secale cereale. Taxonomy (NCBI): domain Eukaryota; kingdom Viridiplantae; phylum Streptophyta; class Magnoliopsida; order Poales; family Poaceae; genus Secale; species Secale cereale. The sequence continues at coordinate 319,160,230 of LR738713.1, forward strand.
TATATATCCAACACATGTTACCAATAGTAGCAAGTTTCATCCATACATATACATAGTTTCATCAATATTACACAGTTTCATCCATAGGTAGCAAGTTTCACAAGGTCAAAACAAAAACTAAATACAAGCAATCCATCAACCCAAGCTTCTGTGATCTTAAGCAAATCTGTAAAATGGGAAAGAAGAAAGTTAGAAGAAGAAGACTAGAAGAAGAAGATTATTATGATGCAACTAAAATGTGAAGATTATTATGATGCAACTTATATCTGTAAAATAGGTCATTTTGGAGCTAAGTATGGTTATTATGTCATTTTTGAGCTAGCTAAGCATACTAAGTCATTTTGGTGTAAAAATGCTAAGGTCATTTTAGAGCTAAGTAAGGTTATTATGTCATTTTGGAGCTAGCTAAGCATGTGAAGTCATTTAGGAGCTAAAATATGTCATTTCTTAAGCATATTATGTCATTTTAGAGTTAGCTAAGCATATGAAGTCATTTTGGAGGAAAAGATACTAAGTATAGGTCATTATAGAGCTATCCTAGGTTAAATAGGTAATTTTTAAGCTAGCTAAGCATATTAAGTCATTTTGGAGGAAAAAATGCTAAGTATAGGTCATTTTAGAGCTATCCTAGGTTAAATAGGTCATTTTGGAGCTAATTAAGCTTATTATGTAATTATTGAGCTAGCTAAGCATATTGAGTCATTTTGGAGGAAAAAATGCTAAGTATAGGTCATTTTAGAGCTATCCTAGGCTAAATAGGTCATTTTCGAGCTAAGTAAGGTTATTATGTCATTTTGGAGCTAGCTAAGCATATGAAGTCATTTAGGAGCTACTATATGTCATTTCTTAAGCATATTATGTCATTTTAGAGCTAGTTAAGCATATTAAGTCATTTTGGAGGAAAAGATGCTAAGTATATGTCATTTTAGAGCTATCCTAGGTTAAATAGGTCATTTTTAAGCTAGCTAAGCATATTAAGTCATTTTGGAGGAAAAAATGCTAAGTATAGGTCATTTTAGAGCTATCCTAGGTTTAATAGGTCATTTTGGAGCTAATTAAGCTTATTATGTCATTTTTGAGCTAACTAAGCATATTGAGTCATTTTGGTGGAAAAAAATGCTAAGTATAGGTCATTTTAGAACTAGCCTAGGTTAAATAGGTCATTTTGAAACTAAGTAAGCTTATTATGTCATTTTGGAGCTAGCTAAGCATATAAAGTCATTTAGGACCTAAAATATGTCATTTCTTAAGCATATTATGTCATTTTAGAGTTAGCTAAGCATATTAAGTCATTTTGGAGAAAAAGATGCTAAGTATAGGTCATTTTAAAGCTATCCTAGGTTAAATATGTCATTTTTAAGCTAGCTAAGCATATTAAGTCATTTTGGAGGAAAAATGCTAAGTATAGGTCATTTTAGAGCTTACCTAGGTTAAATAGTCCATTTTGGAGCTAATTAAGCTTATTATGTAATTTTTAGCTAGCTAAGCAAATTGAGTCATTTTGGAGGAAAAAATGGTAAGTATTGGTCATTTTAGAGCTATCCTAGGTTAAGTAGGTCATTTTGGAGCTAAGTAAGGTTATTATGTCATTTTGGAGCTAGCTCAGCATATGAAGTCATTTAGGAGCTAAAATATGTCATTTCTTAAGCATATTATGTCATTTTAAAGCTAGTTAAGCATATTAAGTCATTTTGGAGGAAAAGATGCTAAGTATAGGTCATTTTAGAGCTATCCTAGGTTAAATAGGTCATTTTTAAGCTAGCTAAGCATATTAAGTCATTTTGGAGAAAAAATGCTAAGTATAGGTCATTTTAGAGCTATCCTAGGTTAAATACGTCATTTTGGAGCTAATTAAGCTTATTATGTAATTTTTGAGCTAGCTAAGCATATTGAGTCATTTTGGAGGAAAAAATGCTAAGTATAGGTCATTTTAGAGCTATCCTAGGTTAAATAGGTCATTTTGGAGCTAAGTAAGGTTATTATGTCATTTTGGAGCTAGCTAAGCATATGAAGTCATTTAGGAGCTAAAATATGTCATTTCTTAAGCATATTATGTCATTTTAGAGCTAGCTAAGCATATTAAGTCATTTTGCAGGAAAACATGCTAAGTATAGGTCATTTTAGAGCTATCCTGGGTTAAATATGTCATTTTTAAGCTAGCTAAGCATATTAAGTCATTTTGGAGGAAAAATGCTAACTATAGGTCTTTTTAGAGCTATCCTAGGTTAAATATGTCATTTTGGAGCTAATTAAGCTTATTATGTCATTTTTCAGCTAGCTAAGCATATTGAGTCATTTTGGAGGAAAAAATGCGAAGTATATGATTATGTCGCAAGTATCCATATGGGAGAGAACCTGGGCCGACATGACTAGTCATAGAATCAAGGTGGCACAAACGTACAGGGACAGGCATACATGACCCAACAATGCACGTGTCGGTCATCAGCGAGTGCAACCAAGTCGTAGCAAGCTACAAGGACTTCGATGATACACCGCGTGACATTTCTCCGTAGGGACAGACACAGGAGCAAAGAAGGAC
>LR738713.1:319162778-319185111 GCA_902687465.1 Secale cereale
AGCTAGCTAAGCATATTGAGTCATTTTGGAGGAAAAAATGCTAAGTATAGGTCATTTTAGAGCTATCCTAGGTTAAATAGGTCATTTTGGAGCTAAGTAAGGTTATTATGTCATTTTGGAGCTAGCTAAGCATATGAAGTCATTTAGGAGCTAAAATATGTCATTTCTTAAGCATATTATGTCATTTTAGAGCTAGCTAAGCATATTAAGTCATTTTGCAGGAAAACATGCTAAGTATAGGTCATTTTAGAGCTATCCTGGGTTAAATATGTCATTTTTAAGCTAGCTAAGCATATTAAGTCATTTTGGAGGAAAAATGCTAACTATAGGTCTTTTTAGAGCTATCCTAGGTTAAATATGTCATTTTGGAGCTAATTAAGCTTATTATGTCATTTTTCAGCTAGCTAAGCATATTGAGTCATTTTGGAGGAAAAAATGCGAAGTATATGATTATGTCGCAAGTATCCATATGGGAGAGAACCTGGGCCGACATGACTAGTCATAGAATCAAGGTGGCACAAACGTACAGGGACAGGCATACATGACCCAACAATGCACGTGTCGGTCATCAGCGAGTGCAACCAAGTCGTAGCAAGCTACAAGGACTTCGATGATACACCGCGTGACATTTCTCCGTAGGGACAGACACAGGAGCAAAGAAGGACACATGTCGGTCAATCCATGTGTTTCGGAGCAGTAGCGAACTACCATGGCTCAGTGGAAGCACTAGGAGGCATTTCCCTGTATGGAAGGCTGCCAAAGGCACACGACTAGATGTCGAATCCCACACATACAATGCATTTCAAACATACACACATTATCCACGATATGTGTAGATACAACATGGCATCACAACAAAAGTCTAATAAGCAAAACACTTGGAAAACTTACCGTCATCACGAAGGTGTAGGTGTAGGTGTAGGACCGGTCGTGCCAGTGGCAGCCGGAGAAGGGTCGGTCGATGCTTGTCGGGAGTTATGCTGCACCAAAGATTATTTCCAATGTATCTTTAGCATGATGCAACTCAAATGTGAAGACTAGTAACTAATGACCGTTCAAATGAAACTCACCGTGCCCGCCGGAGCAATGACTGGCATCGACGGAGGGGTCTGGCCGTTCTTCTCGCACATGGACTGCACATTTGGATTTGACGAGTCAGTCATATTAGTTACTAATGAAAGGAACATTGCGTGCATGATTTAGCTAATATGCAGAAGAAACTTACCATGAAGAGATCGTACATGGCCGGGTTAGCTGAGTCGTTCCGGTTCCTCTCCTCCTCCAACAGCCTAGCCGTCCTCTCCTCATTCTCCCTCTCCCTCTCCGCCGCCTGCCGGTCCCTCTCCGCCAACTGCCAGTCCCTCTCCTCAAAAGCATCCTGGGTCTTCGCTCTCTCTGCCACAATAGCAGCCTGCAACACCACTCGTTAGCATTGTAATCATCGACGACCAGAAAGACAATGTAATGGAGGAAAGGCTACTGATTCCGTATAACAAACCTGGAATTCGATTTCCACTGGTCGTAAACGAGGCGGTATCTCACGATCAGAACTGGTCTGGCGCTTCTTGATCTGCGGGAGAGTGCTACTACAACATATCAGTCCATTACCAATGGCTAATGAGCCATGGGACCTCCCGCCACCAGATATCATCACCAGCTCTGGATCAAGAGGCCGGCTCGGGTTAAAGTCCGGCCCTTTCCTTGCCTTCCCCTGCTTAACGTACTGCACCATCTTGTGGTGGCAGGCCTCATTGCTGAAGTTCTTTGCATTTTCGAGGTCAGACTCGGAGAATGCCTTGGCCTTCTTGTACGGTCAAATATTGTACATGCCATAGAGGTCGAACAGCTCTGGCACTGGTGCCTTGTTGTGTTTTGACTAAAAGAGAGGAACAAAGTATTAGTTAAGGACTCAAGCTAGCACAAAGAATGAATTTGCATGAATCATGAAGGAAACCACACATTCCCAGTTTTTCCCGTACCCATGTAGGTTGACGCTTCCTAGATGGTGTGGCACACCTTTCATTTTGAGACGCTTCTCCTTTGCAATGTTGTGGGCGACGCGCCATTGGGGAGAGCACCACTCATCCACCAACGCCTCCCAGCAGTCCATCTTGTCCGCACACCATCTCGGGGGCACCTAAGTTAAGCAAGAGAAATTTGAGCGCTACGCCTACGAATCAAATCAAGGAAACTAAGTACAAGGCCTTAAGAATAGGTAATTACATTCATGTACTTCTCCTTACTCAGATACTTGTTCCGGCACTTCTCTTTTCTCCTCCTAACACCAGTCCATGCTAAGTAGTCTCGAACAGCCTACGTCCGAGCCTCGTGCCGAAAGTTTCCAAGTAGGCGCCTGCACTCGGCGTCGATAACACGAGCCACGGCCTCCTCCTGTCCCTCAGCACACCTGTAGAAGGTCCGCAATCAAACAAGAAAACACTGATTAGAAGTTCTGCAATCAAACAAGAAAACACATGTAGAAGGTATGCAATCAAAGAAGAAAACACAACGTAAATGGCAAAGGAGAAATTACCCAAAACGTGGCGATCACAATGTCGGCCACCGTGTCGCACTCGACATCGCCGACCCTATGCTCCGGCGGGGCCGGGGCAGCCAAGTAGTGCTCCCAGGTCATTCCTAGATCTGGAACCCGGCCCTCATCGGGCAACGTGACCCACCCCGGGAAGCACTGGTGACAAATCACACCAAGGACACTATTGGGCCTGCGGACACGATCTTCGTGTGTCCAAGAGCTGCAGTATGACAAGGCCAACGCATTAGATATTCGAAGAAACGTCAAGGCAAAAGGTTAAGAAAGAGTAAATGCACTTACTTCTCCCCGTTAGGCGCAATCAACCACCTCTGGTCGGGGGTCGCCGGGGTGGGCGGGAGCTTTGTACCACCACGCTGGTAGACTTTGCGCCCCTCAACCCACTCATCCTCGCTATAGCTCTCAGAACTATAGTCTGCACCCTGAACATGACCATGTGCACTCGAATCCGTCCAGTCCTCCCATGGGCTCAGCTCCGACTCAGCGTGACCCCGTCTCAGCTTCGGAGTCTCGTGGGGCGAAGACTCGGCGGCCCGAGGCTCGTCGGCTGTAGGCGCGTCTGCCATAGGCTCGTCGGCCGGAGGCTCGTGGAGTGGAGTCCGAGACCGGTCCACCTCAGATGGCTCCATCTCAGACGGAGCAGTCCTGTGGTCATGTGACTCAACTGGGGGTGGTGGCGAGGAAGGCGTAGCAGCGTTCCTACCTCTCCTGCCGCCACGTCCACCTCTAACAGCCTTCTCCTTCTCCCCCCGACCTCTCCCGGTCGAAGAAGAAGCGATTGTTGCTGGACTCTGCAAACTGAGATCAAGCGCTCTCCGGAGGCTATGGGGGGGAATGGAACTACCCCTCCAACCACGCGCCGAGGTAGGAGCCTCGGAGCGCTCTCGACCCGCGCCCACCATCTGTCAACACCTGGAATGACAAAGAGTAAACGAAATTAGTACAACATAAGAAAAATGAATACCTGACATGAATAATAATATGTATATAAATTCATTTTAGATGAATAAATGCTAAGTATAGCTCATTTTTGAGCTATCCTAGGTTAAATAGGTCACTTTTGAGCTAATTAAGGTTGTTATGTCATTTTTGAGCTAGCTAAGCATATAAATTCATTTTGGAGGAATAAATTCTAAGTATAGCTCATTTTAGAGCTATCCTATATTAAATAGGTCATTTTTGAGCTAGCTAGGTTAAAACTTGAACTAATTAATAATATATATGTATATAATAATAATGGAATACCTGACATGAACTATCATGTTAATCTTCATCGTCATCATTAATAAATGCATCATCATCGTCTATGTATGCTTCGGGGTCAATAAATGCATCATCCTCATCACTATCAGTAATGACGTGCTCATCATCATCATAATCAATAAATTCATTAACATCTGGAAGGCTCCTCTATGTAATCGGTCAAGCATTGACATGTCATCCGCAGCAGTAACCTCTTCTTGTTCTGGCTCTTCTTGTTCCCGCTCAGGCTCGGATTCACTGCCGCTGTCTACTTGAATGTTTTGAGGTGAGCGGTTCTTGAAACGTTTTTTGGAAAGACGTGTTTCTTGGAAGAATTCTCCTTCATATGTGTCTGGATTAATGTGAGGTTCATAATCCTCTTCATTGGGGGGAGGTGGTCTAACACATGGCGGCACTTCATAAACGACATCCCAACCTTCGAGATTTGGATCACTTTGGCAGGCCCACGGTAGATAGAAAACTTGGGTTGCCTGTTGTGCCATAATATAGACATCGGGAACATCCAAATGGGTGCTTTGTTTGATTTCGACTAGCCCTAGATGTTCATGAGTCCTTCTAGTCTCTTTCGGCTGGAACCAATGACATTTGAAGACTACGACGTTTGGTGGGTTTGCACCATAGAATAGAAGTTCATAAATTGCTTCAACTCTTCCATAATACTCGGTATCTCCTTCGCCGATAGCAGAGACACAACAATTTGTAGACTTTCGGTCGGCCATAGATAGCTCTTTGCCATAGGTACGAAAGCGATACCCGTTGATGTCGTATTTGTTAAATGAACGGACCTTATAGTCAAAACCATTAGCAACTTGTCTCAATTCGGCGTCCATAGACTCTGAACTAGCTTACAAGTTTAATACGAAAGGATTGTTGCATTAGCCAGAAATTAGGAGAAGAAATGAAATGGTCTAATGGAAATTACCGTTTGTTTGAACCAAGAGATGAAACCGGGATAGCCGCCTCCATGCATTGCCAGAAGCTCATACTCTTCGACGGAATCCTTTTGTATAACCGCTCCATACGAGAATTTGGCAGCGTATCGACTGTATCAAATATCCGGGAATAAGAGCAGTTCAAATGAAGTAGAGGGTCCGAAACAATGTACCGAGATCTTACTCGATGTACGGCCGCACTTCTGTTAGGTTGTTCAAGATATACAACATTATGGTCTGCCATTCGTCGACATGCAACGATAAGGGAGTATAAGCACTGGCTGGTGCGAGCTTCCCTTTGAATAGGCTGAGGATGGATCCACCCTTTTTAGGGTCGCCAACATTGTACCGAGGCTTCGGATTATGCAAATGACGATTTTTGGCTTTGTAGTGTGCTGTCATGAAGTTTGCCACCTCCTCAGTAATGAATGCCTCGGCCATCGATGCTTCAATTTGATGTTTATCTTTACATTTTTCTCGAAGCGTCTTCCGCATCCTATCAGTTGCGTAGCACCAACGATTCTGCACGCCCCCCCCCCAATCGTGCCTCGGTCAGGAGATGCAAAATCAAATGTTGCATTGGATTAAAGAAGCCAGGTGGAAAGATCTTCTCCAACTTGCAGATCAACTCTCGCGCCAACTCTTACATTTCTTCTAGCAAGCTAGGCTATAATTCTTTCGCACATAGAAAACGGAAGAAATAGCCCAGCTCTGCCAGTACTAGCCATTCATCCTCAGGGATAAAGCCACGCAACATCACCGGCATTACCCGCTCAAGCCGTATGTGCCAATCATGACTCTTGAGACCAAAAATTTTCAATTTTTCAAGGCTCGCTCCCCTCTTTAGATTCGATGCATACCCATGAGGGAACATCAACTCCTTTTTCACCCATAGGAGTATTTCCCTCATAACCGGCCTTCCAAGATTGAAGCATGCCTTTCGCTTCGCCCAGTTCTTCTTTCCTTTTGGTTGTTTCATGTTTTGTAGCGGTCTATCACATAGAGCCTCCTGATCGATTCTGGCCTTAGGATTATCCTTTGTTTTCCCCTCTATGCCGAACAATGTACCAAAGAGGGCCTCGCCGACATTCTTTTCAGTGTGCGTCACGTCAATGTTGTGTGGGCAAAGGAGGTCTTTGAAGTACGACGGATCCCACAAGCATGTCTTGTGGGTCCAGGCGTGTTCCGTATTATACCCCTTGAAATACCCTGGACGCTCTGGATCCGGCTCGCGAGCGTTTAACTGATCCAGGGTCTGTTGGCCTGTCAAGTAGGTGGTGTAGAGTTTTTGACATCTCTACATTTGATGAAGTTCTTCCTGCCTTTTCTGAACTTATGGTGAGGATCCAGGAACTGTCTATGCATGTCGAAGCAAGAAAACTTGCCACCCGCCTTCAACCGACGAAACTCAAGAGCTGCCTTGCATGTGGGGCACGGGAACCTTCCATGCACACACCAACCAACGAATAGCGCATACGCCGGCAAGTTATGCATCGAGTACATGTACCACACACGCATTAGGAAGTTTTTTTGTAGCGGCGTCGTATGTCTTGATCCCATTATCCCAAGCTTCTTGCAGTTCATCCTTAAGCGGCTGCATGTACACATTCATATTCTTCCCCGGATAGTTGGGCCCCGGAATTATCAATGTCAGGAAAATGTTCTTTCTTTGCATAATCTATCCGGGGGGGGGGGAGATTGAGTGGAATGACAAATACATGCCAACAACTGTATTGGGCTACCATCATACCAAACACATTGAACCCATCCGTGCTGATGGCTACTCGAGGATTCCTTTGATCTGCCGCTTTTTCATCATGCAATGCATCGAAGTGTTTCCATGCAGCACCATCCGATTTGTGTACCATCATCAGATTCCCATCTGCATCCCGTTCGGTTCTTTTGCCCAATTTGTGCCATGTCATCTGTGGCCGTTTCTTCGACCATGAATAGACGTTGAAGTCTTGGTATGATTGGCATATACCAAAGAACGTTAATGGGGATTTTGGTCTGACTCTTCTCACCCATACCGTTGTCTACCTCAACATACCTGGAAGGCTTGCAAATGGGACAATAGTTCAAGTCCGCATACTGGAGCCTAAATAAGGCACATCCATTCTCACAGGCATCTATCTTCTCATAGGGCATCTTAAGTAAACGGAGGATTTTGTCCGACTGGTACAGGTTTGCAGGCATTATATGGCCTTTGGGTAGAAAGCATCCAAATAGTGTCACCATCGCGTCATAGCATTCTCTGCCCAAGTTGAATTGAGCCTTCAGAGCAATTACTTGTGCGATGGCATCCAGCTGACAAAGCTCGGTGTGCTCGTGGAGAGGATGCTTCGAAGACTCCAACATATCATTGAAGGCCTTTGCAGATTCCTCCATCTCATCGTCCAAATCCCGAGCATCATCAAAGTCTTGCACCATGTCTTCCATTCTGGTACCATGCTCGTCGGTGCGACGACGGCCCTCCTTAGCTCTGGAACATTGGGCAGACTCACCATGAAATGTCCACATCATATAACCAGGCATAAAACCCCACTTCTGCAGGTGTTTGATCATTTCAAACTCTGACATCTTACGATAGTTGTCGCACTCGACACAGGGGCACCAGGTTGTTTCATGTCCATTTGCAAATGCGGCTCTGATAAACCCCTTGGTTTTTGTCATCCATTCAGGGGTCATGTATTTCTGACTAGGGTGACCGGTGTACATCCACGCACGATCACTCATCTTGCCTAGCTACTGGACACACAAGAAATACATACATAATTCAGGAAACCATATTCATCAGTTAATAGAGTTTCTCAGTTTTATTACGTCCATGCAACCTATACGCTAATAGGTAAAGATAGGTCCTAATCCCACCAGAGTATGTGTAGATTGGGTTCGTTTTCCCATGCTCTGCTCCGGATCCGTCACAAAATTTTGGCAGCACCTCCCCGCTGTTCTCCTGATACACGTCTTGGCAATAAGCAGAGAGGATGTGTACCCGGAGAACAACAGAGAGGCACTGACAAAATTCTGCATCGGATCCGGAGCAGAGCATATGGGAAAACGAACCCAATCTACACATACTCGGGCTATCCATGGATAACGTTGGACAATTCGAAAGAATTACGGTTATAAATATGCAAATGAATGCATATTTATAGATGTAACCCTTTCGAACGGGAGACACATAGTGGTCACACATACTGATGATCGAATACACCTATAGCTAGCAAGTTTCATTGGCACGAAGACCGAAACAGAGCAAATGAAGGGGAAGAGGAGGAGATGTCATTTGTGCTCACCGACGAACGCAGGGGCAGAGGTCATCGAATGCACGGGGAGGTCGTTGAACACCAGACCCTCACAGCGATGAAACAACTGCACATTTAAATCCACCCGATCAACGCAAATATATATGATGTTTTTCATAACAAAATTGGAAATTATATGACCTAACTCATAATTCACAAATATATGAATCCTTCGGCCTCTGGAAGGCCGAAGAGCACCTTTTCGGTTAACATGAGGCCGAAGAGGTGTCGGGTGTCGGGGGTGTCGTGTCTGTGTGTCGTCGTGTCATGGTATCAGGGTGTCGGGGTGTCAGGTCGGGGTGTCGGGGTGTCGTGTCGAGGTGTCGGGGTGTCATCCCTCGACCACTCAACCCCTCGACCCTTGACCCCTCGGCGAAAAATATAGTTGAAAGACTGAATCAATTACGTTCTCTAATTAGTGTATGCCTCTGTCATGTTTATACTTGCAGATAAGAGAACTTGCTAACTTTCTTTCATTGTTTTTCAAAAGTCCCTTTTACGAAATCTAAGAGTGTCCTTCTGATGTTTCCAGGATTCATAGCATTACAACTCTGACCTATTTTACTTACATGATATTTGTTTGTGATGACTTGCAGGGATATTATTTTGCATTGTGGACACACAGGTTTGTTCATCCAAATAAGCAGATATTACAAACTGCTTGCCATAGTTTACAATTTTTATGTGTTGTGGCCTTCTTGATTCAGTTTGGCAACCGACATATTTGAATGCCATCCACATGTCCAAAATTGATTACTTCATCTGTGTCCAAACTAAAGTTGTCAATATAGATCATGTCTGTGAGTTCTTTCTACACGAAATACTATCTGTAGAGAGTGCTTCTAAGTAAAATAAGTGCCATCTATATCATCTATTTATTTTTAGAGGGATGCTAAGGTAGAAACTAAGTAGTAGCAAATTACATGACACATTAATGACTCCCAAGTAGTATTTCCCATGTCCTTCCAATACTTACCTTTCGCTCTTTTATTGTATTTTCCTTTCCCTCTACTCTTGAAACGTCAAATTTCAGCATCGAACGGGGTGGTGGGGTGGTGGGCAGTGGCGGAGCTATCATTTTATAACAGGGTGGTCCATCCTAAATTTTTTTAAACAAAAGGACATGTGAATGTTCTAACTAATTATCAATATCACATAGAAATAGATCGATATGATCTTACAAACACAATAAATTTCTCAATATGATCTTACAAACACACTAAAATTCTCAATATGATCTTACGTACACACTAATGTTGTGTTTGGATGTAGATAAAGTGATACCGAGTCGATCTGAATGGAGCAAGAAATCCTGACTTGGCACACCACATCTTAACCATTTGAGGATAGCAATCAAACATCACATATGAAAGGATAGCAGGCAAACATCACATATGATAGGATAGCACAAATTATGGCAAGGCAAATTTATTTGCTTATTCTACCAGCAAACAAACATCACATATGAGAGGATAACACAAATTATAGATGAACAAACCTTGAATCTGCCTCAGCTAAACAACCTGCAAATTTATGAGAGACAATTTGTTAGCATCTGAATATGTATAGAAGTTCAGAGCTTGCACTAATGTATTTACAATATGGCAATATTCACATCTGGTCGAGATATGGTGGGGAGGCCATCATATCTGAATCATTTGATGAGACAGAGGGATATATTGGAGAGACAGAGGAGGTGACAGGCGACGAGGTAGGGGCCAAATTGGGTGGGGGAAGGCAGGGGATCTCAGTGAGAAATGCATCGGGTGAGAGGATGAGTTCACAGAGGCATGGAAGAAGAGGTCTGGCCGGATGGGGCGGAGGCGGAGAGAAAGGAGACTGGCGGATGGCCGGAGATGCAGGGCGACCGGGGTGTGACGCCCGGATAATTAAGCTACAGTAAATGTCTGCTAATGATGCCACGTCACCACGGTTACTGTTGATATCTCGCGTTAGCTGAAAACCGATTCGAATTCAAAATTCAAAATCAAGTCAAACGTCAAAAGTTTTCGAACACACAAACTAAAATGTTCAAAGTGTGGAAAATACTCTCTAGTTACTTGTCATGTTGAAACTCTATTTTATAATATGTTATTGATGCCCTAAATTAAATAAAACAGGGACTAAATAATTATTTAAATGATACTAAGAATAATAAACCATTACAACTATTATATTTTTATGTGCCAAATTATTATGGCAGTGGAATAATTACTAATGTTGATTTAGGGGCTAGGTTGCATTTTATAAAACTAAATAGAAAACAGAAAGGATTTAAAAAAAAGGAAAATGCAAAAGAACAAAATAATAATTAAACAGGGCAAAGCCCCTGGTCAAACTGGCCCGAAGCCAACTACACACTACTTAAACCACCCCTCACCCCAAACCCAAAACAAAATATAAACATCACCGACACTACAGTAGTACATCCCCCACCTCTCTCTCTGTCACCCGATTGGATCGGGGGGAAGCCCGCGCCCGCCGTCGTCCGGTCGTCGCGGCCCGGCGCGCCGTCGCCACCGCTGTTCCCAGTCGGCCACCTCACGACGCCGACCGTCGCCTCGTGCGACACCACCCACCGGCCACCCACCTCGCCGCCTCCTTGAGCTCTCCGTCAAACCCCCCCGTGAGCACTCCATCGATCTCCCTCTGCCTCGACCGAGTCCACCGCCGTAGGACTTCGTAGCCACGCCACGGCCGCCGCACTCCGCCCCGACTGACCCCCGCTAGCCATCTCCCAGCTCGCCACGACGCGCCGCTCCCGGGGGGCTGCTCGACCTGCTGCTTTGCGCCGCTGTGTGCGTGCGCCGCCTCGCCATGGCCGTTGGCCGCCCCGGAGGCGTGCTCCTGCTCGTCGTTGCGGCCGCCCCTGGCCCCGCCTTCCTCCGCCCCCCCGCTCACCGTGCTCCTGCCGCGCGCGCCCGCGGTCACCGCGTCCACGGCCATCGCGCCCCGCCGTTGCTCCCTCGGTGCCCCGCACACGCCCTGGTGCCGCCCCGCCCTGGCCCCTCGCGGCCAGCGCCCGTCGCCGCGGCCGGCGCTCGGGTCCGCCCCGATGGCGCCCAGTGCCCGCTATCCCCCTCGCCCGTTAACCCACACACCCGAACCACTAGGGGCCTATGGCCCTATGACAGGGGGCCCCACGGCCAGAAACATTTTGTTTAAAAAAAGAGAAAAAAAGAATAAATTTAATAATTAATTAATTAGTGAATTAATTAAGATAATTAATCTAATTAACTAGTTAGTTTAATTAACAGTAATTGGATTAGCTAAATCCTAATTAAACTAAATAGGGTATGACAGGTGGGACCCACTGGTCAGGTTGACCAGTCAACAATGCTGACGTCAGCATGATGTCGTCCTGATGTCATAAACCCTTTTTCGAATTAACTTAATTAATATTAAATTCTTGAAATTAATAAAAACTTTAGAAAATCATATCTTTTAAACCGTAACTCGGATGAAAATAATTTATATATGAAAGTTGCTCAGAACGACGAGACGCATCTGACTACGCAACCCGTTCATCCACTGCACCTCTCCATCATACCGAACATGCAACATTCCCCTCCGTTTCATCTGCCCGAAAATGCCTAACACCGGGAATACTTTCCCGGATGTTATTCCTCTTCGCCTGTATCACCAAGCACCGCGTTAGGTCACACGTAGCACTGCCTTTTGCCATGTTAAGCTTTGTGATGCTATTGTTTGCTCTATTATTTATTTGTTTCCCCTTCGTTGCTTATTTTCGGTAGACTCCGGTACTGTGATAGACCCCGAGACCATTGATGCTTCGATGTTCGACTACGGCTACGCTTCCGAAGATTCCTTTCGTTTGCCGAGCTTCCAGGCAAGCCCCCCCTTTGATCACCAGATATCGCCTATTCCTCTTTCTACTGCTTGCATTAGAGTAGTGTAGCATGTTACTGTTCGGTTACTCCTATCCTGTTGCATAGCCTGTCATTGCTGCTACAACTGTTGATACCTGTACCCGACATCCTAATGCTTAGTATAGGATGCTAGTATTCCATCAGTGGCCCTACATTCTTGTTCGTCTACCATGCTATTCTATTGGGCCGTGATCACTCGGGTGGTGATCACGGGTATATACTATATACATACTTTACATACACTTGATGATGATTCGGAGATGGGGGCTGAAGGGGCAGGTGGTTCCACCCAGGTAGTGGTGGGCCTGGGTTCCCGACAGCCCCCTGATGGTTACTTTGTGGCGGAGCGACAGGGCGGGTTGCGACCACCTAGGAGACAGGTGGGCCTGGCCCTGGTCGTTGTCCGCAGTTATTTCATAATAAGACGTTTAATGGGATCTTGGTATTTGATCTGAGTCTGGCCATTTGGTCTATAAGCACTAACCAGCTACGTGGGAACAGTTATGGGCACTCGACGTCGTGGTATCAGCCGAAGCCTTTTTGACGTCAGCGACTTAGCGGCGCCCGCCGGATTGGACTGGAAAGCCTACTCTGGTATTAGGAGAGGCTAGGTCTGCTTACCGGCCGCGTACGCAACGTGCAGGTGTGCATTGGGCGATGGGCCCGGACCCTTGCGCGCCTAGGACTTAGACCGGCGTGCTGACCTCTCTGCTGTGCTTAGGTAGGGCTGCGACGTGTTGATCTTCCGAGGCCGGGCATGACCCTGGAAAGTGTGTCCGGCCAAATGGGATCAAGCGTGCTGGGTTATGTGGTGCACCCCTGCAGGGAAGTTAATCTATTCGAATAGCTGTGTCCCTCGGTAAAAGGATGACCCGGAGTTGTACTCTGACCTCATGACAACTAGAACTGGATACTTAATAAAACACACCCAGACAAGTTCCAGATACAACCCGGTGATCGCTTTCCCATAGGGCGACGAGGGGAGGATCGCCGGGTAGGATTATGCTGTACGATGTTACTTGGTGAACTTACCATCTTTTCCCTTCTACTGCTTCAAGACGGAGGCTGCCAGAAGCGAGGATACTTGTTACTTCCAGCTACTCTCTTCTTCTGCTGCAAGATGGACGTTGCGAGAAGCGTAGTCTTCGTTTGGATTAGCTATCCCCCTCTTATTCTGGCATTCTGCAGTTTAACCCACATATATTACCCCCTTTACACAGATACCATTGCATTTGTAGTATAGATCCTTGCTTGCGAGTACTTTGGATGAGTACTCACTGTTGCTTTCTCCCCCTTTTCCCCTTTTGTTCCTTCTTCTCGGATGACGCAACCAGATGGTGGAGCCCAGGACCCAGAAGATCCAGGGGAGGTTTCTACGTGAAGATCGGCTTCGAGGAGTAGTTAGGAGGTCCCAGGCAGGAGGCCTTGCCTTTTCGATCGTTGCTACTTTTGTGCTAGCCTTCTTAAGGCATCTTGTTTAACTTATGTCTGTACTCAGATATTATTGCTTCCGCTGACTCTTGTGTATTCGAGCTTTTGTATTCGAGCCCTCGAGGCCCCTGGCTTGTAATATAAAGCTTGTATTATTTTAAATTTGTGTCTAGAGTTGTGTTGTGATATCTTCCAGTGAGTCCCTGATCTTGGTCGTACACATTTGCGTGCATGATTAGTGTACGGTCAAATTGGGGGCGTCACAAGTTGGTATCAGAGCCGACTGCCTGTAGGAATCCCCCTTTCCAACTCCTTGGCCGAAGTTGAGTCTAGTCTTTGAAAAACAAATTTACTAACTTGTTGTGTGGCTTACGGGCCCACAACACCAATGGGTGGTATTAGGATCTTTTACTCCTCGTCTATACTCTGGGACTCTTATCTCTCTTCTATTCGGGATAAAGGAATTTTGCTAAATCTAACATTAGGATCTCGTTAGCACTTTCACCCAGAGAGCACCTTATGATAGATGATCGTCCGCTGCACCAGAAGAACCTGAAGATACTCTCCGCTGTTAACCCGAGAACTTGTGTTCATCGCCTTTGTAATTCACTGCCACCGATATATCCCTATGGATATCTGCATGCACTTGTCATACTCATGATCATCCCTCGTCGCTCTTGTTGTTACAAGAGGCCTCGAAATATTCTCCGTTGTCTCGAGAATCCTTTGAGTTTACTGTCTTGCAGCTTCATGTCACATGAAAACCCTTACGGTTATTTCCTCACAATTATCGAGGACCCGTTCTTCTCGATTGTTCATGTGTCTCACAAAGTTCATCGGGATACCTTTTGATCTTTCGCAAATCCTCTGCAGCCTGTTACTCCTGTAATTCTTGCCTGCTTGCATTATGGTTAATTCCATATGACTAGTAGTCTTCGTTAACATCCCTTGTCTTAGCCATTTTGGGCCTATTGATTCAATGTGTGCGTATGCACGCAGTCATCAGGTTATCCTTTATAAACTTATCTTTCCGACTCAGACGTCATTCCGGACATGAGTTGGTTCTCGGCAATTCAAACCTTTATTGATTGTACAACTAAGTGTTGTCAACTTATCCATCCTGGATCAGAGCGTCTGCTTTTGATCCTTCGTTTTGGAAACCATAATTTCTTTCTATTTAAGCTCCATACTAATCAGGTGATTCTTGAATCTGATGCTTCTGCATTCTTCTTCCTCTGAGTGAGTACCGATACTCACATCAACTCCATTGTGGATCGCTGGATCCTTTGTTGAAATATTATCCGATAGTGTCCTTCGTATACAAAAACCTCGAGAAGTTCCGTCCCTGATGCATAATACCTTCGGTAAATTGTATCCTCTTCTTTGACAACCATGCTCTCCCTTGGAGCTGGTGATATTTACTTTTGAAACTTGTGGTATATGTTACTAAGATGCCGGATGGGTTGAACCTATGCCTTCCCCTAATCCGTGAGAACCCAAAAGTTTTCACAAGTCATACCCTTCTGGTGTTCTACCGGATAAAATTCCAACACTACAGTTTTATTAAAGCAAGAGGTAAATGAAACGTATGCATTGGAGAAAAGGGAGTCGACCTTGAGCTTTTGTTCATGCCCATGGAAACGATGTAGACCGTCTCGGGAGCTTCTTGCAAAATGATTTTTCATCTAAATAATTCTTTCGGTGTCAATAAATTTGATCCCTTGCAGTTATGGTTTCGACCATGTTGTCCTTATTTAATATATCTGGAATAAACCCATTCCAGGCCTCGTCAATTTTTGACAAGGTTAAAGCATCTAATGTCATAGGTCAATGACCTAGTTCAACTTCTATCATGTTCTATCTTCGAGTTTTACCCTCTGATATCTCGAGGATATCATGCCTTTGCACTACACCTTTTGAACTTTTGATGAAGTAATACCTTTGCTTGTCGTAATCACTCTACGGGTTCTAGGTTGCCGTCAACCGAGGACACCGTTTAGTAAATCAAATTTGCTCTAAAAATTCAATGCCCCTAGTATTTTTACTGGGAAATTCTAAACTCAATCTGGTCATTCCTAGACTATCGAATGCATCCTGGTCTTGCTATCTTTGACTGTGCTACCTCATCCTTCTCTGGTGCATGAATTCTTCAGTGTGTGAGCACGATTTACGTCAAACTTTCAACTTCATGTTGCTTGTCTTGAAAGGCAACTTTGGTTCCGAGCTTGCATCTTATATATTGATCCTATAACTTGCCATTTCGTCATTCCCTTGCTTATTGCCGTTGATGATTGATTGCATCCTCTTGAAACCTCCCAACAAATGTGTCGGATCACCTTCAACACTTGACTTCTTCTGAGTGGTCAGCTGTGTTCATGATGAGAAATACCCTCCTTGCCCTTGATGATTTTTTGTTATCATCGGCAGCACCCTTGACTTCCTTTCATCGCGAACTTGACTACATTAAGAACACAACTTGCTCTCCAGCTAGTGTTGTGTTGTTCCTTGATGTATTACTGTCTTTTATGTCGTGAATGTTGTGGGGATTGCTCCACCTATTAGAAATTCTCGGTATGATGATACTTCTCACCATCACCATTCTTCCTTGGTCCACGTGTTGTTTTTAACCGGGATACCAATATGCTAACGATGCTACTTGAACTACTTATAGCAACCCTATTGCTTTGAAGTTAACGATCGACAGTTCGTTCTTAGACTGTTGTTATTGAATCATGACTCTAACATTGATCTTGCTGCCTAAGGATTCGGGCACACCTTTCAACTAGTGATTAATGGTGTATGTTTTCCTCGAGCATACAACATTATATCATTTGATTTGACAAATGTCATCTTCTTGTTCACATTATTGTGGAAATCCATCCGTTCGGAATTCTCGATGAATTGTCGCTGAGCCCATTAGCCACCTCCTCATCCTCTCCTTTGTTTAATGATGAACTATTGTTTTGGGGACCTGCTCCCATAGTTCATTTCCCGAGAATCTTACAATGTCAGTTCGTCGATTTGAGTTGCACCTTTTCTTCTCAAACATCCTGGGTTTGAGGTATCATGAACCAATTGGATCTGAATCTCGGTCGGCTATGATGGTTGGGGCAACATTCCAGGAGTTATAATGATGGTCCTCCGATGACCCGATAATATGATGTCATGCCCAGCACCCATGGCTGGAGGACCCATCATTATAAATTCTTTTGCAAGGATAGCCATTCTTCCAGGAGGAAATTGTAAGACTTATTCTATAAGTTGTCCCTGATGAATCCTTTGTGCATCCAAGTCCGACCTTTGCTTCAAGACCATGCCAATGCTATCTCGAAGCATGTCTGTGGTACTACAATTTTCAACAAGAGCATTTGGAGCCTAATGCTAAATGTTTCCTGGTCAGTTATCCAAACACCATTGTATGGGTAACATCTGATTAATCCTTGCCTCTTTATCTGAATGGTTGGGTACTTGCTCTCCTACCCTGTATGCCATGTTCTGCTTGTCCATGGGAAGGATATACTCCTAATAATTGGTGTAATCACAATTTTCCTTTCCATTTGTTTGTTTAACCGTTCTTTGATCTAAATATAATCTAAGCAGTAATAATTCTCTGCTTGAGTAAACACCTCGTTGTACAACTCTGTCAGTACGACCTTGATTCTATTATTGATAACATTCCGGTAACCACCGATGGAAGAAAACTTTACCTACTGGTCCGCCTCATTTCAACGAGCGGGGAAATGGTTCTCTTCGTTCCCCGTCCTTGGTACCGACATTGTTGCCCACATAGCTGACAAGCTATCCACTGATATGCATCCCTGTCACGGCTGCGCAAGATGTCGCCACCCTTCCTATTTTCAACCCACGTGGTGGGCCCATAACCCACAGGTCCACTGGATCGAAACCTGACTCTTCTTTACAAACCGGATTCTAATGTATCCTTTGCACCTTGCTTCGTGTGTAATTCACGAGCTAAACTCTACCATGTTTCATCCTGGTATCAAACACCATATTATTCTCGTTGATCAAGACCCCATTCAAGCTTCTGGTTAGGCATCGAATGACTGCCTACCCGATTGAAATTTTGGTACCATCGCTTTCTCAATGCATTCACTGAAATACTACGCGTAGGGTATTTCGTGTATCACTTTCTAAATTCATTGTCAGATACTTCGTGGAGATACGTTCCACCAAAGTTTTCCCCCTGATCACGTTCGTAGGACGATGGAGACCCCGAAGAAAGGATGACGACTTGATCACGATGACTTGAAGCAGAGAAATGAAGACATCAACGAAAGGGATCAACCTCTTCGAAAAGACAGTCAAGACCGAGAAGACTCATTAGCTTTTCGCTACCAGCACCTATCCCCCCCTTACTCCACCGCTTAAATCTCGGGACGTGATTTCTTGTAGTGGAGGAGAATTGTGACGCCCGGATAATTAAGCTACAGTAAATGTCTGCTAATGATGCCACGTCACCACGGTCACTGTTGATATCTCGCGTTAGCTGAAAACCGATTCGAATTCAGAATTCAAAATCAAGTCAAACGTCAAAAGTTTTCGAACACTGAAACTAAAATGTTCAAAGTGTGGAAAATACTCTCTAGTTACTTGTCATGTTGAAACTCTATTTTATAATATGTTATTGATGCCCTAAATTAAATAAAACAGGGACTAAATAATTATTTAAATGATACTAAGAATAATAAACCATTACAACTATTATATTTTATGTGCCAAATTATTATGGCAGTGGAATAATTACTAATGTTGATTTAGGGGCTAGGTTGCATTTTATAAAACTAAATAGAAAACAGAAAGGATTTAAAAAAAAGGAAAATGCAAAAGAACAAAATAATAATTAAACAGGGCAAAGCCCCTGGTCAAACTGGCCCGAAGCCACCTACACACTACTTAAACCACCCCTCACCCCAGCCCCAAAACAAAATATAAACATCACCGACTCTACAGTAGTACATCCCCCACCTCTCTCTCTCTCTCTCTCTGCCACCCGATTGGATCGGGGGGAAGCCCGCGCCCGCCGTCGTCCGGTCGTCGCAGCCCGGCGCGCCGTCGCCACCGCTGTTCCCCGTCGGCCACCTCACGACGCCGACCGTTGCCTCGTGCGACACCACCCACCGGCCACCCACCTCGCCGCCTCCCCGAGCTCTCCGTCAAACCCCCTTGTGAGCACTCCATCGATCTCCCTCTGCCTCGACCGAGTCCACCGCCATATGACTTCGTAGCCACGCCATGGCCGCCGCACTCCGCCCCGACCGACCCCCGCTAGCCATCTCCCAGCTCGCCACGACGCGCCGCTCCCGGGGGGCTGCTCGACCTGCTGCTTTGCGCCGCTGTGCGTGTGCGCCGCCTCGCCATGGCCGTTGGCTGCCCCGGAGGCGTGCTCCTGCTCGTCGTTGCGGCCGCCCCTGGCCCCGCCTTCCTCCGCCTCCCCCCCGCTCACCGTGCTCCTGCCGCGCGCGCCCGCGGTCACCGCCTCCACGGCCATAGCGCCCCGCCGTTGCTCCCTCGGTGCCCCGCGCACGCCCTGGTGCTGCCCCGCCCTGTCCCCTCGCGGCCAGCGCCCGTCGCCGTGGCCGGCGTTCGGGTCCGCCCCGATGGCGCCCAGTGCCCGCTATCCCCCTCGCCCGTTAACCCACACACCCGAACCACTAGGGGCCTATGGCCCTATGACAGGGGGCCCCATGGCTAGAAACATTTTGTTAAAAAAAAGAGAAAAAAAGAATAAATTTAAATTAATGAATTAGTGAATTAATTAAGATAATTAGTCTAATTAACTAGTTAGTTTAATTAACGGTAATTGGATTAGCTAAATCCTAATTAAACTAAATAGGGTATGACAGGTGGGACCCACTGGTCAGGTTGACCAGTCAACAATGCTGACATCAGCATGATGTCGTGCTGATGTCATAAACCCTTTTTCGAATTAACTAAATTCATATTAAATTCTTGAAATTAATAAAAACTTTAGAAAATCATATCTTTTAAACCGTAACTCGGATGAAAATAATTTATATATGAAAGTTGCTCAGAACGACGAGACGCATCCGACTACGCAACCCGTTCGTCCACTGCACCTCTCCATCATACCGAACATGCAACATTCCCCTCCGTTTCATCTGCCCGAAAATGCCTAACACCGGGAATACTTTCCCGGATGTTATTCCTCTTCGCCTGTATCACCAAGCACCGCGTTAGGTCACACGTAGCACTGCCTTTTGCCATGTTATGCTTTGTGATGCTATTGTTTGCTCTGTTATTTATTTGTTTCCCCTTCGTTGCTTATTTTCGGTAGACTCCGGTACTGTGATAGACCCCGACACCATTGATGCTTCGGTGTTAGACTACGGCTACGCTTCCGAAGATTCCTTTCGTCTGCCGAGCTTCCAGGCAAGCCCCCCCTTTGATCACCAGATATCGCCTTTTCCTCTTTCTACTGCTTGCATTAGAGTAGTGTAGCATGTTACTGTTCGGTTACTCCTATCCTGTTGCATAGCCTGTCATTGCTGCTACAACTGTTGATACCTGTACCCGACATCCTAATGCTTAGTATAGGATGCTAGTATTCCATCAGTGGCCCTACATTCTTGTCCGTCTGCCATGCTATTCTATTGGGCGATGATCACTCGGGTGGTGATCACGGGTATATACTATATACATACTTTACATACACTTGATGATGATTCGGAGATGG
Organism: Secale cereale; assembly: GCA_902687465.1. Lineage (NCBI taxonomy): Eukaryota > Viridiplantae > Streptophyta > Magnoliopsida > Poales > Poaceae > Secale > Secale cereale. Next base: position 319,182,869 of record LR738713.1, read on the forward strand.
GGGCTGAAGGGGCAGGTGGTTCCACCCAGGTAGTGGTGGGCCTGGGTTCCCGACAGCCCCCTGATGGTTACTTTGTGGCGGAGCGACAGGGCGGGTTGCGACCACCTAGGAGACAGGTAGGCCTGGCCCTGGTCATTGTCCGCGGTTATTTCATAATAACACGTTTAACGGGATCTTGGTATTTGATCTGAGTCTGGCCATTTGGTCTATACACACTAACCAGCTGCGTGGGAACAGTTATGGGCACTCGACGTCGTGGTATCAGCCGAAGCATTTTTGGTGTAAGCGACTTAGCGGCGCGCGCCGGATTGGACTGGAAAGCCTACTCTGGTATTAGGAGAGGCTAGGTCTGCTTACCGGCCGCGTACGCAACATGCAGGTGTGCGTTGGGCGATGGGCCCGGACCCCTGCGCGCCTAGGACTTAGACCGGCGTGCTGACCTCTCTGCTGTGCTTAGGTAGGGCTGCGATGTGTTGATCTTCCGAGGCCGGGCATGACCCTGGAAAGTGTGTCCGGCCAAATGGGATCAAGCGTGCTGGGTTATGTGGTGCACCCCTGCAGGGAAGTTAATCTATTCGAATACCCGTGTCCCTCGGTAAAAGGACGACCCGGAGTTGTACTCTGACCTCATGACAACTAGAACTGGATACTTAATAAAACACACCCAGACAAGCTCCAGATACAACCCAGTGATCGCTTTCCCACAGGGCGACGAGGGGAGGATCGCCGGGTAGGATTATGCTATACGATGTTACTTGGTGAACTTACCATCTATTCCCTTCTACTGCTTCAAGACGGAGGCTGCCAGAAGCGAGGATACTTGTTACTTCCAGCTACTCTCTTCTTCTGCTGCAAGATGGACGTTGCGAGAAGCGTAGTCTTCGTTTGGATTAGCTATCCCCCTCTTATTCTGGTATTCTGCAGTTTAACCCACATATATTACCCCCTTTACACAGATACCATTGCATTTGTAGTATAGATCCTTGATTGCGAGTACTTTGGATGAGTACTCACGGTTGCTTTCTCCCCCTTTTCCCCTTTTGTTCCTTCTTCTCGGATGACGCAACCAGATGGTGGAGCCCAGGACCCAGAAGATCCAGGGGAGGTTTCTACGTGAAGATCGGCTTCGAGGAGTAGTTAGGAGGTCCCAGGCAGGAGGCCTTGCCTTTTCGATCGTTGCTACTTTTGTGCTAGCCTTCTTAAGGCATCTTGTTTAACTTATGTCTGTACTAAGATATTATTGCTTCCGCTGACTCTTGTGTATTCGAGCTTTTGTATTCGAGCCCTCGAGGCCCCTGGCTTGTAATATAAAGCTTGTATTATTTTAAATTTGTGTCTAGAGTTGTGTTGTGATATCTTCCAGTGAGTCCCTGATCTTGGTCGTACACATTTGCGTGCATGATTAGTGTACGGTCAAATCCGGGGCGTCACACGGGGAGATGGGGGCGGGCCGCATGGGCGATGGGGGCGGGTGCCGGGGGTGCTGCGGGGGATATGTGGGGAGGGGGGAGGCCGGTGCTGGCCGGAGAAGGAAAGGATGGGGAGGGGCGAGGCCGGGGCTCACCTACGCCGCCGTGTGCCGCCGCTTATCCAGCTCGTCCCGCGCGAGCACTTTTCACTTCTGGGCGGTCGAAGGGGTATGGCTGTATGGGGGTGGAGCGCTCTGGCAAAATCAGCCCAAAACCGAGCGCCGGAGCAAAGAATTTGGGAAGAGCGCGCGAAGTGTTCCCGGGCTGCTTCCAATATCACGGTTCAATATCACGGTCCAATGTCTACGACCATCCAAACGCGGGCATTCGGGAGTGGCTAATGCCAATACACAATTCCACCACTCAATCTCCACATCCAAACACAACATAAAATAACATCAAAGCTAATTGAGGCGGAAATGATGTGCAAAATTCTATGTGTTGATGTACTGGATACCAATGTGCAAAAAAAGCTAACCCTAAATCAGAAATTGGGGTATTTTAGTTCCTTAAATCGGGTTGTTCTTGCTCACTTGCCCGCTTGCTGCCGCCGGGGACAGGTCACTGGTGACTGAGAGGGAGGGCAGCGACTGCCGCCGGCTTTGCTGGGAGGCACGGCAAGGCAGGGGCGCTAGGAGGTCGGGGAAGGGGCACAACCAAGCCCGCGCAGGGCAGGAGCAGGGCCGCACGCAGGGGAGCGCGTCTGCGCGGCTGGATCCAAGAGAGCGGGAAGGAGGGGCGGGGCGGCTGGGCTCCGGTCAGCGAGAAACGGCG
>LR738713.1:319185134-319312122 GCA_902687465.1 Secale cereale
GCGGGGTGGTGGGGTGGTGGGGCGGCGGCGGGGTGTTGGGGTGGTGGGGCGGCGGGGTGCTTGGGCGGCGGCGGGTGAGATGCGTGGGAGAGAGGGAGAGGAGGGGAGAGAGGGAGAGGAGGGGAGAGAGGGAGGGGATAGAGAGAACAACTTTTTTACCTGAAAAAATAACACCATCTCTTTGCAATCTTTGTCGTCTGCTGGCAGATGGCAAAGAGGTGGGGCTGGTACGCCGTTACACCCCTGACGACCACATGATTTGCCAACCTCTTTTCCATCTGCTGGCAGATGGCAAATATTATTTTCCATCCACTGGCAGATGGCAAAGAATTGGTTGATGGCAACCATGTTCTTTGCCGTCTGTCAGTTCTTTGCCATCTGTTTCTTATAAGCAGATGGCAAAGACGTTCTTTGCCATCCGCTGGCAGATGGCAAAGAGCTGGCTGATGGAAAATTCCCTGTTTCCAGTAGTGATTGTATGAGATGATCATGTTTTGTAAAGTTATCGGCAACTTGCAGGAGCCATATGGTTGTCACTTTATTGTATGAAATACAATCACCATGTAATTGCTTTACTTTATCACTAAGCGGTAGCGATAGTCGTGGAAGCAATAGTTGGCGAGACGACAACGATGCTACGATGGAGATCAAGGTGTCGTGCCGGTGACGATGGTGATCATGACGGTGCCTTGGAGATGGAGATCAAAAGCACAAGATGATGATGGCCATATCATGTCACATATTTTGATTGCATGTGATGTTTATCTTATTATGCTTCTTATTTTGCTTAGTACAGCGGTACCATTATAAGATGACCCCTTACAAAATTTCAAGGTACAAGTGTTCTCCCTGAGTATGCACCGTTGCGAAAGTTCGTCGTGCCGAGACACCACGTGATGATCGGGTGTGATAAGCTCTACCTTCAAATACAACGGGTGTAAGCCAGTTATGCACATGCAGAATACTCGGGTTAAACTTGACGAGCCTAGCATGTACATATATGGCCTCGGAACACTGGAGACCGAAAGGTCGAGCGTGAATCATATAGTAGATATGATCAACATAAGATGTTCACCATTGAAAACTACTCCATCTCACGTGATGATCGGACATGGTTTAGTTGATTTGGATCACGTGATCATTTAGATGACTAGAGGGATGTCTATCTAAGTGGGAGTTCTTTAGTAATATGATTAAATTGAACTTTAATTTATCATGAACTTAGTCCTGATAGTATTTGCAAATTATGTTGTAGATCAATAGCTCGTGTTATAGCTCCCCTATGTTTTTTGATATGGTCCTAGAGAAAACTAAGTTGAAAGATGTTAGTAGCAATGATGCGGACTTGTTCTATGATCTGAGGATTTTCCTCACTGCTGCACAGAAGTATTATGTCCTTGATGCACTGCTAGGTGACATATCTATTGCAGGAGCAGATGTAGACGTTATGAACGTTTGACAAGCTCCGTATGATGACTACTTGATAGTTTAGTGCGCCATGCTTTACGGCTTATAACCGGGACTTCAAAAACGTTTTGAACGCCATGGAGCATATGAGATTTTCCAAGAGTTGAAATTTGTATTTCATACTCATGCCCGTATCGAGAGGTATAATACCTCTGATGGTACTTTGCCTATAAGATGGAGGAGAATAGCTCAACCAGTGAGCATGTGCTCAGATTGTCTGGATACTACAATTACTTGAATCAAGTGGGAGTTAATCTTCCAGATAAGATAGTAATTGACAAAGTTCTCTAGTCACTATCACCAAGTTAGTAGAACTTCGTGATGAACTATAATATGCAAGGGATGACGAAAGTAATTCCCGAGCTCTTCGCGATGCTGAAATCGACGAAGCTAGAAATCAAGAAAGAGCATCAAGTGTTGATGGTTAACAAGACCACTTGTTTAAAGTAAAGGTCAAAGGGATAGAAGGGGAAATTCAAGAGGAATGACAATCAAGTTGTCACTCCCGTGAAGAAAACCAAAGATAAACACAAACCTGAAACTAAGTGCTTCTACTGAAGTGGAACTGCCCTAGATACTTGGCGGATAAGAAGGATGGCAAAGTGAACAAAGGTATATTTGATATACAGATTATTGATGTGTATTTTACTAGTGTTCATGGCAACCCCTGGGTATTTGATACCAGTCCAGTTGCTAAAATTAGTAACTCTAAACGAGAGTTGCAGAATGAACAGAGACTAGTTAAAGGTGAAGTGACGATGTGTGTTGGAAGTGGTTCCAAGATTGATATGATCATCATCGCACACTCCCTATACTTTCGGGATTAGTGTAGAACCTAAATAAATGTTATTTGGCATTTGCGTTGAGCATGAATATGATTTGATCATGTTTGTTGCAATACGGTTATTCTTTTAAAGTAATGGAATAATTGTTATTCTGTTTACATGAATAAAGCCTTCAATGGTCATACACCCAATGAAAATAGTCTGTTGGATCTCGATCGTAGTGATACACATATTCATAATATTGAAGCCAAAAGATGCAAGGTTAATAATGATAGTGCAACTTATTTGTGGCACTGCCGTTTAGGTCATGTTGGTGTAAAGCGCATGAAGAAACTCCATAGTGATGGACTTTTGGAATCACTTGATTATTAATACCTTGGTGCTTGCGAACCATGCCTCATGGGCAAGAAATTTGTTGGAAATCATACATACTGATGTATGTGGACCGATGAGTGTTGAAGCTCGCGGGGGGTATCGTTATTTTCTGACCTTCACTGATGATTTGAGCAGATATGGGTATATCTACTTGATGAAGCACAAGTCTAAAACATTTGAGAAGTTCAAAGAATTTCAGAGTGAAGTAGAGAATCATCGTAACAAGAAAATAAAGTTTCTACGATCTGATCGTGGAGGTGAATATTTGAGTTACGAGTTTGGTCTTCATTTGAAATAATGTGGAATAGTTTCACATCTCACGCCACCCGGAACACCACAATGTAATGGTGTGTCTAAACATCGTAACCATACTTTATTAGATATGGTGCGGTCTATGATGTCTCTTACCGATTTACTACTATCGTTTTGGGTTATGCATCAGAGACAGCTGCAGTCACGTGAAATAGGGCAACATCTAAATCATCTGAGACGACGCCTTATGAACTGTGGTTTGGCAAGAAACCAAAGTTATCGTTTCTTAAATTTTGGGGCTGCGTTGCTTATGTGAAAAAGCTTCAACCTGATAAGCTCGAACCCAAGTCGGAGAAATGTGTCTTCATAGGATACCCAAAGGAGACTGTTGGGTACACCTTCTATCACAGATGCGAAGGCAAGATATTCGCTGCTAAGAATGGATCCTTTCTAGAGAAGGAGTTTCTCTCGAAAGAAGTGAGTGGGAGGAAATTGGAACTTGATGAGGTAATTGTACCTTCTCCCGAATTGGAAGTAGTACATCACAGAAACTAGTTCCAGTGATTCCTACACCAATTAGTGAGGACGCTAATGATGATGATCATAAAACTTCGAATCAAGTTACTGCTGAACTTCGTAGATCAACCAGAGTATGTTCCCCACCAGAGTGGTACGTCAACCCAGTTCTGGAAGTCATGTTACTAGACCATGTTGAACCTACAAGCTATGAGGAAGCGATGATGTGCCCAGATTCCGCAAAATGGCTTAAGGCCTTGAAATCTAAGATGGGATCCATGTATGAGAACAAAGTGTGGACTTTGGTTGACTTGCCCGATGTTCGGCAAGCAATTGAAAATAAATGGATCTTCAAGAGGCAGACCGATGCCGACGGTAATGTTACTGTCTACAAAGCTCGACTTGTTGCGAAAGGTTTTCGACAAGTTCAACGAGTTGATAACGATGAGACTTTCTCACCCGTAGCGATGCTTAAGTCTGTCCAAATCATATTAGCAATTGCCGCATTTTATGATCATGAAATCTGGCAAATGGATGTCAAAACTGCATTCTTGAATGGATATCTCAAAGAGGAGTTGTATATGATGCAACCAGAAGGTTTTGTCGATCCTAAAGGTGCTAACAAAGTGTGCAAGCTCAAGAGATCCATCTATGGACTGGTGGAAGCATCTCGGAGTTGGAATATACGCTTTGATGTGGTGATCAAAGCATATGGTTTTATACAGACTTGTGTTGAAGCCTGTATTTACAAGAAAGTGAGTGGGAGCACTACATCCTTTCTGATAAGTATATGTGAATGACATATTCTCGATCGAAAATGATGTAGAATTTTCTGGAAAGCATAAAGGAGTGTTTGAAAGCAGTTTTTTCAAAGAAAGACATCGGTGAAGCTGCTTACATATTGAGCATCAAGATCTATAGAGATAGATCGAGACGATTGATAAGTTTTTTCAATGAGTACATACCTTGACAAGTTTTTGAAGTAGTTCAAAATGAATCAGTCGGAGAAGAAGTTCTTGCCTGAGTTATAAGGTATGAAGTTGAGTAAGACTCAAAACCCAACCACGACAGAAGATAGAGAAAGAATGAAAGTCATTCCCTATGCCTCAGCCATAGGTTCTATAAAGTATGACATGCTGTGTACCAAACCCGTTCTGTACCTTGCCATGAGTTTGGCAAGGAGGTACAAAAGTGATCCAGGAGTAGATCATTGGACAACGGTCAAAATTATCCCTAGTTACTGGATGACTAAGGAATTGTTTCTCGATTATGGAGGTGATAAAGAGTTTGTCGTAAAGAGTTACGCCGATGCGAGCTTTACACTAATCTAGATGACACTAAATTATCAATCTGGATGCATATTGAAAGTGGGAGCAATTAGCTAAAGTATCTCCATGCAGAGCATTGTAGACATAGAAATTTGCGAGATACACACGGATCTGAATGTGACAGACCCGTTGACTAAACTTCTGTCACAAGCAAAACAGGATCATACCTTATTACTCTTGGGTGTTAATCACATAGCGCTGTAAACTAGATTATTGACTCTAGCAAACCTTTGGGTGTTGGTCACATGGCGATGTGAACTATGGGTGTCATTCACATAACGATGTGAACTATCGGTATTAAATCACATGGCGATGTGAGCTAGATTATTGACTCTAGTGCAAGTGGGAGACTGAAGGAAATATGCCCTAGAGGCAATAATAAAGTTATTATTTATTTCCTTATATCATGATAAATGTTTATTATTCATGCTAGAATTATATTAACAAGAAACTTAATACATGTGTGAATACATAGACAAAACAGAGTGTCCCTAGTATGCCTCTACTAGACTAGCTCATTGATCAAAGATAGTTATGTTTCGTAGCCATAGACATGAGTTGTCATTTCATCAACGGGATCACATCATTAGGAGAATGATGTGATGGATAGGACCCATCTGTTAGCTTAGCACTATGATCGTTTAGTTTTACTGCTATTGCTTTCTTCATGACTTATACATGTTCCTATGACTATGAGATTATGCAACTCCCGAATACCGGAGGAACTCCTTGTGTGCTATCAAACGTCACAACGTAACTGGATGATTATAAAAATGCTCTATAGGTGTCTCCGAAGGTGTTCGTGGTGTTGGCATAGATCAAGAATACGATTTGTCACTCCAAGTGTCGGAGAGGTATCTCTGCGCCCGCTCGGTAATACACATCATAATAAGCCTTGAAAGCAAATGACTAATGAGTTAGTCACGAGATGATGTATTACGGAACGAGTAAAGAGACTTGCCGGTAACGAGATTAGCTAGGTATGGTGATACCGACGATCGAATCTCGGGCAAGTAACATACGGATGACAAAGGGAACAACATATGTTGTTATGCGGTTTGACCGATAAAGATTCTCGTAGAATATGTAGGAGCCAATATGAGCATCTAGGTCCCGCTATTGGTTATTGACTGGAGATGAGTCTCGGTCATGTCTAAATAGTTCTCGAAACCGTAGGGTCCACACGCTTAACGTTTGACGACGATCGATATTATAAGTTTATGATTTTTGATGTACCGAGGGAAGTTCGGAGTCCCGGATGAGATTACGGACATGACAAGGAGTCTCGGAATGTCCGATACGTAAAGATCGATATATTGGAAGGCTATATTCAGACATTGGAAAGGTTCCGAGTAGTTCGGGCATTTTTCCGGAGTACCAGGAGGTTACCGGAACCCCCCGAGAGAAGTTATGGGCCTTATGGGCCATAAGAAGGAAGCACACCAGCCCACAAGGGGCTGGTGCGCCCCCCTTGGGCAGGAGGCCGAATTGGAAAAGGTTTGGGGGGTGGCGCCCCCCTTTCCTTCTCTCATACTCCTCCTTCTCTTCCTCTCCTACTCCAACTAGGGAAGGGGGGAATCCTACTCCCGGTGGGAGTAGGACTCCTCCTAGGCGCGCCATAGAGGGCCGGCCTCTCCCCCTCCTCCACTCCTTTATATACGAGGTTGGGGGGCACCCCATAGACACACAAGTGGAACAGTTGATCTCTCCCAACCGTGTGCGGTGCCCCTCTCCACAAAAACACACCTCGGTCATACCGTTGTAGTGCTTAGGCGAAGCCCTGCGCCGGTAGCTTCATCATCTCCGTCACCATGCCGTCATGCTGACGAAACTCTCCCATGAAGTTCTACTGGATCAAAAGCTCATGGGACGTCATCAAGATGAACGTGTGCTGAACGCGGAGGCTCCGTACGTTCGGTGCTTGATCGGTTGTATCACGAAGAAGTTCGACTACATCAACCGCGTCACTAGACGCTTCCGCTCCGAGTCTACAAGGGTACATAGACACACTCTCCCCTCTCATTGCTATGCATCTAGTAGATAGATCTTGTGTGATTGTAGGAAATTTTGGAAATACAATGTTCCACAACAAATGAGGTCTCTCCCACTGACAAAGACATGAGCAAGGTTTTTTAAAGGTTGGAAATGGCAAGAATTCTGATAGTCATCCAGCAAACTCAGGAGAAACTTTGAAAAATTATTGTGAGGAAGAAATAAAAGCACAAAAATTGATAACCCAATTTTCACTACAAAAAAGATACACTTCCGTGATGATACGTGTTTGTCACAGTAGGTCACATTTTCTCTCATGCATGTACATCCATGAAAAATTTATGACATAATGAAGATAGTCATACATGTGCTGTCGTAGAAGTGGCGCACCAGATACATGGTGCGCCATTAATGTCCATATTAGCTATAGCCGTTTTTCTAGTAGTGAGTGTTCCATGACATTACCAAAATTATCATCACGGAAGTGTCCACTTCCATGACGATAAATCGCGCGTCACAGAAGTTCTTTTGTAAAGGGTGACCGACACGTGGCATCCACCGTAACGGAACGCCGTTAAGCTATCGGGTCCGGTTTTGGATCCGATAACCCATTAACAGCCCGAACCAATGGGGATTTTCCATGTGTAAAATTCTGATTGGCTGACGGAAACACGTGTTAGCTCCGCGTTGTCATAGGTGTCACTCATCCAATGGGCGAGATACGCCTATGATATGTTGACATGTGGACCGACCCAAAAGTGGCCCATAAAGTTTCAATGGGCCGGCCAAACTAAAGGCCCACAAGATTTTGCGGTCCATAATGGGCCAGCCCAGCAAAAGGCCCACGAGATTTTGCGTATCATAATGAGCCAGCCCAGCTAAAGGTCCAGGAGATTTTGCGGGCCATAATGGGAAGGCCCAGCTAAAGGACCGCGAGATTTTCCGGACCATAATGGGCCGGCCCAGCTAAAGGGCCAACATTCTCAGTTAAGGCCTGTCGGGGAAACTGATCCACCCACGAACACCTATGGGGACGGAGCCCCTTTCGGTACGGCAGGGGGCGGAGATCGCGCGAAGAGCAGATCGAGGCAAGGCACACGAGCAGTTTACCCAGGTTCGGGCCGCACGGATTCGTAAAACCCTACTCCTGCTTTGATTTGTATTGAGTTCTTGCTCGGGAGCGCTGGAAGCTACAGTATACTTCAGCAGCTAACGAGACCGAGCATGGGAGTGTTCGAATGTCTAACCCCCCTCTACGTTGCGCATGGGCCTCCTTTTATATGTTCAAGGGGTCACCGACAGGTGGCAACACAGTTGAGGGTAAAAATGGAAAAAAGGTGGTAGTTGGTACAGTGTTTTATACCTAACCCTGACGGCAGGGGACAAGGGCATTAAATGCCCATCGACATCGCCGAAACAGTGTAAAAAGTGACCGTCAGGGACGCCACCGTTTGCCACGACGGCAACCTTGTTAGCGTCGCTCGCCACTGCGTACCCCTGGCTGCACAGCCTCCCGCCACGTACACCTGGAAGGATCCCAGAGCGACACGTGGGTGGATGCGCTGGAGCGTGGGCACAGAGTGGAAGCTTGCCGCGGTCGCTATCTTGTCGCTTCCGGGAGCTTGTCGCTCACCTGGCCTTGCCGGGACGCGTGGCGCGTCGCGGCAAGTTTCTTGAGATGCCTTGGTTGGCCTTCCCGGCAAGCTCCTTTTGCCAGGGTCTTGCGCCTTGAGTGGTCTTGCGCCTTGAGTGGCCTTCCCGGCAAGCTCCTCTTGCCGGGGCCTTGTCTCCTTGGCATGGATACTTTGCTCTTGAATGGCTTCAAAGGAACCACGGAGGACCTTGGCGATCACCCGGCAAGCCTTGCCGCGGGACGCTGCGACTGCCCGTGCACAAGTTCGGGATACTAAGGGTACCCCTACTTTAGTACACCGACAGGAGCCCCCGGGCCTGGGCCATACACGGTGCCGAGCGCTGTTGGGCCAAGCCCAAAACAGGGCACGGGCACGCGCGGCCTGGTTCACGCCGTATCTTACTCCGTATCCATCGCGCCCTCCCCGAACGGCACGCGTTGATTGCGGGGTCGTGGGAGAGATCGTGGGTGGTTTCTTTAATCGGAAATGCGGAACGTCCGCCCCCTCCCTCCTTATAAGCAGGGGAAACAGGGGCAGTTCGTCCATTCGCCCGTTGCTACTTCGATCTTGAGAACCTCCGCCGCTCCCCTTCTTCCCAAAGCCGAAAGAGAGTAGCGCTCCGCCCCCCGTCGCCACCAGCACCACCAACGCCGTCGACCTCCCCCTCCGCTTCCGCCATGGCTCCGAAAGGCGAGAAGGGGAAGGCTGCGAAGTCGGCCGAGGCGCAGCGGCTCGCGAGGCTGCGAAAGGAGCGGGCTGTCTTCCTCCCCAAGCTTGCCGCGAGGAAGCTTAGGTTGAACTACTACCTCTTCTAGTCGGGGGAGACGCGGGCGCATCCGCGCACCAAGGTACTCCCAGCCGTTGCTTGTAAAATGGCTCCGAACGGATATGCGTTCTTCGCCTTGTTCTTCTACTGCGGGCTCTGCCCGCCTTTCTCTGAATTCTTCTGTGACCTCATGAACACCTACGGGTTCCACCTCCTTGACTTCACCCCCAACGCCGTTCTAACCATGGCAGTTTTCGCGCATCTCTGCGAAAACTTTGTCGGAGTCCATCCCAATGCCACCCTTTTCCGCCACTTCTTCACGCCCCGAGTAGAGAGAGGAGAGCCTTTATCCGGCGGAGTCTCCTGGATCTCGAGGACCGGCAAGAAGGAAGCTTATCTGGAGAGAGAGCTCCGTAGCAAATGGGAGGAATGGAGAGCCAATTGGTGTTGGATTGTCGAGGAGAACCCGCAGCCCTTTACCGCCCGGCGCCAAGCCCCAGTAGTGCGTGGAAACGATTGGAGCGACCTGGCCCCAGAAGACGGTAGACTGAAGATCGCCACTGCCCGGATCCAACGCCTCAGGCTTGCCGGGCTTACTGTAGGCGCAGTTGGGGCAGATTTCCTTCGCCGCCGCATCGCCCCCTTGCAAGAGAGGAAGAGGCCTGCCTGGGAGTTCGAGAATGCGGCGGATATCATGAGGCTGTGCCCGGGCCTCAACTTCAATTTCACTGTCCTGGAGCTCAACGCGATGCTTCAGGAGCTGTTCAAGTATGACCCCGATCATCCCGAGGTGTTCAGGTTGCCGAGGGGGGGGTCGTCCCGCTGTGCAACAACTCCGCGCTCAGCCACATCCGCGCAATGATGCCGCTGTGCGACTCGCACGGGATCGACCCAACTTGGTAGGAGCCTGCCGACAACGCCGTGCAGGCATTCTTCGACGGCTTAGAAGAAGTGCCGATCCGCTCCGACGAGAAGAAGGTCCTCACCCGCGACACCACCGACAAGGAGATGGCGTATATCGCCACCAGGCTGGAGGAGGCGGCGGCAGCCGCAGCCGCGGGCGAGTTCGGTTTCACCCCGGAGGAGGCAGAGGCGGCAAAGGCGGCAAGCCTTGCCGAGCGAGGGGAGCTTGCCAGCGAGGAGGGGCCTGCCGGGAAAGACGCCAAGTCGAGCGAGCCCGCCGAGCAGGGTGTCAGGTCGAGCGAGCCCACCTTAGCAGGGCGACGGGTCGAGCGAGCCCGCCGAGGATACGAGCGGCTCGCTGGAGATCGACTCTTCTTCTTCCTCGTCTTCAGGCAGCTCGCCACCAGCAGAGCCTCCAGCTCCACCGAGAAGGCGTCTCCGCAAGGCCGGGGACGTAACGGAGCGGCAGACGAGTCGACAACAGCCGCGCCGCGCGACGCGCTCCACCGCGGCAAGCAAGGTTGCTGCGGGAGCGCCTCATGCATCTGCAGCAACTGGAGCGGGGTCTTCCCAGACCACCGCTTCTGCTCCTGCCGCTCCTCACGCCACGGCGACAGCCGGAGCGGGGTCGTCTCAGGCCACCGCCACTGCGGCCGCCAAGCGGCCAAGGGAGCCTACTCCTCCACCTCTTCGCGCCGGGCGTGAGCCGGATTTCGACTTCTCCGCGCTCAGCTCCAACGAGGAAGAAGAAGAGTAAGATTCTTGTTGTTATTGTATTTCTTCGATTTTCTGCTGTTTTGTCTTGTATCTCATTTGCCTCACTCTGAACCTGTTCCTTTTTTCAGAACTCTGGCCCAGAGGGCGGCAAAGAGAGCCAAGGTCCCGGTGATTGTCATCGAGGACGAGCCCACCGTGCCAGCAGGGAGTGCGTCTGAGACAAACTTGCCAGACCCGGCAGCTGATCGTCAGAGCAGCCCCCAGCGTAAGTGTATAGTTCACTTTCCGCTGTTAGGTGCGTGTGGGCGTTCTTTCTTTGCTGATATCTTGTTTGTTGATTTGTGTAGGAGCAGAGCAGCTAGACCAGGGTCGTCCGGAGACCGCCCCCGACGCGCCATCTGCATCGACTACGTCGCCAAGGGGAAGTTCCCCGGCAAGGGTCTCCCCGGCAAGGGAGAGTCCTCCGCCAAGGGCGAATTCTCCGCCAAGTGCGAGTTCTCCGGCGAGGGACAGTACCAGCGGCCCTCCGCCGGCGAGAACTACAACTACGCCGCCGAGGGAAAGCTCTCCGGCGAGGGAGCTTGCCGAGGAGCCGGCTCGCGCAGGTAATCACTTTGCTTCAAACTTCCCTTGGGCTTTTCTTCTTTTGATTCTTCTTTTTTGGATATTTGCTTGACTGTTTTTCTCCTTTTTCGGCTATCAGATCCATCCGCCGCTGAGCCGATGGGGATTGAAGTTGTTGCTGACGAAGAGAGCGCGCAGCAACACCGGCGACGCCGCTGCCACCGAAGAAGCGGCCGTTGCTGACGATCTCGCCGGCGACGAGGCCGCCAAGGCTGCCGCCACAGCAGCTGGCGAGGGGTCCGGCTATCGCACTGACGGCCCTGTGGCCACAGGAGAGCCAGGCGCTACGCCGACCGCCGATCGCTCCGCCGCTGCCGCAGCCCCAGGCTCCGAAGAGCCCGAGCTAGGCGCCTACTTGAAGGCCGGCGACGGCGTCTTCATCAAACTCCCCTGGGCCTCAAGCTCCAGGGCGCCGGTCGAGGGAGAAGTCTTCGACGGAAAGGTACTTGCCTCCGCCGGGCTGACGCTCGTGGACGCGCCTAGCAGCAGCAGCGGCGAGTCTGAGGAAGAGCGGCTGCTGCGAAAGCTGCTGTCGCTCTACCGCGCTCGGCAGGCCAAACTGGAGTCCAGAGAGGCGCTTGTCGCGAGGGCGGGAGCTGACATTGAGAAGCGCGCAGAGGAGCTCCGGGGGCTTCACCAGGCAGCTCTCCGGTCCTTGGCAGAGGAGCGGGAGCAACTTGCCGAGGAGCGGACGGCCTTCTTCCTTGAGAAGGCCGAGGTCGAAGAGCAACATAGGCTTGCCGGCGAGAAGCTATCTGCGCAGGAAGGCGAGCTAGCGCAGCGGAAGGCCAACCTCGACAGCCACGAGGAGGACCTTGCCGCGCGCGAGCAATCACTTGGCGGGGCCCTCCAAGAAGCAAAGGACGCTGCCGCAGCTGCCGGGACCGCCAAGAAGGAACTGGAGGCGAAGGTGGCGCAGCTGGAGGTTGACCTCAAGGCGAGAGGTGAAGAGATCGCCGCGCTCAAGATTGAGCGGGAGAAGGACGCCCACAGCCACTTACAGCTGCAGGTCCGCCTCGCCGAGAAGGGCAAGGAGCTTGCCACCGCCAAGGACTCCAACGCCGATATTGAGTTGAAGCTGACCACTTTGACCAAGACGCTGGACGGCGCCAAGGAGCGAGAGGCGACCCTGAAGGAGGAGATCAGGGCCGAGAAGGCGTTGCTGGAGAGTGCTGCCGTCACCCAGAACATCTTCAGGGAGACCGTCGAGCACTGGACGGAGGGTCTTGTCAATGCTGTCGCAGACATCGACAGAGAGCTGGCGCAGCTGGGGGCGGAGTATCTTGGGTATTCTTTCGACGAGAACCTCCACCCCAGCGCCAAGCTCACGCTGTTCTTCAAAGGCGTGGCGACGACCCTCCAGCAACTCCAGGAGAGAATCCCAAAGCAGCTGGCGGACGAGTCGCGCAAGCTCTGCGCGGGAGCCCTGCAAAAGGTGTTGGTGAAGGTGGCCTTCCGCAATCCAGGCCTCAACCTCACCAACGTCCTCAAGTCCTTGCCGCCGGATGCCGATCTGGAGGCGCTTAAGGCCCTTGTCGCACCCATTGTGGACAAGGTGAGCGGGATCAAGAGGGTTGAGGGCGGTCGCGAAGATTAGGCTTGCCTGTTTTCTTCTTTCCTTGTCGCTGCCAACCATGTTATGAGAACAATCTATTAGAGCCGCGACAAGCCACTTGTAATATAACTCTATTTTGGGTAATGATTGCAACGTTATTTCCTTTACTTGACTCCTCTGCTTTGTATGTTTTTGCCCTACGCTTTTAGGGAACTTGTCGGCGCAGGCACA
Source organism: Secale cereale (assembly GCA_902687465.1). NCBI lineage: Eukaryota > Viridiplantae > Streptophyta > Magnoliopsida > Poales > Poaceae > Secale > Secale cereale. The sequence continues at coordinate 319,198,280 of LR738713.1, forward strand.
ATAGCCGCGAGCGTTGAGTGCGGGACGTCAGCAGCCTGCTGGCGGTGCCGCTACCAACAAGAAACCTTGTCGCAAATAGCTGCAACACACTTAAGTTGTTGAGCGTGCTCGAAAACAAAGTAAGGGCGCGACACTAGTCGCAGCACACTTAAGTCATTGAGCGGACTCAAAACAAAGTAAGGGCGCAACTAGCTACGAGTTGGTTCCTCCGCGCACAGGTTTTCCATAAGAAGCACGGTCGTTCAAGAAAGATAACTTAAAATTTTAAAAATCTGATTGCTCGAACTTTGGCAACTTAGCTTTTGTGTTGTTTGCTTCCCGGCAAGGCAAAACTTTCTTGAACGACGCCTGGTCCATACCACTATCTTCTCCTTCCTTCCCCCCCGGCAAACTTGTGGGCGAGGGAACCTTCCTTTCCTTGAGAGAAAAAGAAAGAGGAGAAAATACAGATATGGAGCCTTAAGGCTCGTTATTGCTCACCGGGGGTAGGTGCTGCACAAAGTGTCAGATAACACATGCAAAAAATAGAAAGCATGAAAATGACAAGGTGTGCTGAGCACATGAGTTTTACTTATGCACGGGGTCTGCGCCCGACTTTGTACAAAGGATTACATGCAACAGCGGCAAGACTTGTACAAAAGGTGGTTGCCGGAGCAGGTCACGGCAACCACGCCTTACGGGTAAAACTTACGAAGATGCTCGATGTTCCAGGAGTTGCTCACCGGAAAGCCATCTTCGGTCTCAAGGCGGACAGCACCGGGCCTAGTGACTTGTTTTACCAGGTAAGGGCCTTCCCACTTTGGTGTCAACTTGTTGGAATTCTTGGCGGACTGAACGCGCCGAAGAATAAGGTCGCCTTCCTCGAGACTTCTGGCGTTAACTTTGCGGCTATGGTAGCGGCGCAAAGCTTGCTGGTAGCGAGCAGCTCGTACAGCAGCCTGAAGACGGTCTTCCTCAAGGAGCAGCGCGTCATCTCGCCGCAGCCGCTCTTGCTCGAGCTCATCATAAGCGAGCACTCGGGGTGACCCGTATACGAGTTCCATGGGGAGAACTGCCTCTGCTCCATAGACTAGAGCGAAAGGTGTCTGTCCAGTGGCTCGATTTGGCGTCGTCCTGATCGACCAAAGAACCACCGGCAACTCCTCGATCCAGTTTCTTCCATACTTGTGCAGCCTGTCGAAAGTTCTGGTCTTGAGGCCACGCAACACTTCAGCATTTTCCCTCTCCGCTTGACCGTTGCTTCTCGGGTGAGCAACAGAAGCGAAGCAGACCTTGGCGCCAAGATCTTGGACGTACTGCATGAAGGTGCGGCTCGTGAATTGCGTACCGTTGTCGGTGATGATCCTCTTAGGGATCCCGAAGCGGCAAACAATCGACCTGAAGAACTTGACTGCTGACTGTGCGGTCACCTTTCTCACTGGTTCCACTTCCGGCCACTTTGTGAACTTGTCGATCGCAACGTACAAGTACTCAAAGCCGCCGGCTACGCGGGGAAAGGGGCCGAGGATGTCGAGCCCCCAGACCGAAAATGGCCAGGATAAAGGGATCGTCTGGAGAGCTTGAGCTGGCTGGTGTATCTGCTTGGAATGGAACTGGCACGCTTCACACGTGGTTACTTGTGCAGTTGCATCCTGGAGGGCTTCTGGACAAAAGAAACCTTGCCGGAATGCTTTGCCGGCAAGTGCTCTTGCGCCAATGTGGTGACCACATATGCCTCCATGTATCTCTGTCAACAGCTTTTCTCCATCTTCCCGAGGAATACACTTCAATTTCACACCGTTGAGTCTTCTTCTGTACAGTGTGTTGTCAACAAACTGGTACATACTTGACTGCCGGGCTACTCTTTCCGCTTCTTCTTGCTCTTCGGGCAGTTCTCCTGTTTGAAGGAAACGGACAATCTGCTGTGCCCATGCTGGAGCCTGTGGCTCGACAACAAGGACTAAAGGCACATCTGCTGCTGCGGGAACATCCGCTTCTACGGCGAGAACCTGCGGCTCGGCCGGAGCTCGATGTTCCCCGGCAAGCTTGCCGGAGCAAAACTTGTCGGGAGCGTCTGCTTCAACAGAACAAACCCTAGGGCTCGCCGGAGCAGACTGCCCCTCAGCGGTCTTGGTGTTGATCTTGGGGACCTTCTTGGCGGCGGCTTCGGGAAGCTCTGCCGGTAGATAGTTACCAGAAATCAACTTCCTCTTCTTGCTCTGTCCAGTTGATGGCGTTACGGGCGGTTGAGTCAGCTTGAGCACAAAGATCCCTGGTTCCACAGGTAACTTAAGTGCGGCGCACTTTGACACGCCATCTGCGATGTCGTTCTGAGCTCTTGGAACATGCTCCATCTGTAGGCTGTCAAAGTGCTCTTCTAGCTTTCTCACTTCATCAACGTAAGCTTCCATCAACGGGCTCTGATAATTCTTATTCACTTGGCGGACGACAAGCTGCGAGTCACCCCTGACAATGAGCTTCTTGATCCCAAGGTTTGCCGCGATCCTGAGACCGGCAAGCAAACCCTCATACTCTACAGTATTGTTTGTTGCTTGCTCCTTGGGAAAGTGCATCTGGACTACGTACTTGAGGTGCTCTCCGGTGGGTGCGACAAGCAGCACGCCAGCACCGGCGCCTTGCAGCGAGAAAGCACCATCAAAGTACATCAGCCACCCTTTGCTTGCTTCCTTGACGGGGATGCTCGTTTCTGGGATTTCTTCATCTGGTGTTGGCGTCCACTCTGCTATGAACTCTGTCAATGCTCTGCTTTGGATAGTTGAAGTGCTTTCAAACTTGAGGCCAAAGCTTGACAGTTCCAGTGCACACTCAACAATCCTTCCTGTTGCTTCTGGATTCTGCAGTATCCTCTTCAGCGGAAAGCGAGTGACAAATGTGATCTCATGTGCTTGGAAGTAATGGCGCAGCTTTCTCGAGGCCATGAGGAGGCCGAAAAGCAATTTCTGCACACCAGAGTACCTTGACCTAGCCCCCTGCAGAAGGGAACTGACAAAGTAAACTGGGCGCTGCACCATCTTCTTCCGTATCTCCTCTTGCGCGTGCGCAGATCCACCCTTGTCGGGACAAGAGCTTGTTCGGGAAGCCCCCTGCTTGTCGCTGGACGTGCTTGCCGCGGTTGCTGGCTCATCATCTGCCTCCCTCTCCGCTACTAACGCAACACTAACCACTTGATTGGTTGCCGCTAGATACAGCAGCAACTTCTCTTGTGGTTTTGGTGCGACAAGTATTGGAGTGGAGGACAGGTACCTCTTCAAGTCTTGTAGCGCAGCCTCCGCTTCCGGAGTCCATTTCATTGGACCTGCCTTTTTTCAAAATTTTGAAAAACGGCAGGGTGCGCTCAGCAGACTTAGAGATAAACCTGCTGAGAGCAGCCACGCAACTGGCAAGTCTTCGCACATCCTTGACGCGCTTCGGTGCTTCGATCTGCTCAATGGCCTTGATCTTGTCGGGATTGGCTTCAATTCCCCTCTGAGACACGAAGAACCCGATAAGCGTGCCGGAAGGGACTCCAAACACACACTTCTCGGGGTTGAGCTTAAGCTGGATCTTGCGCAGATTTGCAAAGGTTTCTTCTAAATCTTGAATCAGGGTTGCCCTGTCCTTGCTCTTGACCACTATGTCATCCATGTAGGCTTCCACATTTCTGTGAATTTGTGGCTCAAAAGCTGTATGGACTACTCTTGCAAATGTTGAACCATCATTCTTCAAACTGAAAGGCATCCGTATAAAACAGTACGTGCCACACGGAGTGATGAATGCGGTCTTCTCCTCATCTTCTTCTGCCATGAAGATTTGGTGGTATCCTGAGTATGCATCAAGAAATGAAAGCAAATCACATCCGGCCGTGGAGTCAACAATATGGTCTATGCGCAGCAAGGGAAATTGGTCTTTGGGACAAGCTTTATTCACATCAGTGAAGTCGATCCAAAGCCTCCATTTCCCGTTTGCCTTGCGCACGACTACAGGATTGGCCAACCACGTAGGACGGAGCACTCCTCTGACAAGGCCTGCTACTTCCAATTTCTTGATCTCTTCTGCGATGAATTCTTGGCGCTCCACTGCTTGCTTCCTGACTCTCTGCTTGACGGGCCGCGCGTGAGGACAGACGGCAAGATGGTGCTCAATTACTTTCCTGGGAACACCGGGGATGTCAGACGGTTGCCACGCAAACACGTCGACGTTCGCCCGCATGAAAGCAATGAGCGCGCTTTCCTATTTAGGGTCAAGTGTGGCACTGATGGTGAAGGTACCACCAGTGCCGTCCTCCTTGGCGGACACCTTCTTTGTCGCTGGTGGAGCTGCCATTGCCTTCTTACACTTGCCGGTGGAGCTCGATGGTGCGTCCTCGACGGTAGCGCAGCACTCCAAAGAGGTGCGCTTGCTGGAGTGGGCCCCAGAGCTCTTGCCGGACTTGGTCTTCTTCTTCTCCCCAGGAGCTTCAGCGGCAAGTGTCTTGCAATCTGTTGCTGCTGCTGCTTCCCGGTAGATCTTGTCGGCGCAGATAAGAGCATCTTTCTTGTCGCCAGGGACAGAGATGACACTTATCGGGCCTGGCATCTTCAGCATGTTGTAGGCGTAATGAGAGGCTGCCATGAACTTGGCGAGTGCTGGACGGCCGAGTATCTCATTGTAAGGCAATGGAAAATCGGCAACGTCAAAGGTGACCCTCTCAGTCCTGAAGTTCAGCTCGCCGCCAAATGTCACCGGCAGCGTGATCTTCCCCTTCGGCTTGCTCCTTCCCGGGTTGATTCCTTGGAATGTACCGATCTCTTCGAGCTCGCTGTCAGGGATCTAGAGTTTCTGGAGTACAGCAGAGGAGATCAGGTTCAAGCCGGCCCCGCCGTCAACTAACATCTTAGTGACCTTGAGGTTACGGATAGTTGGCGAAACCAACATCGGCAAGCACCCGACCGCAGTTGTGCGATCAGGGTGGTCCTCAATATCAAAGATGATAGGCGTGCTGGAACATTTCAGAAGCTTGCGCGATTCGACAGGTGGTTCTGCCGCATTAACTTCCCGCACCCACTGTTTGAGTTGGCGGTGTGAAGTATGCAGAGAAGCACCGCCGTCAACGCACAAGACTTCTGTGGCTTTCTGGAACTCCTGCTCACTGGTCTCAACATCATCCATGTCTTCATCGTCGTCGTCGTCTTCATCCTTGTCGCGGCCGCGGGGAGGTCTGTCTCCTTGCCGTTGCTTGGCCTTGCCGCGGCGTCCCCCCCGGCCAGTGAATGTCCTCTTCTTGCCGGACCCTCCATCACCTCCTTGGGACTTCTCCTTGTCGCGCCGCTCGTACTCAGCCTTTTGCTGCTCGACGAGCTGCTCAAACCTCTTGCAGTTCTGGAGGTCATGGCCCTTGGTGCGGTGGATCTTGCGGTACTGTTTGTCGGTGTCGTCCTGCTTGTCGGCGGCCGCCACAGCCTGGCAGTTGGTGCATGTGGCAGTCTCTTTGCCGGAGCTACCAACTTGGGCTTTCTTGGCGCCACCTTCGTTGCCGGACTGCTCAACGACTAGCACCTCTTTGTTCTTCTTCTTCCTGTTGTTCCGCCGCCGGCTTTTCTTTGCCGGGGCAGCATCCTCACTGTCAGATCCTCTTGCTCCTGTATCCTCTCCGGGGAGTTACCTCCCCTCCTCAGCACGTGCACACTTGTCGGCCAGGGCATACAGCTCACTGACGTCCCTGATCTTGCACATCGCCATCTCCTCCCTCATCCTGCGGTTACGCACGTTCTGATGGAATGCACTGATGACCGCGGCAGGGTGGACGTCTGGGATGTTGTGCTGTACACGGCTGAATCTCTGGATATACTTGCGCAGGGGTTCTCCTTCCTTCTGGGCGAGTAGATGAAGGTCGCTCTCTTGGCCATGAGGTTTGTGGCTTCTTGTAAAGGCGCCGACAAACAGATGGCACAGGTCAGCCCAGGAGGATATGGAGTTGTCCGGCAAGTGCATGAGCCAGGACCTGACGTTGGGCTTGAGTACCAGCGGGAAGTAGTTGGCAAGGATCTTGTCGTCCCGTCCCCCGGCAGCTTGCACGACGATGGTGTAGATGCTGAGGAACTCCGACGGATGCGTCTTGCCATCGTACTTCTCCGGTACGTCTGGTTTGAAATTCTTCATGCTGGGCCACTGGACTTGCCGCAGCTCACGAGTAAACGCACCCTACCGCGTATGGCAAGTCGCCTGGTTCCCCTGGCGCATGCATGTCGACAGTGGGCCTAGCGCGCTGGTCTGATTGACGCCGCGCTTCTCTTCGGCGCTCAATGCGAGTACGAGCGTCTTCTTGTTATCGTTCGTGAAGAACTTGGCGCTGATCGCGACGAGCTGGCGGATCCGATGACGCGGTGGAGTCATCGTCGATGTTGATCCGGCGAGTCGGCGACCTTGGCCTCCGGGGCGGAGAGTGCACGGTGGTTGCACCCCCACCGGTCTTGTCGCCATCGGCCCGTGCCTGGCTGACTTGCCGCGGCTGCGATGTGCTCGGCTGCCGCGGAGTGTCGCCGTTGGCAAAGGCGATGAGACTCTGAATGGTGGCCCTCCAGTCTTCAGCCTTGTCTGCCGCTGGAGGGAAGTCTAGGAGCAGTTGAGCTCGTGCCAGAGCTTCTGCTGGAGTGGCGGGTAGCAGTGGCGAACGATGTGAGGAGCGGGATATGCTCGGACTTCTAACTACGTTAGAAGGAGCAGTATCCCGTCCAGGCGACCGTGCCTTGCTCGTGCAGGCATGCTGGCGTGCATGCTGGTCTTGAGCATCCCGAGATCCACCAGCTCGATCTTGGTCCAGCAAGCGTATGGTACCATGAGTACCACGAAGCTGCCGGTCCCGCGCCTCTTGAGATGGGTGCGGTACATGCATGGACGCCGAGGTCTTGGAGTGCGCCCGGTCGTCGTGGGAGCCGGCTACGCCACCGATGGGAAGCGCAGCCTTGTCCTTGGACCTGGCAGCACCGTGAGCTCCCTCGTCGGCACCCGTTCTTCCGCCGGCATCTACCCCACCAGCCGTTGGCTCCGGCAGTGGTGGGTTCGACGCGGACGGAACAGCTGCCTCCGAAGCCTTCTTCTTCGGTGGCATGTCGATGAAGATGATGATGATGATCTAGCTCGTGTGGACGCCGGATCAGGTTTACACAACCTCGACGCTCCCCCTACCTGGCGCGCCAAAGATGTCGGGGAAACTGATCCACCCACAAACACCTATGGGGACGGAGCCCCTTTCGGTATGGCAGGGGGCGGAGATCGCGCGAAGAGCAGATCGAGGCGAGGCACACGAGCAGTTTACCCAGGTTCGGGCCGCACGGATGCGTAAAACCCTACTCCTGCTTTGATTTGTATTGAGTTCTTGCTCGGGAGCGCTGGAAGCTACAGTATACTTCAGCAACTAACGAGACCGAGCGTGGGAGTGTTCGAATGTCTAACCCCCCTCTACGTTGCGCATGGGCCTCCTTTTATATGCTCAAGGGGTCACCGACAGGTGGCAACACAGTTGAGGGTAAAAATGGAAAAAGGGTGGTTGTTGGTACAGTGTTTTATACCTAACCCTGACGGCAGGGGACAAGGGCATTAAATGCCCATCGACGTCGCCCAAACAGTGTAAAAAGTGACCGTCAGGGACGCCATCGTTTGCCACGACGGCAACCTTGTCAGCGCCGCTCGCCACCGCGTACCCCTGGCTGCACAGCCTCCCGCCACGTACGCCTGGAAGGATCCTAGAGCAACACGTGGGTGGATGCACTGGAGCGTGGGCACAGAGTGGAAGCTTGCCGCGGCAAGCGCCTTACCGCGGTCGCTATCTTGTCGCTTCCGGGAGCTTGTCGCTCACCGGGCCTTGCCGGGACGCGTGGCGCGTCGCGGCAAGTTTCTTGAGATGCCTTGGTTGGCCTTCCCGGCAAGCTCCTCTTGCCAGGGTCTTACGCCTTGAGTGGTCTTGCGCCTTGAGTGGCCTTCCCAGCAAGCTCCTCTTGTCGGGGCCTTGTCTCCTTGGCTTGGATACTTTGCACTTGAATGGCTCCAAAGGAACCACGGAGGACCTTGGCGATCACCCGGCAAGCCTTGCCGCGGGACACTGCGACTGCCCGTGCACAAGTTCGGGATACTAAGGGTACCCCTACTTTAGTACACCGACAAGGCCCGTACGGCTAGTGTCAAATCGGCCCATCAACGGCATGTCCTAAACTTGTCATCATCGCGGCCCATGGTCACTTCTGGCCCGTTAACAGTCCGCTAAGTATATGGGCCGAATTACGGCCTGATGTATTTCCAGCATGTTAAAGGTCCTGCTTCATTTGGGCCCATTTACAGGCCATTGAAACTTTCGGCCCATAAACGACCGTGAAGGATTTGGGTCATACTCGGCCATGTCTAACATTCGGCCTGTTAGAGGCCCACTATAGATTTGGGCCACTTTTGGCCTGTTGTGATTTTCGGCCTGTTAACGTTGGACGAAATACATGGGCCATATGTGGCCCAACGTCACATTGGGCCCATTAACGACCCATATAAAAATGACGATAATCTAGCCCGAACGAACTTCTGGTGTGTTAAAGGCCCGTGTATTAGGTCAATGCATTTACGGCCCGTCCAAATTTTGGCGTGTGAAAGATCCGCATCGTAAATGGGCCCAATCTCACTTTCGGTCTTTCAAAGGCCCATGTTTTTATGGGCTCGAGATATTTACACCTGTAAATGGCCTATTGCTATTGAGGGCCCAAATTATGTTTAGGTCTGTTAAAGGCCCACTATGGGCACAGGCCTACCAGAAAAATATGAAATCTTATGTTGATTTAGGTCCATATATTTTTAGCCCAATTGGAATGGGCTCGACGAATGTTGGCATGTTGGGCTCCTATGAAGCTTTCGGCCGAATACATTACTAAGATAAACCTACACTATACAAAAATAGCGTCGTAATTATCGCAGCCTTTGGCAACATCATAAATGTTGTATCACAACAAAAGGCCTGTTGGCATAAAGTTTACAGTCCTTGTAGATAAAAGCACCATTAGATATATAGAAGCATAGATCATTTCACCTGAGTGCTAATGCTTCGGGCTGTAGAATCAGATGGAGCAGCACGATCTTCACCGTTTTTCCGCCATTGCTCTTGAACAACGAAGCGAATGTCTGATAGTCTGGTTTCAAAACCATTCATATCTTGACGACATTTGTCAACCACTATTCTTGTTTCCAAAATGACGTCCATTAGGGATTGGACTTGTGTCTGGAGCACATATATATATCACTCTATCTAGCAGGAAGATTTTGTTCAGTAAGAGATTTGGACGAGGTTACCTTGACAACCAACCCACAATTACGTAGGAAGGTGCTTTTTGCACTGTTAGTGGAGAGATACTCACGCACTACAGCAAGAGGTGACATTGTGCCTGTGGTAGCCTCGTCACCTTCAGGTGGTTGTTGTTTTTCAATCATTTTTGCCATAGCTTCCTGAAAGTTTGAAGTTGTAGATTAGTGTACCAGATAAGTTACTAATGAGACAAAAACAAACAAAGTAGGTTACACGCTTATACATAACTTATTTTGGTGAACTACTGTAATACATTAGCATGTATTGTAGTGCCAACTACATAATAAAATCACTTTTGGAACATATGTCAATGTAGCATGCCTACTGTATTGTCTATTTCCTCACATTCGTTGACATCTAAGGATAAAGAGACATGGTTTAAAGTAGGATGAACATAGTATGACATCATTCATATCATGGGCAAACAGATATAAAACAAACAGGCTATTTTCTCATTGTGTGCGCACGTGAACATAACAACTAGAATCCAGATCAAGACCAAAAGAATATCCTTCATCTCTTTTAAACAATGTAAGGTGAAATGATACGTTAAGACAACTGTGTATAAAATTGAACAGAGTAACTGACATTGACTTCAAACCAAGTAGTTAAATGAACGCATCACAGTACCAATCAGTTCAAAGGCAGGACGAGTAAGGACTTACAACAGCGGCTTGAACTGGTGTGCTCATGCCCTTCATCTTGCTGGTGTGGCAATCCTTGAAGATTTGCACTGCATTCGGTCTAGGTTCTTTCTGGTCCGCACAGGCTTTCCTCTGTATTTGGAACAAGTCAATACAGATACGATAATATGGCACAGAAAAAAGAAGGAAGTAGCAGCTATTTACAAGAGCCTCGCAGTGTGCAATATAGATGTGAGATCCTGCTATATGTTGGAATTTCACTTTAGAACGGTTGGTCTTGTTCTTCAAACAGTTAGCCTAGAAGAAGATACACTTGTAAGGCACATACATAAATACAAGTTCAATATGTGGTCTGATCAAATACATATAGCCTACCTGATACTTTGGATCAGACCATTGTTTAACGAGGGCTGTCCAGTCTTCATCTCTAATATATTCCACTGGAGATGTTTGGGCGATTTCATTGTTAGCCTTGCCTTCAAAGTGAGATTTTCTAGGGTGGTACCGATACTGTCGCAGAGCAGACTGAAAAGTATGAGTGCATGCTTGTTCAGTTGCATCATCTTTCGGATCCAACTTGAACATCATCTGTTCAAAAAAGAATGTGAGTCTTATTAGGAGGAAGCTAGAAAGTATGGGACAGAGCAAGACAATATTACTAATTGCGATGAATAACATTACTTATGGATAAATGGTCAAGGAAGGTGTTAAACTAGGTATTGTCTTTCTCATTTATGTACTGGATCCACGTTGGGAGGATACGTGCATGACACCTAACGGCAACGGCTGCCTCTGATACTAACTTGGCTGACTCTGTAGCATCACGTGGCCTTTTTAAACCTGCCTCAAAATGGATCTTCATTCTTCCTCCTTTAGATTTTGTTAATCTGTCAAGCATTATCCCTGATGTCTATTTCCTCTTGCGTCGTGGTGCTAGTTCAACAACGAATATGGAAAGTGTTAGTGTACATCAAACTGTGAGAGTACATATAAAGGAGCATGCAACTGCAACTTGACTCCGTCAGGTACCGTCTTGGTGTTGATGCTCATGAGGTTCATCTGATCTTGCCAAGTCCTGTTGTGTCAGCAGTGCTTCGAAAGTAGTGTTAGGTGTGAAGGCAGCTTGGGAACTGGCAAGTTCCGGAGGAAACGAACAAGTAACTCATTGAGATGCTGGTACAGTTGAAGCGGATGCTGCAGCTGGTGGGGCAGGTGATACTGTGTTTGTAGATTTAGCCGGTGGACTTGGACCTTCTACTGCACTATAAGTACCACCAGAATCTAGACGGCAGATCCTTTTCCGTTTCACCCGACGAGTAACACCATTCCCTACTATATTATTTTCCTTGCTCTTTTTTGACTTTGCCATGTCAAGCCGTACCCACAACACGAAAGAATAAAATCGCTCTTGAGAACTCATTGATGCATGATACAGACAAGCAATACTTTGATGTAAGACAGGCGTATGAGGATGGAATATGTAAGAAAAACAGGACGACATGACATATTCACAGCTATGATGTGTAAACTAAGCAGAAGGATTTTGAAGAAAATAGAAGTAATGCAAGCTAGACACCATATGAAAGATGCAACCAGTATTACTCTGCCAAGTTAAAAGTGTTTTGTCATAAGTGGCAATTTGAAAAATTAGAAGCAGTGCACCATAGATATCAATGCAAGATGCAACCACTATCAAACTGCCATGTTAAAAGTGTCCAATCATGAGTGACTGATGCAGGATACACAACAGCAGCACTTTGATGTAAGAACATGGTATGATAGATAGATGTAGTGGATTCTAGACACAAAATGCCATGTCATATGCACATGTATAACGTATGAACCGAGCAGGTGCAATTTAATCAAAATAGAATAAATACAGGCTAGACAACATATGCCACATGAAACCAATTATCACACTGTCAACTTAGAGCAAGCACTTGCGATGGTGGAGTACGGGAGGTAAACTCATCATGTAGACTTGGGACTTCAACTTCATTAGCAGTAGCAGTGGCAAATCTAGAGAGTCTCTGTTTGCGTCGGTGCGGACGACCACCAACATCCCCTAACTTACTATTTTCCTTCCTATTTTCTGATAATGCCTTATGAAGTCAAAACCAGAAGAAGATGAAAAAAATTAGCTCTGCATAACTAGTTTATGCATGATACAGATGAACACTACTTTGATGTAAGGCAAGCGCAGGATAGGAGGATGGAATATATACAAAAAAAGACAGTGTTTCATATTCACACGTACGATAGGAGGATGGAATATGTATGAAAAAACAGTAAGCGGAAGGCATTTCAACAAAATTATAAGAAATGAAAGCTAGGCACCATATGAACATGCAACCAATATCACTCTATCCAATAAAAAGTGTCTCGTCATAGTGCCATTTCAAGAAACTAGAAGCAGTACAAGGTAGAAGACAATGCAAGATGCAACCTACATCACAGTCCCAAGTTAAATGTCTCTTATGGGTAAGTTATCGTTGCAGGTATAAGTTGTAAGCTACGCAGATGCAATTCAACATAATCAGAAGCAATACAAACTAGACATCATATGGAAAACGCAACCACATATAACAGTTCCAAGTTACAGCAAGCACATGTGATGGTGGAGTAGGGGAGATGTGCTCATCATGTACACGTATGTTCTAGAAACAGGAACACGTGTCATATTCACAGGTATTATGTGTAAAGTAAGTAGATGCAATTCAACAAAGTTAGAAGCAATACAAGCTGGACATCATACGCAACATGCAACCACATATAATAGTGCCAAGTTAGAGCAAGCACCTGTGATGGTGGAGTAGGGGAGATGTGCTCATCATGTACACGTATGTTCTAGAAACAGGAACACATGTCATATTCACAGGCATTATGTGTAAAGTAAGCAGATGCAATCCAACAAAGTTAGAAGCAATACAAGCTAGACAACATACACAACATGCAACCACATATAATAGTGCCAAGTTAGAGCAAGCACCTGTGATGGTGGAGTAGGGGAGATGTGTTCATCATGTACACAGCTATGTTGACTGTCTAGCCTTGGGTTGTCTTGAGAATCTTGTTGGGAGGATGGCGGAGTAGAATCTGTAGAGAACCTCCATTTCAGTTGCTCGGAAGGACCACCATTATCCAATGCCTTGCCAATTTCCTTCAGCTTTATTGATTTTGCATTGTGAGGTCAAACCAACAAGAAAAAGGAATATAATTCGCTCTTCAGAACTCATTCATGCATGATACTGACGAACACTACTTTGATGAAAGGCACAGTCATGATACGAGGATGGAATATCTACGAAAAAATGGACGGCTTGACATATTCACACCTATGAAATGGTAATTAAGCAGAAGGCACTTCAACAAATTAGCAGCACTAAAAACTAGACACCATATGAAACGTGCAATCAATATCACTGTGCCAAATTAAAATTGTCTCATCATAGGTGGCGTTCATCAAACAAGAAGCAATACATGCTAGAAATCATATTCAAGACACAAACCAATATCACACTGACAACTTAAAGGTGTTCCATCATAAGTGACTGATGCAGGATTCACAAGAAGAGTAGTTTCATGTAAGAACATGGTGAGATAGACACATATAGTATGTAACCAAAACAGGAAAGCATGTCATATTCACACGTATCATGTGTAAGCTAAGCAGATGTAGTTTACACTAATTAGGAGCAATACAAGCTAGACACCATATGCAACATGCAACCAGATATCACACTGCCAAATTAGAGCAAGCACCTTGGATGGTGGAGTAGGGGAGCAGAGACTTGGACCTTGTAATGCACAATCACTACAAGGAGAATCGATACAGATGCTCCATTTACGTTGCTGCAGAGGACCACCATCATCGCCTTCCTTACTCTTTTCCTTCCTCTTTCTTGATTTTTCCGTGTCAAGTCAAACCAACAAGAAAAAGGAATAAAATTTGCTCTTCAGAACTCATTCATGCATGATACTGACGAACACTACTCTGTTGAAAGGCAAAGTCATGATACGAGGATGGAATATGTACGAAAAAATGGACGGCTTGACATATTTACACCTACGATGTGGTAACTAACTTGAAAAAACTTCAACAAATTAGAAGCACTACAAACAAGACACCATATGAAAGGTGCAATTAATATCACTCTGCCAAGTTAAAACTTTCTCGTCATAGGTGGCGTTCATCAAACTAGAAGCAATACATGCTAGAAATCATATTCAAGACACAAACCAATAGCACACTCACAACCTAAAGGTGTTCCATCATAAGTGACTGATGTAGGATACACAAGAGGAGTAGTTTCATGTAAGAACATGGTGTGATAGACAGATATAGTATGTACCAAAAACAGGAAACCGTGTCATATTCACACGTATCATGTGTAAGCTAAGCAGATGCAGTTTACACTAATTAGGAGCAATACAAGCTAGACACCATATGCAACATGCAACCAGATATCACACTGCTAAGTTAGAGCAAGCACCTTGGATGGTGGAGTAGGGGAGCGGAGACTTGGACCTTGTAATGCATTATTAGTACAAGGAGAATCGGTACAGATGCTCCATTTACGTTGCTGCAGAGGACCACCATCATCGCCTTCCTTACTCTTTTCCTTCCTCTTTCTTGATTTTGCCTTGTCAAGTCAAACCCACAAGAAAAAGGAATAAAATTTGCTCTTCAGAACTCATTGATGCATGATACTGACGAACACTACTCTGATGAAAGGCAAAGTCATGATACGAGGATGGAATATGTACGAAAAAATGGACGGCTTGACATATTCACACCTATGATGTGGTAACTAAGCATAAGGCACTTCAACAAATCAGAAGCACGTCAAACTAGACACCATATGAAAGGTGCAATCAATATCACTCTCCCAAGTTAAACCTATCTCTTCATAGGTGGCGTTCATCAAACTAGAAGCAATACATGCTAGAAATCATATTCAAGATGCAAACCAATATCACACTGCCAACTTAAAGGTGTTCCATCATAAGTGTCAGATGTAGGATACACAAGAAGAGTAGTTTCATGTAAGAACATGGTGTGATAGACAGATATGGTATGTACCAAAAACAGGAAAGCGTGTCATATTCACACGTATCATGTGTAAGCTAAGCCGATGTAGTTTACACTAATTAGGAGCAATACGAGCTAGACACCATATGCAACATGCAACCAGATATCACAGTGCCAATTTAGAGCAAGCACCTTGGATGGTGGAGTAGGGGAGCGGAGACTTGGACCTTGTAATGCACTATCAGTACAAGGAGAATCAGTACATATGCTCCGTTTATGTTGCCGCAGAGGACCAGCATCATCGCCTTCCTTACTCTTTTCCTTGCTCTTTCTTGATTTTGCCTTGTCAAGTCAAACCCACAAGAAAAAGGAATAAAATTTGCTCTTCAGAACTCACTGATGCATGATACTGACGAACACTAGTCCGATGAAAGGCAAAGTCATGATACGAGGATGGAATATGTACGAAAAAATGGACAGCTTGACATATTCACACCTATGATGTAGTAACTAAGTAGAAGATACTTCAACAAATTAGAAGCACGGCAAACTAGACACCATATGAAAGGTGCAATCAATATCACTCTGCCAAGTTAAAATTGTCTCGTCATAGGTGGCATTCATCAAACTAGAAGCAATACATGCTAGAAATCATATTCAAGATGCAAACGAAGATCACACTGCCAACTTAAAGGTGTTCCATCATAAGTAACTGATGCAGGATACACAAGATGAGTAGTTTCATGTAAGAACATGGTGCGATAGATAGATATAGTATGTACCAAAAACAGGAAAGCGTGTCATATTCACACGTATCATGTGTAAGCTAAGCAGATGCAGTTTACACTAATTAGGAGAAATAGTAGCTAGACACCATATGCAACATGCAACCAGATATCACATTGCCAAGTTAGAGCAAGCACCTTGGATGGTGGAGTAGGGGAGCGGAGACTTGGACCTTGTAATGCACTATCAGTACAAGGAGAATCGGTACAGATGCTCCATTTACGTTGCTGCAGAGGACCACCATCATCGCCTTCCTTACTCTTTTCCTTCCTCTTTCTTGATTTTGCCTTGTCAAGTCAAACCCACAAGAAAAAGGAATAAAATTTGCTCTTCA
Source organism: Secale cereale (assembly GCA_902687465.1). Classification (NCBI taxonomy): domain Eukaryota; kingdom Viridiplantae; phylum Streptophyta; class Magnoliopsida; order Poales; family Poaceae; genus Secale; species Secale cereale. The sequence continues at coordinate 319,214,371 of LR738713.1, forward strand.
GAACTCATTGATGCATGATACTGACGAACACTACTTTCATGTAAGGCAGCCGCATGATAGGAGGATGGAATATGTATGAAAAACAGGATGGCGTGACATATTGACATTTAGGATGTATAAAGTGTAAACTAAGCACAAGTTGCTTGAACTTGTTAGAATCAATGCAAGCTAGAAACTATATGAAAGATAGAACCAATATCACTCTGCCAAATTAAATGGGTGCCCTACCAAATGTATTTGACCAAATTAGAAGCAATACATGGCAACAGGCTAGGAATAATATGCAATATGCAACGAATAAAGGTGACTCATCGTAAGTTATTGATGCAGGATACAGAAGAGAGGTAGTTTAATGTAAGAACAAGGTTAACACATAGATGTAGTGTGTACCAAAAATAGGAAGGCATGTCATATTCACATGTATAATGTGTAAACTAAGCAGATGCAATTTACCCTAATTGGAAGCATTACAATCTAGACACCATATGCAACATGCAACCACATATCACACTATGAAGTTAGAGCAAGCACCTGTGATGGTGGTGTGGGGGAATTGCGGTCATCAACTAGAGAGCTACATTGACTATCTTCATTTTGCCTTGCTGTTTCTTGAGAATCATGACGGGAGGATGACACTGCACTCTTTAAACGAGTATGGCGTCTCACAGTAACCCACCCGGGTGACTGTCTCATCATAAGTGATTCACGAGGGATACAAAAGAGCATTAGTTTGATGTACGAACATGGTTAATAGACATATGTAGTATGTATCAAAAACTGGAAGGCATGTCATTATCAAAGGTATAATGTGTAAAGTAAGCAGATGCAATTTGACCAAATTGGAAGCAATACAAGCTAGACACCATATGCAACATGCAACCACATTTGACAGCACGAAGTTAAAGCAAGCACCTGGGATGGTTGTGTGTGACAATTGAGATCATCAACTGCAGAGCTACGTTTACTGTCTCCAACTGCTGACACTACATCCTTTAGAGCGCTGAAACGCTTAGTGCTTATCTTCGAATTACACTTGAGCGACTTCTGTCTTTTCTTTTCAGCATTCATCAACACTGCGTCAGAGTCTGAAATACCCATGCATAAAAAAATAGTGTGAGTATGGGTGAAGTGTGTGCACAATTAGTATAGTGTAAAGGTAGCAGATAGCAGGTTAGTGAGAAATAAATGACGCGAGACATATGATAGCTCTACAACATGCATGGCACACTAAATTACTATAGGATTCTATGAAAATAACATTCGACTGAAAACAAATTGGTCAGTCCATTTTTTCTGCACCGTCCGATGTACAAAGAACGGGAAGATCGCCTTCATCTACCTCCAGCTAGTCAATGTTGACGATCTGATGTAGGGTGGAACCCTACATGGCCGATCTTTCATGAAAAGGAGGGATCCCGAGGAAGAACACGAGGGGCACGAGGAAAAATACAAGAGAGACAAGGAGAAAACACTCAAATCAACAAACTTAGGTCACACAAATGCTAGATCCGGGTACACAAAGTGTGATACATGATACACGATCAACTAAGGATGATACAAGTGGGGGTAGTCATCTCCGTGAGGAGGTCTTGATGTTCTTCTCCATTAAGGAGGTCTTGAATCCGGTGGATCTTCTTCGAGGAGGCCACGGTCTCGTAGGAGAGGAACCACTAAGGTTTGGTATGAGCTAACACAAAGCCAACCCTAGATAGTTTAGGTAGGGTGACATATATAGGCTAGGAGGGGCGAAGGGGTACATGGGCTTCGGCCCAATAGTCATGCACGCAGGCACTGTCCGGATGGTCCGGACGTTGGTCCGGATGATCCGGGCTTCGGGGGTCCGGATGATCCGGGGCGGCGTCCGGATGATCCGGACATGTCTGATCTGCTGCGGGTGGTCCGGATGTCCGGGTCTTGGTCCGGATGTCAGGGCGTGTCCGGATGATCCGAGCCAGGGTCCAGATGATCCGGCTTCGGCGTGGAGCTTCGGGTGTCGGGGCGTGCATTGTACGGATCATCCGGACGTTTGTCCAGATCATCCGGGCTCTGGCCGGATCATCCGGGCTCTGGCCGGATCATCCGGGACTTCGTCCGGATCATCCGGGCTATCTAAGTCTTGGCTGTTTTCTCTTCCTTCTTCCACCTTCGATTCTTCGTGTTCCTTGGCTTCTCCATGGTTTCTCCTGAGGTGCCTGAGTATGCAAAGAGTCACTGATGAGGGTAGCAGCCATGTCTCATGTGAATCAAAGTGATGTAGAGAGAGGAGTGAAGTCACCTCGGTCTCGAGAGCTCGTGCTCGAGTGCGTGTCATGGGTCCACTTGGCACTTGGTGAGACGATGGTAGGTCCATGGGGATGACCTTGGAATGCTCCACATCATCTCCCCTCCCTTGGGAAAGATCCGACCTCGGATCGAAATCTTCATCACCATGGAAAGTGGAGAGATCCTTGACGTTGAATACATCGCTCATGTTGTACTTGTCGCATGGAAGATCTAGTTTGTATGCATTGTTGTTGTAGCGTGCTAGCACCTTGAAGGGTCTGTCGGCCCGAGGTAGTAGTTAGGACTTGCACTCATGGGGGAAATGGTCCTTGCGAAGATGTAGCCATAAGAGATCTCCCGGTTGGAACACGATGGGCTTCTTGTTTGCGTTGAGCTTGGACGCTAGTCAATGTACTTGTCGCTCGATCGTTGCCCTTGTAGTTTCATGCACCTTCTTGAGATAGCTTGCGCGAGCACTTGTGTCCAAGTTGATGCGTTCTTGTATAGGTAGTGGTAGGATGTCCAAAAGGGACAACGGGTTGAAGTCGTAGATGACCTCGAAAGGGGACTTGCCAGTAGTCCAATGTCTTGCGCGGTTGTAGGCGTACTCGGCAATGGGCAAGCATTGCTCCTATTCCTTGATGTTCTTCGTAATCAACACGCGAAGAAGCGTCGAAAGCGTGCAGTTTGTCACCTCCGTTTGGCCCTCGGTTTGTGGATGATATGCCGAAGAGAAGAGTAGCTTGATGCCGAGTTTGGCGCATAGAGTCTTCCAAAAGAAGCTCAAAAACTTGACGTCCCGGTCCGATACAATCGTCTTGGGCCCTCCATGTAGACGAATGATTTCCCTATAAAAGAGATTTGCCACATGTGAAGCATTATCGATCTTGTTACAAGGAATGAAATGAGCCATTTTAGAGAATCTATCCACAATAACAATGTAATGCCCAGGATGGGACTATACCTCCTACGTGTCGAGGCACGACTTAAAGGTATAAGCCCATCCTAGAATGATCTCAAGTTTGGTATCTTTGCACGACTCATGTAAAAGAGGGATTAAAAAGCAAAAGGAGATAGTTGGCTTACACTCGCCACTTCACACAATACAATACATAAGCAGTACATCATTCAAAACATCACAACCCGACTACGGGTGAAGAACCAAAGAAAGATACCAAAACAACATAAAGCCACAGGCCAAGATCGAATCCTAGTAGAAACCACTACTGAACGTCGAAACGTCACAAGAAAACGGTCAAACTCTTCATTGGACTCCCGGTGAAGAACTGGTCCATCTCCTGCATCAAACTCGGCTGAACCTGCATCTGGTGTGGTGAAGTAACTGTGAGCCACAGAGGACTCAGCAATCCCGTTCCCGGGTAACAAGACTATTTAAGCCTTGGGTGAGGATAAGGCTGAAGAAAGAGTATGAGGTGAAGGAAAAAACAAGAGTCTGCAGCAGCAACTAGCAACTAGCTTACGTAATAGAGAGCGAGAAGAGAAGAGCATCGGTCGAAAGATGATCACGAAGTGATCCTAGCTAAAGCCGGTCAAACATAACCCCACCATGTTCAACTCCCGAATCCCTATTGGGAAATTGACAGTCACGGTACACACGCTGGTAGTGTATTGTAACATTGTGTCAAGTTTTCTACAACCGGATATTAACAAGCTCCCATCTGCCACATAACCGCGGGCACGGCTTTCGAAAGTTCAAACCCTGCAGGGGTGTTCCAACTTGACCCATTACAAGCCCACGATCCGCGGAGTCGCAACTCCATAGGTGGGAAGACCCGAGTATTCTCGGAATCCCGTGCTCAAGTTAAACTGAACTAAGGTAAGGCTAATCCAGCAAATCCTCCCGGCGTGTCGACACCCTGATAGTAGCCGCGCGTATCTAAGTCTCAGGACACGACCGGATGAGTCATCCTACAGGTGTATGCCAGATACCTCAGGTTGCCCCGAGGCGGCCCCGCAGTCTGCTCGTTTCGGACCAACACACATGTGGAGCACTGGCCCGGGGGGGGGGGGGTTTGAATTAAAATAAAGGGATAGCTAGTCCACATGCAAGTTTTTATTAGTTTGTTATTAGGCAAATAGTACCAATGTTGGGATTTGCTGGAAAAGACTTAGCACTTAGCGGTTTATCAAGGGGGTCCCATACACCCCAACCGTGTTAGGAACGCATAATCAAGGAACATAACACCGGTTTATACGGTTCCTAACGACATGAGTGGAACAAATCACCAAGCAAAAGGCTTAGCCTTCCACCCTTGCCAGTATATAGATGATTTTATTTTAAGCATTTATATAGTGTGATATAACCCAACCAAACTTCAACATGAAGCAAGCATCTTCAATCTTCACCTTCAACTAGCAATGCTATAAGAAGGGCTGAGCGAAGCGTACTGAGCCAAGCAACGGTTTGCATAGGTAGGGTGGCTAAACAGGTTCATGCTTACAAGTAGGAGGCTGACAAGAAAGACATGGGCATCGAGGCAAAACTATAGAGTGGAACTACTAGCAATAGGCAAAGATAGTAATGTTATCGGGGTTCGGTCATCTTGCCTGGGATTCCACACGGGAGAAGAACGGATCCACGAAGTAGACGGAGCAACACAGTCGAGAGAATCCTCACAACTCCGGAATGAAACCGAAGCTAACAAGAGAAGCAACCGGAAAGAAAGAAACAACACGGTAAACACACATATCATAAACATGGCATACGATGCACAAGCAAGCATGATGCATGTCCGGTTTAAATATGTATGGCATGGCAAAGTGCACAAACAACACTACAAGTTAAGTGGAGCTCAATATGCAACGAGTTGCATATTGACAAAACACCACATTTAAATTATTTAATTGACTCTCGTTATTTACAAGACAAGTTTAAAAGGTTGTTAACATGGCAAGAGGTGAAACATAATAAAACTATACTAACTAGGCAATTTAAATGAGGCCGGTGAATAACAACAACATATCCGGAAAATCCCCATGAGCATGTTTAATAATTATAAGCAAACAACAATTAAACATTTTAGTGTTGTTAACATGATGCGGATGACATGATCAAGTTTATGCAATTATTAAAAGGTTAACAAGAAGAAGACATGAAGTGTTTGTCACCGTGGTGGAAAGAAAAGAGTGCCACGGCAACGATCCGAAATGATGCAACGCAACATATCGGTTCCGGTAACTCGTTGAGAGACCGGTGCAAAGATAAGGTGGCGTGAGCGAGTCAAACGAGATGAAAGGTGGGGTGATCCCGTCACCGGGTTCCCACGAGTCGGTGATGAGGCAACCGAGGAACATGACAAAAGGGACGAACGGACACGGTGCACAAGGGGAACATTTCATACAACACAACAAGCATCACACGGGTCACGTCTCGGGTTATACCTTCGGAACCAACGTTTCGGGGCGGTTCGAGATCGTCGAGGGACGTAGCGGAAGTAGAGGAAGTAGTCGTTCACGCGGGTCGTAGAGGAAGTAGATGTTCCGTTCGGAGAGGAAGTAGACGTTCTCATTTCTTCACCGAAGGTAGTCGTTCTCGTATCGGTAGTTGTACTCGGGCGACGGTAGTGGTACTCGCGGTCGTCGAGCGACGGTAGACGTTCACGGAGCTCGTTTTCCCGTAGATGTTCGGGTCGGTGTCGTGGTACTTGGGGTTCTCGTTTGCGACGGTAGTGGAAGTAGTGGTACTTGGCGATTCATCTTGCGTAGTCGTTCCGGTTCGTAGACGTACTTGCATCGGAGGGGTACTTGTCGTATCGCCGTGTAGGGGTACTTGACAGACGTCGACGTCGTGGTACATGAGGGTCGTCGAGCGTAGGGGTACTCGTTTCCATAGATGTACACATATCCGTAGATGTTCGTGTCGCGAGGAGAGGTACTTGGCGCATTCGGAGATCGGGTCTTGCCTGCGGTGCACTTGACAAAAAAAAACAACAGTACACAAACATAACACAGCAGCAGAACAAAAAGGGTAGCACGGGGCTAGGCAGCGCCGGAAACAGAGGCAGGGCCTCGGCGCGAACTGGTCGGAGGGAGGCACTAGCGGCCTTGGACGAGGAGGACGGGGCCCGGGGCGCGCAGGAACGAGGCCGGACGCGGCCTCGAGTGCTTGAGCGGGGCGGCACCTGTGCCCTGGAGAGGAGGCGAGGGAGCCGCAGGGGCGCGGGCGCGCTGAACGGGAGGCAGAGTGCGGCGGCCTTGGCGAGGCAGGAACGGGACGGCAGGAGGCAGCCTGGCCGCGGGAGGGACGGAACGCGGCGGCCTTGGCGCTCGAAGGCAGGAAGTGGAGCCCCTGGCGCTGGGAGGGAGGCCGCGCTGCAGGGAGGAAGACTCGGCGCGGGACTCGCGCGGATGGAGCTCGCGGCCGGGACGAAGGGAGGCCGGAGGCAGGGCGGTCGGGGCCTGGGCTCCTGGCCGGCGCTAGAGGAGGCGGGCGCGGTGCCTGAGGGAGCGAGGGCTGCGAGAGGGAGATGGTCGGGCGCTGCGGGGGATAGATCGAGAGGAGAAGGTGAGGGACGAGAGCGAGGGAAAGGGTTCGGGCGACGAGGCGAAGGGGATCGGGAGAAGGTGCTCGAGGGACGAGGCTGGCGGCGCGCGCTAGGAACGGAGGGAGGAGCTGCAGTCAGGCACTGCGGGCTAGGGTTTGGGGAAAAAAGGGCCTAGAGGAGTTTGGGCCAGCTGGGGGGAAGGAGGAGGCCCAGATGGCCAGGAGGCCGGTGGGCTGCTGCTCTCTTTATATTTCTTAGCAGAAAAAAAACAAATAAGGAGAGAGCCAAAATAAAAAGAAAAGAGGCAAAGAAAGAATAAAATGATGGACATTTTTGTAAAGCTTTACGGAATAATTCCAACCTCACAAAAATAGTTCCAACAAAAAGGGAAGTGCAAACTACAAATAAATAGCTTGCCTCAAGGAGTTTGAAAAGAGTCTAGATAATTGGAGGAGCCTCGAAAATAACGGAAAAGAAATTATTGGCAAGGTTTTGAAGTCAAACTTGATATGGAATAGGCATGGGGAAATATTGCAAGTGTGTTACGGTGATCCCAACCAATTGGAATATTTTAAATATAGCTCCCTAAATATTGAGAGGCTTTTATATGTTATAAAGAGAAGTCACCTTCCCTCGATTTAAATGGACCGAAGGTCCACACAATTTATTTAGGTTAAGATGCAAAATAAAAATGACATGATGGCATGATGACATGATGCAATGCAAAAATAAAAACACAAGCACAAAAGAAACACACGGGCAACCCGGAACATCTGGAATCTTCTGGAATCTTCTGGGACGTCGGTCTTCGGGCGTCACAACTCTCCCACACTAACAGAGGATCTCGACCCGAGATCCTAGAGATATCACCGGGTAAAAACGGAAGAGGAAGAGGTAAAACAAAGTTGCTTCTTTGACAGACGAGTGAAACCAAGGAACCTTGATAGGTTGACCAGATTGAAAGAAGAATACAACGGAGATGAACGAAGATGAAACACTCCGTTAGAAAAAGAGGAACAAGTAACATTACAAGAACCTTGAAGGTTGAAAGACATGGAACAAGAGCTCACGACCCAAAAGAATATGAAACTGCAACAGTATAGCCAAGGAATAAGAATGACAGAATTTGGACAGCACTCCGTCTGAAAATGGAAGGAATTAACAAGAACTTGCCAAGTTGAGATGATACTTGATGAAAACAACAACATACTGCCTCCGAAACAATTGAAAGAATGGCACAAGGGGTAAGAAGGATTCAGACAGCACTCCGGTTGAAAAGAGAGGCAAACTTGATAAGATGAGAGAACTAGAATGAAGAATACAACACTCCGGTTAAATGATAAGCAAGGGAAAGAACATGATCTCGATAAAACGATATGATGGTTTGGAGAGAGCAACATCACAATGCCTCCGGAATGAAAGAATGGAATATAGATCGTTGGAAAGAAAAGAACGGAGAAAAAATATGACAACTTCTCTCAAAATTAAATTTGAAAGAGCATCTTACGAAGAAGGGTTGAATAGAGTTGTTGGAATTTCAACAATGAGAAGAATAAGCTTGATGTGGGCTTATGGAAAACATCTCAAAATTAAGAGGTGACAACCAGCCACTGGCAGAAAACAATTTGATTGGATTGAGATCAACAAGGAGACGAAAGAGTTATTTCACGGAGAGGATAAATGAAGAACTTGGGTCATTATAAGCACCATAATAACAACAATCCTTAGGGAACGCTTTTAGGTGAAATATAACCCAAGATAACTCCAAGAGATAAAATGAAGGGTTGAAAAGATCTCCTGAACAAGGAAAATGATGGTTTTAAATATCTCATTCTTGAAAACTCGTGAATCTTAATCCATGAAGGAATTGTCGAGAATGACATAACACCATCTGCAAAGATAAGGTAGAAAGAATTGCACTTGGAAAGCATGATGAAGAATGCTTGAGCTCCAACAAGAATCTTGATGAAGACTTCAAGGATGAATTAAGTCTTGATGAACCACCATGAAACTCCGGTAATGAAAGCATGAGAAGTGAAAGATGACAAGAATAAGACTCGAGGCCTGCGATGAATTAGATTGAGCTTTGAAATGATGTAATTGAAAATAACTTGGAGCTCCGGAAAACAAGATGAACAACTTAGGATCGAGAATATGATATGATGAACAAACTCCGGAAAACAGAGATTAAATCACCTTGAAGGAATAAGAGTAAGAATTATGTTATGCATCTCCTTCACCAATTTAAATTGATGACAACCAAAGGATTTGGCATACTACTTATTCTCGTTGGAAAGAATTAAAGAGAGATCTAGCACAAGCTTGGGAAAAATCTTCAACGAAGCACCGGTAGGATTATGAAAAGAACGAGTGAATTAACGATAACAACGGAAGAGAAAACTTGAATGAACCACCGTAAGGAATGAAATTGAACGATGCAAGAGGACAAGACACCGTAAGAAAATGAATCGAGTGAATACAAGAGAATGAATCTCCGGGAAGAATATGGAGACGAACGAAGAGACATCAATGAAGAATAGTTGGAGGACGAAGTTGAAAACTGAGAACGAAGAAATATTCTGAATGATGGCCTTCGAAGGATCACAAAGAAAAGAATTCATGAAGAATCTTGAGAGTACGGGCCAAGATTTAAGAGAACACTTCTCCGGTCTCCAAATGTTGAGAATGAAGACGAGAAATGCCATAAGAATTGTTGAGCACTCCGGAATGAAGAATTAGAAGGTTGAACCAATGATGAAAAGAATTTGAGTATAACTCTAGAAAAATTGGAAGAGTCAGGTAAGATCCTGGAAAAAACCTGTGGGTTAGGGCCCACTCAAAGAAATCACCGTTGGGAAAGATTGCTTAAGAGATATTGCACCGGTTGAATTAAATGGCTTGAATAAGATAACAATCTCAAAAATAGCTTGAATGGATTAAGAATGGAATTATGAATCTTCAGCACTCCGGATATGGATAGCAAGAGGAGAATGATTAATTGGTGCACCGGAATAAGAAGCATTGTGAAAAGAGGAAAATGATAAGATCAACACCGAAATCTTGAATTACATCCACCGGCAGAATTGAGAACAAAAGAATGATGAACTTGAAGCTCTCGAGCATCTTCACGGTAAATCACCGGATAAGAACATTGAAGGAAATGAATGAAGAAAATATCACATGAATAAAATGGATACTTCATCTGAGAATTTCCAGCTCCATAAAGAAAAGGGAGGGAGGGCGGGGAAAACAAAGACAACTTGGGATGAATGAAACAGACAAATCGTCAGATTTCTCGACGACGTCTGTATGGAATAACTTGAAGAGAAGGCACACCGGTTGGAAAGAATTAACAAGACAAGCTCAATGATCAAGAAGGACTAGCACTCCCATAGAAATATGAGAACACCGATTAGGAAAGGTATGGAATCACCATTTGACATCGAAGCAACTCGAATACCAGAATCAAAACAAAAACAAAGGGTAGATATTGAACGGATGAATTCCGTAGGTACATCAACTTGTCGAGAAGCCACTTGGAGAACAAAAGGTAAAATAAAAGGAACAAGGTACAGATGGAACAAACACAAGAGAGGAGTTTCGTTCTAACATCTTTGTGCTGAAAGCATATGAACGCGTTACGAAAAGGTTTTGCAATCCCCGGATCAGCATAGCCAAGGACCCTTTAAGATGCAACTCCTGATAGTAACATCGGTCATATAACTCCTTCACTCAATGTAGAACCCCGAACTCGCTAACCTGCATTCGTTGGAAGAATGCCTACGATCTACTGGATAAGCCCACCTCTAGATTTCCGAAAGATTCCAGTTATGCAATCAGGTGTTGGGGATACACGGGAAGCACCGCGCAATCAACTCTAAACCTACATCCAGGTGTATCCATCCTTCAACACATAACCATTTGTTCTCGGAAACTGTTTACCTCGGACCTTCGAAAAGCATCCACTATACAAGCTATGGCAATACTCTCGAGCTACCTCCCCAGTACTGGGTGATGTCGGGGTTATCTTGCCACTGGCCGTATAGGAGAGATTTTCGATGTAGGCCGTCTTAAGTATTTAGTACTGCCGCGATATGCTTGTGACAACAATACCCCGAAGCTCAACTCCTCGGTAACAGGAGGCATCGAGAACAATATCCTTGTCACAAGAACATCGAAACAATCCCAGAATACTCGCGAGATCCTAAAAAAAATTTGGTGCAATTTTTGAAAGAGAAGAGAAAAGAGTAATTGTCAGGAGTCCTCACCAGAGAGACAAGAGATGAGAAGCAAAGAAATCCTACTCTCCGATATAATATAGGACTCAAAATATTTTCAGTGTGTGCCTAGACTCAACCGTCAACGATTCGATCAATCAGTGGGGGCTTCTAGGTCGGAGAAGGCTCTGAATACCAACTTGTAATGTCCAGAATGGGACTATACCTCCTACGTGTCGAGGCACGACTTAAAGGTATAAGCCCATCCTAGAATGATCTCAAGTTTGGTATCTTTGCACGACTCATGTAAAAGAGGGATTAAAAAGCAAAAGGAGATAGTTGGCTTACACTCGCCACTTCACACAATACAATACATAAGCAGTACATCATTCAAAACATCACAACCCGACTACGGGTGAAGAACCAAAGAAAGATATCAAAACAACATAAAGCCACAGGCCAAGATCGAATCCTAGTAGAAACCACTACTGAACGTCGAAACGTCACAAGCAAACGGTCAAACTCTTCATTGGACTCCCGGTGAAGAACTGGTCCATCTCCTGCATCAAACTCGGCTGAACCTGCAGCTGGTGTGGTGAAGTAACTGTGAGCCACAGAGGACTCGGCAATCCCGTTCCCGGGTAACAAGACTATTTAAGCCTTGGGTGAGGATAAGGCTGAAGAAAGAGTATGAGGTGAAGGAAAAAACAAGAGTCTGCAGCAGCAACTAGCAACTAGCTTACGTAATAGAGAGCGAGAAGAGAAGAGCATCGGTCGAAAGATGATCACGAAGTGATCCTAGCTAAAGCCGGTCGAACATAACCCCACCGTGTTCAACTCCCGAATCCCTATTCGGAAATTGACAGTCACGGTACACACGCTGGTAGTGTATTGTAACATTGTGTCAAGTTTTCTACAACCGGATATTAACAAGCTCCCATCTGCCACATAACCGCGGGCACGGCTTTCGAAAGTTCAAACCCTGCAGGGGTGTTCCAACTTGACCCATTACAAGCCCACGATCCGCGGAGTCGCAACTCCATAGGTGGGAAGACCCGAGTATTCTCGGAATCCCGTGCTCAAGTTAAACCGAACTAAGGTAAGGCTAATCCAGCAAATCCTCCCGGCGTGTAGACACCCTGATAGTAGCCGCGCGTATCTAAGTCTCAGGACACGACCGGATGAGTCATCCTACAGGTGTATGCCAGATACCTCAGGTTGCCCCGAGGCGGCCCCGCAGTCTGCTCGTTTCGGACCAACACTCACGTGGAGCACTGGCCCGGGGGGGGGGGTTGAATTAAAATAAAGGGATAGCTAGTCACATGCAAGTTTTTATTAGTTTGTTATTAGGCAAATAGTACCAATGTTGGGATTTGCTGGAAAAGACTTAGCACTTAGCGGTTTATCAAGGGGGTCCCATACACCCCAACCGTGTTAGGAACGCATAATCAAGGAACACAACACCGGTTTATACGGTTCCTAACGGCATGAGTGGAACAAATCACCAAGGAAAAGGCTTAGCCTTCCACCCTTGCCAGTATATAGATGATTTTATTTTAAGCATTTATATAGTGTGATATAACCCAACCAAACTTCAACATGAAGCAAGCATCTTCAATCTTCACCTGCAACTAGCAATGCTATAAGAAGGGCTGACCGAAGCGTACTTAGCCAAGCAACGGTTTGCATAGGTAGGGTGGTTAAACAGGTTCATGGTTACAAGTAGGAGGCTGACAAGAAAGACATGGGCATCGAGGCAAAACTATAGAGCGGAACTACTAGCAATAGGCAAAGATAGTAATGTTATCGGGGTTCGGTCATCTTGCCTGGGATTCCACACGGGAGAAGAACGGATCCATGAAGTAGACGAAGCAACACAGTCGAGAGAATCCTCACAACTCCGGAATGAAACCGAAGCTAACAAGAGAAGCAACCGGAAAGAAAGAAACAACACGGTAAACACACATATCATAAACATGGCATACGATGCACAAGCAAGCATGATGCATGTCCGGTTTAAATATGCATGGCATGGCAAAGTGCACAAACAACACTACAAGTTAAGTGGAGCTCAATATGCAATGAGTTGCATATTGACAAAACACCACATTTAAATTATTTAATTGACTCTCGTTATTTACAAGACAAGTTTAAAAGGTTGTTAACATGGCAAGAGGTGAAACATAATAAAACTATACTAACTAGGCAATTTAAATGAGGCCGGAGAATAACAACAACATATCCGGAAAATCCCCATGAGCATGTTTAATAATTATAAGCAAACAACAATTAAACATTTTAGTGTTGTTAACATGATGCAGATGACATGATCAAGTTTATGCAATTATTAAAAGGTTAACAAGAAGAAGACATGAAGTGTTTGTCACCGTGGTGAAAAGAAAAGAGTGCCACGGCAACGATCCGAAATGATGCAACGCAACATATCGGTTCCGGTAACTCGTTGAGAGACCGGTGCAAAGATAAGGTGGCGTGAGCGAGTCAAACGAGATGAAAGGTGGGGTGATCCCGTCACCGGGTTCCCACGAGTCGGTGACGAGGCAACCGAGGAACATGACAAAAGGGACGAAACGGACACGGTGCACAAGGGGAACATTTCATACAACACAACAAGCATCACACGGGTCACGTCTCGGGTTATACCTTCGGAACCAACGTTTCGGGGCAGTTCGAGATCGTCGAGGGACGTAGCGGAAGTAGAGGAAGTAGTCGTTCACGCGGGTCGTAGAGGAAGTAGATGTTCCGTTCGGAGAGGAAGTAGACGTTCTCATTTCTTCACCGAAGGTAGTCGTTCTCGTATCGGTAGTGGTACTCGGGCGACGGTAGTGGTACTCGCGGTCGTCGAGCGACGGTAGACGTTCACGGAGCTCGTTTTCCCGTAGATGTTCGGGTCGGTGTCGTGGTACTTGGGGTTCTCGTTTGCGACGGTAGTGGAAGTAGTGGTACTTGGCGATTCATCTTGCGTAGTCGTTCCGGTTCGTAGACGTACTTGCATCGGAGGGGTACTTGTCGTATCGCCGTGTAGGGGTACTTGACAGACGTCGACGTCGTGGTACATGAGGGTCGTCGAGCGTAGGGGTACTCGTTTCCGTAGATGTACACATATCCGTAGATGTTCGTGTCGCGAGGAGAGGTACTTGGCGCATTCGGAGATCGGGTCTTGCCTGCGGTGCACTTGACAAAAAAACCAACAGTACACAAACATAACACAGCAGCAGAACAAAAAGGGCAGCACGGGGCTAGGCAGCGCCGGAAACAGAGGCAGGGCCTCGGCGCGAACTGGTCGGAGGGAGGCACTGGCGGCCTTGGACGAGGAGGACGGGGCCCGGGGCGCGCAGGAACGAGGCCGGACGCGGCCTCGAGTGCTTGAGCGGGGCGGCACCTGTGCCCTGGAGAGGAGGCGAGGTAGCCGCAGGGCCGCGGGCGCGCTGAACGGGAGGCAGAGTGCGGCGGCCTTGGCGAGGCAGGAACGGGACGGCGGGAGGCAGCCTGGCCGCGGGAGGGACGGAACGCGGCGGCCTTGGCGCTCGAAGGCAAGAAGTGGAGCCCCTGGCGCTGGGAGGGAGGCCGCGCTGCAGGGAGGAAGACTCGGCGCAGGACTCGCGCGGATGGAGCTCGCGGCCGGGACGAAGGGAGGCCGGAGGCAGGGCGCTCGGGGCCTGGGCTCCTGGTCGGCGCTAGAGGAGGCGGGCGCGGTGCCTGAGGGAGCGAGGGCTGCGAGAGGGAGATGGTCGGGCGCTGCGGGGGATAGATCGAGAGGAGAAGGTGAGGGACGAGAGCGAGGGAAAGGGTTCGGGCGACGAGGCGAAGGGGATCGGGAGAAGGTGCTCGAGGGACAAGGCTGGCGGCGCGCGCTAGGAACGGAGGGAGGAGCTGCGGTCAGGCACTGCGGGCTAGGGTTTGGGGAAAAAAGGGCCTAGAGGAGTTTGGGCCAGCTGGGGGGAAGGAGGAGGCCCAGATGGCCAGGAGGCCGGTGGGCTTCTGCTCTCTTTATATTTCTTAGCAGAAAAAAAAACAAATAAGGAGAGAGCCAAAATAAAAAGAAAAGAGGCAAAGAAAGAATAAAATGATGGACATTTTTGTAAGGCTTTACGGAATAATTCCAACCTCACAAAAATAGTTCCAACAAATAAGGAAGTGCAAACTAAAAATAAATAGCTTGCCTCAAGGAGTTTGAAAAGAGTCTAGATAATTGGAGGAGCCTCGAAAATAACGGAAAAGAAATTATTGGCAAGGTTTTGAAGTCAAACTTGATATGGAATAGGCATGGGGAAATATTGCAAGTGTGTTACGGTGATCCCAACCAATTGGAATATTTTAAATATAGCTCCCTAAATATCGAGAGGCTTTTATATGTTATAAAGAGAAGTCACCTTCCCTCGATTTAAATGGACCGAAGGTCCACACAATTTATTTAGGTTGAGATGCAAAATAAAAATGACATGATGGCATGATGACATGATGCAATGCAAAAAATAAAAACACAAGCACAAAAGAAACACACGGGCAACCCGGAACATCTGGAATCTTCTGGAATCTTCTGGGACGTCGGTCTTCGGGCGTCACAAACAAACACGGAATCTTTTCCATTTTGAGTCCTAGGCAATCCAAGTATAAAGTCCATGCTTATGTCTTCCCATGGATGGTATGGAATAGGAAGTGGCATGTAAAGACCATGAGATTGAGCTTTCGACTTAGCTTTGCGACTTGTAGAGCATCGGTTGGTGAGGCGTGAGACGTCACGTAGCATCTTGGGCCAAAAGTAGTTCTTGGAGAGCGTAGCAAATGTCTTGTCGCGACCAAAGTGTCCCATGAGTCCTCCTCCATGAGTTTCCTGCAAAAGGAGCAAACGAAGCGAAGACTCCGGAATGCAAAGTTTGTTAGCTCTCATAAGGTATCCATCCTTGATGTACTAGT
This sequence comes from Secale cereale, assembly GCA_902687465.1. Lineage (NCBI taxonomy): Eukaryota > Viridiplantae > Streptophyta > Magnoliopsida > Poales > Poaceae > Secale > Secale cereale. Next base: position 319,230,290 of record LR738713.1, read on the forward strand.
GTTCCCAAGAAGTGTGAGTCAAACACTTAGCATAAGGATTTGCAAAGAAAGGATCATGCCCATATAAGTCTTTTATGTGCTCAAAGCCAATAACATTCAACTCAAGTGAAAGTGCAGTATATCGAATAGAGGGGGGGGGGTGAATAGGCGATTTTTATGAAATGCTTCAAAACATGGTAGTTTCGAAGACAAACGATAAGCTCAAGCCTATTTGTATGCAGCGGAAAGTGGACTACACTAGATAAGCCATAGTCATGTATTCATTGAAGTGTAAGCATGAAGATTAATAGCAGCTAGGCAGTAGTGATCATAAAGGAAGAAGGAATGAAGCCAATCACAACAAGTAGATACTCAGTGAAGACAATCAGATAGGGCAAGCATGCAATGTCTTCACAACGTAGAGCAGTAAGTAAAGAGAAGGAAAGGATAGAACCAGTAGCTCGGGGAAGACAGTGATTTGTTAGACCAGTTCCAGGTGCTGTGACAACTGTACGTCTGGTTAGGGAGGCTGATATTCAACTCAGAAGACCGCGTCTTCACCTTGTTCCCCTTGAGCTAAGGACACCTAGTTCTCGCCCAATCACTCTGGTAAGTCTTCAAGGTAGACTTCCAAACCTTAACAGACTTCATTCACCGGCAATCCACAATGACTCTTGGATGCTCAGAACGCGACGCCTAACCGGCTTGAGGAAACACAGTCCTCAAGTGTAATACGTCTTCAGGTCACATAGACAGAAAGACTTCAGTGATGCCTAACACTCTTTGGCTCTGGTTGTTTGGGCTTTGTCCTCGCAAGGATTTCTCTCTCAAATGCTTCGGAGGTAGGTTGCTCTCAAACGACAAAAGCCGTGCAATAACTCTGAGCAGCCACCAATTTATGGTGTAGGGGGTGGGCTATCTATAGCCACTGGGCAACCCGACCTGTTTTGTCCGAAGTGACCCTGGGTCACTAAGGAACTAACATGTGTTCCAACGGTCAGATTTCAAACACACACGACAACTTTACTTGAGCTCCAAGTAAAGCTGACTCATCCGCCTCTGGATAAGATTTGCTCTCATAGTCTTCGCTCGAAGACATGGGATTTGGTTGAGCATCACTTCAGTCACTCTGACTTAGTTCACTTGGACCCCACTTAACAGTACGGTGGTTCCTATGACTCAACAAAGAAGAAAAGGAAACAACGAAACATCTACGCCTTCGCTCTCCATAGTCTTCACACAATGTCTTCTCATGTCATAGTCTTCAATATGATTATCTTCATATACCACCACTGATATCAATGTCTTCATACATTTTTAGGGGTCATCTCCGGTAGGTTAACCGAATCAATGAGGGACTAGTACCTGTGTTATCCTGCAATTCTCACAAACACATTAGTCCCTCAACCAGGTTTGTCGTCAATACTCCAAAACCACTAGGGGTGGCACTAGATGCACTTACAATCTCCCCCTTTTTGGTGATTGATGACAAACTGGTTGAAGTTTTCAACGGGGATAAAGATATGTGAAATTGTAAGGATAAAGGTATTGTCTTCGTAAGTAGCAAAAGGCTCCCCCTGAAGATGTGCATATAGTTGATTTGCCTTTGAATGCAAATGCACATGGCAGGTTGTACTTGTGGAGATCCTCTTCAACTTATGAAGACAATTCATCATGCATAATTGATATGTCGAAGATAATGGCATGCATAATGAAAAATGGATGTCTGCCATAATGACTAAGTGCGGAATATAAGGTAGCAAATGCGGAATTTATCATCGCATTACAAAGTAGCATAAAAACGTAGCAGACGACCATCAGTTTAAGTGTTACAACTCAAAGAACCAAATGTAGCAAAACGAGAGTTGTAAACACTAGGCAAATTATAAAGCACCCGCCCATATGGACCCGCTTGAAGACTATCAACTCATATGCTTCTCCCCCTTTTGTCAGTAAGGACCAAAATGGTTTGAAGACATAGAGCCTCTACTCGTTCCCAGTTGGAGCAGAAGAGGATGCAGGGTTAGTGTTGTCGTTTGGCAGTGCAGAAGTGGTTGGTGCAGTGTCGATGCACGCTGAAGTAGGAGGAGGTGAAGTAGCATCATCCTGATCATTGATCACCCTGGCGTCAATTGTTGCAGCGGAGGAGGAGTATTCATAATCTTCAAGAGATGGAGTTCGACGCATAACAGCAGTCCTTGGAAGAGTGTTGTCAAACTTGAATCTCTCAGTGAAGCCATCGTCTTGAAGATCCGCTTCAGCACTCAGCAAGGTCAAACTCTTCCAAGACCTCCGACATGTTTCATGAGCAACAAAAGCATTCTTGGTGGCAAGATTGCGAATGCGATTGACATCCACCAAGAGGCTCTGCATCTGACGCTTTAACCAGAGGTGATGCCTGTCTTGTTTCTGATGAAGGGCTACCAGAAGCTCTCGGTTGTTCAGGACACGAGATCGCTTCTGAGGCCTTTGAGCGATGGTGCTTTCAGTGGCTTCGGTTTCAGCGTGTCGAGGTAGACGAGTACGGCCAGCCAGAGAATAAACACGTGAGACTGCTGGAACCCCTTCAATCTGCTGAGTGAAGCTTTGATGATCAGCGTTGTGAAGACTAACTGGCTCTTTAGCAGGCTCTTGGTAGATGGCTTCAGCTGACATATCAACCTCAGGCAAGAAAATCTGATGATTGCGAGCAGAGGGCTGATAAGTGACAGCTGAGTGCAACTTGATGAGGCGCATTATCCAAGGGGCATAAAATTTCAGACCAAATAGATCAGCTCCAGACATAGCCATTTGCCTGATGAAGAAATCTTGAGCATTGAAGCTGATGCCATTGAAGATGAAGAAGACCAAAGTCTTCATAGTGCCTTCAAGCTTGGCTGATGAAGAATGTCATTTGATTGGCCGTAGAGTACGCCTTATGATGTGATAGATGGTGCGCGGCAGGTACTCAAGGTCTTCAACAAAGAATTCCTTAGGATATTCAGCATCACTTGGCAAAGGCTTCATCATGCTGAGCATTTGGCTCATGTTGGGCTGACGCTTCTGAAAGATACTCTCCAAGGCTTCAGTGTGCACTTGACAGCCAAGTTCATAAAGATCTCCTGGAGTGGGTAGGCCAGCAAGCTCAATGAGATCAAAGACTTTAGCTTCATGATGCACATTGCCTGTCATCCACTCGAGGACCCATGTCTTCGGATCCCTGCTGTAGCCTCGGATGTGGAGTGTTGCATAGAATTGAAGAATCAGCTCTTCATTCCAATGCCCTTTATCAGTGACGAAAGTGAGTAGGCCAGCATCACGGAAACAGTCAAGAGCTTCCTCCAAGCAGGGCAGACCAGCAATAGCTTCAGTGTCAAGATGCATATGAGGGAAAATGCGGCCTTGATCATAGAGTAATCTTGAGTAGTAGCTACGCTGTTGATGGCTCCAGAACCTATCTGATGATATTCTTGGCTTTGAATATAGGTTCTTGGTGCTGTCAAAGAAGGTGTTATGCGCAGTGAAGCTATTGGCATTGAATGACCCTGAAGAGGATGCAATACCTAGAAGCCTTGGCTGTCTTGGCTTAGGCTTCTGAACTTGGGTCCTATGTGCAACATGATGATCAAACTGAGGACCAGCAGCACGCGGTTCAGTTGTAGGTGGCGGAATCAGAATGGGCCACCGGATAGTAACAAGCTGATCATCCTTGTTGTATGCTTGCTCAATGGTATGAGGCCGTGGAGGCGGAACAAGAGCAGAGGCATTGTCTTCAAGCTGCAGATTGGCGTCAGGTGCAGCATTGGCTTCAGGCACATCACTGGCTTCAGGCACAACACTGGTATCAGGAGCAGTTACTTTAGGCGCAGGTACTTCAGGCGCCACAGTATCTTCAGGTGCCACATAAGCTTCAGCCATGACCTCGTCATTGGCTTTAGTGTTGGTGGTGGCAGCCTATGAATTTGTTGCCTCCACTTCAGGAGCTGGAGGGTCGGACACATTCTCCTCGAGAACAGGGGGTGCGGCAGTACTTTCTTCTACAACTTGGGGTTGTTCTTCTTCTTGTTGGGGTGGTTCTTCTTCGGCTGATGCAGCCGGAATGTCTTCAGCCACTTTGGCTTCAGACACTGAGGGGCTTCCAGTAGGAGCAGCATCAGGTGCAGATGGTTGCTCTACTCCTTCTGGAGCACTTGGGGCAGTGACTTGAGGCCTTGGTCCTTTGCGAAGCCTGCGAAAAGCTGGCGACGCCTGAGGAGATGGAGGTTGTTGGGCCTCAAAGTCTTCGTCTTCAAGCATCGTACTGGTGTCTTGAGTTTGCTGGGGAGTGTCTTGTGTATCCTGTGGGTGATCAGCCCACGAGTCATCCTGAGCAATTGGCGTCAATGGACGACCAATGCTGATTCGTTCGCTGTTCGTGAGAACAGGCGAAGATTCAATGTTGTATTCGATCTGAGGAAGGACTTCATCATCTTCAACATTGTCGTGAGGACCAATGTCTTCAGCTGCGGTGGGGTCAACAGCTGGAATGTCTTCAGCCTCTGTGGGAGTAGGCTCATGAATAGTCAATCTTCATTCTCTCTGGGCAGATGCAGGGCGGACAACTGAGATTGGCTCGACAAAGTTAGGCTCTTTGGAAGCATCCTTATCCCTCTTGGTCTTGCGCTTCTTGGTGGGTGGAGCTTCATCAGTAGATTGCTTACGCTTGCGAGCTTCAGCTTCAGCCACCTTAGTCTTCTTGAGCTTTGAAGCGGTTGGGGTTGCCTTAGGCTTCGTGCCAGTCATGCTAGCAGGGAAAACTATGCGAGGCATTTCCTGCTCAGATTCTTCAGCTTCGGGCACATGCTTCTTCTTCTTCTTCTTGGCAGCCATCCTCGGATCAATGCCAGGATGCCCAAGTGCCTTGCGTTTTTCAGCTTCATTGAATGCTTGAACACATTTTGCAGCCAGGTCCTTGATTCGCTCAAGAGAACCTTTAGCTTCTTCACGCCGCTGGCGAAAGGCTTCCTTGAGCTCTTGCATCATAACCTTGAAGTTTTGAATTTCTTGCACGCTGAGCTTGTCCATATGCTTCTTAAACTGAGCTTTTTCATAATCTATCTTTTGCTTCAGCTCAACAATTCTTTGAGCCAGAGCCAGCTCAGAAGCAATGGCGCCATGGAAGGAGACGCTGAGGCCAACTGGAAGTTGAAGATCGTCGAAGCTCAGGTTGGGTGTGTCAAACCATTCATCAATGAAGTTATTGAGCACTTCAACGTCAAAGAGCGGCAAATCATTGAAGATTTCAGCATCTTGCTTGCTCTTGATTAAATAGCTCCAGAGCATCATCACCAAGATCTTAATCACTTGAGAGATCAAGGGTATCATTCGCAGTCTTCAGTACTGCATCAGGAGTGAGAGCTGGACTAGGGTTGCGTGTTGGCTTCCTCTTCAGCTGTCTGCTCTTGGAGATACGAGAGTGTTCCTCAGATTGCACACTTGGTGCAGGTGGAGTAGCGGCCAAAGGCTTCACTCTAGAAGCCCTTGGTGGAGTAGTCTTTGAAGCCGTTGATTTCTTCTTCTGAGGCTTAGGCATTGCAGGTGCTTCTTCAGAGTCATCATCTGCTTCAGGCCGATGCACATCTGCCCCTTGAACCCTTATGTGACTGATGAGGCCCTCTAGGTTGTAGAAGGGCCCAACCAGATTCGGTTCAGCTTCGCGCGTGCCATCAGCGCGGGGCGCAGAGGGGCCAGGATTGAAGTCTAATCCCCACAGCTTCTTGTTTTCTTTAGCCGAGTTCTTAGCAAATTGAAGATTTCGCTTGAACAGATTGTCGTCGCGACACCAGAGCAGAGAGCTTGGATCAGCATTAGCAGGCTGAGGCCCTCTGACCACGCAAGGATAGAAGCCTTGAGCAATGGCTTCAGCACGAGTCTTGGGGGGGGGGGGAGATTCTTATAAGTGATATCTCCCCATGGATGCTTGATGGCATTTTTCTCGGCATACTTTTGGGTCACGAACCTATATTTGAACCATTGTTCAGCCCAGTATCTTCAAATCCATTGGATTCGGGTCTTCCTCTGATTGTAATCCTCCTCTGGATCAGTCTTGTATATTTCACTGAGATTAGCAGGCAAATCAATGGAGGTGTTGCCACGGCGCTGTCTGCCACCCTTTCTTACTGTCTTGTCAGTTGCCATTTGCTTCAACCTGAAGGGCTTCAAATTGAATGGCTTCAAAACTAGCAAATGCTTCGGTTTGCTGGTCAGACAGGAACTGTCTTCAGGGGAATGAATGTGACGCTGCAAAAACTCTGCAAATGAATGCAGACTATGAGAACCAAGGGATTCTCCCATGGACATGTACCTGTGACAGCATTAGAGATGCGAGGGAAGGGGAAGAGGTCATATGCATTCTCAGAAGTTTTGAAGATTAAAATAGTTTTGAAGACTTTGACCTCATAGTGCGAAGACATTCACTCATGGGAGTTGGTTACAGATTTGTACGAATCCACGAATAAGTACAAGTGAGGAATCTAACTATAGTTGAAGCATATGTGAATGTACTAGGCAAGATATGAGATGCAGACAGGATAGATCTATATATCTAAGTAGGCAGAAACCTCCTGTGGAAAAGTAGATGAATCTTTATGGATCTAGAAGATGGTAAAAAGCAAGTTTTATTTACCACACGATGAACTACTTAGACGGAGTAGGAGTTGGATGCCCAACAGTTCGGTCTTCCGTGCCTTAACTTGGTGACGGAGGACAACTACGGCGACGGCGGAGTAGAAGATGTCCGCGGCCGGCGTGAGGATGGCGTCTACAAAGTTGCGGCAGCGAAGCGCTTCGTCGCCGGCGTCGTCGAAAGCTAGCTGAGGCGCTAGGGTTGGTCGAGGTGGAGAGGTGGTGGAAGAAACTTTTGACCGTGATGGGACGTGAATTTATAGGCATGGGAGACGGCACAGCGTAATTACTCAGGTGCCCCTGATGGTTCACGTACGAGTGACACGTGGCGGTCATGTAATGCATTGGGAGTTGTCCCACGATCCCACGTACACCACGACTGTCGGAGTAGTAGTTCCGGCTTCTCCGGGTTTCAGGCATAACGGATGGAGCATTAAAATCAGATTTAAAGTTTGTCTCCGTATCTTCTGCTGACAAGGACGCAGAGAAGATATTCGACGGTTTCAACAGAATGCATATGATTTGGATAGATAGAGTGTGAGATGAGTAAGCATAGAGAGGTTAGGGTCCGATCACATTCACTTAGTCCAAAAGATTCAAATACGAAGACATAGCTATAAGTGAATGTTGTTGAGGACAGAACACAACTCTCTCTCTCTCTCTCTCTCTCTCTCTCTCTCTCTATATATATATATATATATATATATATATATATATATATATATATATATATATATATATATATATATATATATATACACACACCTGCCGCCGGCCACTAGGGCACCTGCCCTGCCCTGCGCCCCCTGCCATGTATTTCCCCAGGGGGGAAGGAAAGAGGAGGAGAGGGAATGAAGGGGGAGACCTTGGCCCCTCTTTCCTTCTCTCCCCTAGGGCCGTCCACCTATAGGGGTGCCCCAGCTCCTTGTGGGCTAGTGTGTTCCCTCACTTTGCCAATTAGGCCCATAACTTTGCTAGGGTTGCCCGGAACCCCTTTCGGTGACCCGACAAGTACCCAGTATCACCCGAAACACTTCCAGTGTCCAAATACCATCGTCCTATATATCAATCTTTACCTCTCGACCATTTAGAGACTCCTCGTCATGTCCGTGATCTCATCCGGGACTCTGAACAATATTCGGTCATCAAATCACATAACTCATATAACACTATATCATCATCGAACGTTAAGCGTGCGGACCCTATGGGTTCGAGAACTATGTAGACATGACCGAGACACCTCTCCGGTCAATAACCAATAGAGGAACCTGGATGCCCATATTACTTCCTACATATTCTACGAAGATCTTTATTGGTCGAACCGTTATGACAACATACGCAATTCCCTTTGTGAGACAGTATGTTAATTTCCCGAGATTCGATCGTCGGTATCTATATAACTAGTTCAATCTCATTGCCAGCAACTCTCTTTACTCGTTCTGTAATACATCATCTCGTAACTAACTAATTAGTCATTTGCTTGCAAGGCTTCCTATGATGTGTATTACCGAGAGGGCCCAGAGATAGCTCTCCGATACTCGGAGTGACCAAATCCCGATCTCGATCCATGCCAACTCAACAAAACACCTTCGGAGATACCTTTAGAGCATATTTATGATCACCCAGTTACGTTGTGGCATTTGATAGCACACAAGGTATTCCTTCGGTATCCGGGAGTTGCATGGTCTCACGGTCTAAGGAACATTTATTTGACATACAAGAAAGAAGTAGCAATAGACTGTATGATCAAATGCTAAGCTAACGGATGGGTGTTTTACATCACATCCTCCAGCTAATTATGTGATCCCGTTGTCAAATGACAACTCATGTCTATGGTTAAGAAACCTTAACCATCTCTGGCCAACGAGCTACTCTAGTAGAGGATTACTAGGGATACGGTATTTTTTTGTATTCACACATGTATTTAAGTTTCCGGTCAATACAATTCTAGCATGAATAATAAACCTTTATCATGAATAAGGAAATATAAAATAATATTAACTTTATTATTGCCTCTAGGGCATATTTCCATCAGGATATTTGTAAGCCTTATAGTAGTTGTGTTTCTAATTCAACCACATGTGAGAAGTCACTTTCTTGCGGCAATTTATTAGCACATAGTAATATGATAGGATTGATAGCAGTAGTAATGGTAACAGAGCAGTAATAGCAGTTCTTTAGCCATTGGAACACATGCAATAATAGTAACTTTTTTTGACTATGAACAGTAGGGTAAAACACCCCACTGCAATTTCTATAAATAGGGAATAAGGTCCAGCCTTACAAAACAAATCAAAAGACAACAAGGGCTTGAGAGGAGCCCCTAAAAGAGAAGAGAAGACAAGAGAAAAGAAAAAAGACAAAGAGCTAGGCTAAATTAAAAAAGAAAAAAAAGAGAATTAGGCTAAACTAAAGCTAATGCTATACAAGGAGACCTAGAAAGATGGAATCTGTCAGAAAAGAAAAGAGATCATTGTTGCAGTTCCAACCATGAGTTGAAATGGTTGACATGCTTTGGTCTCATCCTGTGCTTTAGTAGCTTTAGCTCCATCAAGAAAATGCTCTTCCATCCTTTAAAAGTGGGTTGAATATGCTCAAAGATCTTGTTATTCCTGGAGATCCAAATAGCCCAGGAGCTAAGAATTATTATATCCATCAAAAAGGTAAACTTAGCTTTTCCTTAATATCCTGGAATGCTTCAAGAACAGATAGGTTTGGTGCTCTTGTGGGGCATATGTGATCCCAACATCTTTTAGCAAAGTTGCATCCCCAGAACAAGTGGTACAGGGTTTCCTCCTGTTGGCACCCCCTGAGAGCACAATTATAGTCTTCCAAAAGAAATGTTTTCCTTCTCAATAGATTTCTTGTATTGAGTCTGTCATGCAAGAGCATCTAGAAGAACATTTTGTGTTTAGGTTGGCATGAAGAATTCCAGATCCATGTGAAGTGTGGTGGTGATTGTTTGATACCAATCATAGCATTATAAGCCTTGGCAGAGGAGTATTGTTCATTACCCTAGATATAGCTCCATGTATCTGAATGATCTTGGTATTGTGATTGCTTCATTGTGTAGCATCTGTCTTCAAGCTGTAGGAACTACTCATGAGCCTCAATTGTTAATGGTAGGTGAAAGAGATCTTCAAAGAATTCTGTGGCCAGAACCTGTTGCACTGTAAGCTTGTCATTGATCACAAAGGATAAGAGGTGTGGGTACTGATGTTGTAGTATTTGCTCTGACCATAGGTCCAACCAAAAAAAGGCACTTCTACCATCTCCCAAGTTGCTTCTTGCCAACCCTTTGAAGTGTTGAATTAATTGCAAGTTAGCCTTCCACCAGAAAGAACCTACTAACTCATCTCCTGGCAATTTGTCCTCATTGTAGTGTGTCTCCCAGATCAAATTTACCCATGGAATGTCATGCATGTTGTAGAACTTGTGTAGGTTTTTCATGAGAAGTGCCTTGTTCTGTGTGAAGATATCCATGATTCCTAGCCCTCCCTGGCTCTTTGGTCTGCAAACAGTGGTCCATTTTACTAAAGCTGGTCTATGATCCCCCATATCTGGCCCTCTCCACAAGCAGTGTCTGAAGTATTTTAAAATTTGTTGCTTAATAGTAACTGATACATCCAAACAGCTCATGATAAAAATTGTGAGGGATGCCAGAACTGATTTAACCATCAATAATCTACCTTCATAGGTCATAAATGTGGTAATGCCAGCCAATCTTTTGGCAATCCTGCTAACCAATGGTAAGCATTGCTTCACTGTTGGTTTGTGAAGCCCTAGAGGTAGCCCAAGGTATGTGAATGGAAATTGTCCCAACTGACAGTTGAGAGTGCCAGCATAAATTTGAGCCTGCTCTTCTTGGATATTAAGAGGTACCATGATGGACTTTTGGTAGTTGACCTTTAAACCAGTGGCGGATGCAAAAGTGTTTAGAAGGGCTTTAAGACATATGAGCTGTCTAGAATCAGCCTACATAATTAGCAAGGTGTCATCTGCATACTGAACAATTGGAAAATCAGTGCATGTATTTATGTGAAGAGGTGCATGAATGAGGCTCATTCCCATTGCTCTATTGATTACTGATTGGAGCAGATCAGCAGCTATGACAAACAGCAGAGGTGATAGTGGATCTCCTTGTGGTACTCCCCTTCTACAGTAGATTTTCTTACCAGGGACTCCAATCAGCATTACAACAGTTGAAGCAGAGTCAAAGATCATTTGTATCCATGAAATCCACTTATTGCCAAAACCTTTTGCTCCGAGGATGTCTATAATTGCTTGGTGTTCAATGGTGTCAAATGCTTTTTCAAAGTCTAGTTTTAGCACAAGCAACTGTTCCCTGGATTTGTAACATTGGTGAATGTATTCAAAAGACCACCCCAAGCAGTCTTGAATGACCCTGCCCTTAAGAAATCCATATTGGTTAATGTGGATCATTTGTAAGATAACTTTTTGTAACCTATTTGCCAATAGTTTAGTGATGATTTTTAGCACCCCATTAAGTAATGAAATGGGTCTGAAATCACTGGGGGTAAGAGGGGCTGAGTTCTTTGGAATGAGGGTGATATATGATGTGTTGATGCTCTCTATAGAGAGATTGCCTTCATGGAAAGCATGAACCAGGTTTCTTATATCAGCACCAATAATGTCCCAGCAGGCTTTTATAAATTCATTGTTGAAGCCATCTGGCCCAGGGGATTTGTCAGTAGGCAGGCCCTTAACCACATTTTTAATCTCCTCTTTTGAAAAAGGTTGTTCAATGTCCTTGAATACCTCTGGGTTTATTTGGTTGGCAAGAAGGTTTTCCAAATCAAAGTGCATTGTATGTCCCTCAGATTTTCCTAGCCTCTGTTTGAAAGATTCCCAAAGTAAGCCAGCCTTTCCATCATGGTCAGTGATTTCAATTTGATCCTCATTAAGAAGCATATCAATCTTATTATGCCTGTAATTAATTGAAGCTCTCGTATGGAAGAACTTTGTATTTTCATCTCCAAATTTTACTCCTTTAATTTTACCTCTTTGTTTCCAGTAAATCTTCTGGTTCTTCAATATAATCAACAGCTGTTCTTTCAGCAAGACTCTACAATTCCACTCTGTGGGGTCCAATCTTCTATATTCCTCAAAAAGATCTAGGAGAAATATACACTCATTGATGTCATCAATCTACTTCTTAAGGCATTTCAAACTCTTTGACCATAATTTAAGAGCCCTCCTTAGGTTTTTAAACTTAGCATTGATTAACTTGGCAGGATTAGAGTGACCCACAGGAATATCCTAAGCTGCTTTGACTATGTCTTTAAAAGAGCTGTGTTTCAACCAGTAGTTCTCAAATCTAAACACTTTAGCCTTTGGAATAGTTGTCCCAACTTTAATCAAACATGGTAGGTGGTCAGAAATAGGTCTTGCAAGACGGAGAGCAATAGAGTCTGGGTAGGAAATCATCCAAGAGGCAGAGGTGAAGATCCAGTCACGTTTCTCTAGCAAAGGGTTTTCCTGCATGTTACTCCAACTAAACTGTCTGCCTTTTAAGGATAATTCAAGTAAAGCTAGATTGCTAATAGCCTCATTGAAGAGGAGCATCTGATTGACATCTCCTCCTGGTTTATTCCTGTCAGTTGGAGATCTGATGAAATTGAAGTCCCCCATGACTATCCAATCCACTTCAGGGGGCATTTGAATGTTACTGAACCACTGCAGAAATTCTGCTTTATCCTCCTGGTTGCTAGGACCATAGATGTTTGTCAGAACCCAAGACTGATTGGAAATGTTACATGTGAATTTCATAGAGAGTGAATATTTATTTTGGAACAGAGTTTCTCCATGGAAGAGAGAGTCAACCCAGACAACAATAATGCCTCCAGAGGCCCCAATAGAGGGTAGGTACTCAAATTTAGCAAATCTGTGTGGGCAGAAGTTCTGAATATAAGGCAGGTCAAATCTCTCTCTTTTGGTCTCCTCTAGACAAATGATCCCAGCTGCACTTTCTTCTATTTTTTGCTTTAAAGCTAGCCACTTTGCTTCAGCATTTATGCCTCTAGTGTTCCAGTTCAATATGTTCCAAGATCTCTTATTATTCATAATGAAACCTGGTTGTTATGAAATTGCTATTAAAGACCATCCTTTGACAGGCTGCCACATAGGGCCCATAGTAGTTGAGTAAACATTTGATGCAACTGATTACTTGCTGGAATTTAAGCATCATACAATTCTTCCAAAATTACACATCAACACCACAAGAGTCAGACATGCTACCAGTAGGGTTTTCAGACATACACAGGTCACAATGCCTCACGCAGTACATAGAGTGCAATTCTTTAATGAGTAACATAGTAGCATCAACCCTAATTTCCCTGGCTGAGAAGCCAGAATGTTTAAAGGGTTTACTAATCATGCTGCACCAGGGTTGGAGTTGCTGTTCTCCTTGGCCTTGGAATTGTTGGCCTCCCCTTCAGCCTCCTTGCTTCTAGCCCTCTTGGCCACACTCTCTGACAATTCCTCTCCAGCCACCTTGCAAAAGGACGAGGTGAGATTTTTTACTACTTTATTGTGCAAAATTGGAGGAACAACATTGCAAGGAAGACATGATTTTCCTGAACAGGTATTTCTTTTAAAACCTTTATTTTCCTCTCTAACTCTTTCACTTCTTCTTACCTGGGTTTCAACTAGGGGCTCTTTTCCCCTCCTTTTCCTGGAAATTGCTTCACCAACAGGTAAGAGTATCACATTGGTTGGGGAGACCATTTTCAATAGGCTGCCTGTTCCAGAAGAGGAGTGAGCTGCTGGGCTAGTACCAGCATTTTATTTGTTGAAACCAGCAGGTGGTTGCAGCTTGCAGACAGGGGCCTGGGATACAGTGCATTTATCAGGTGTACAAAAAGTCATGGTATCTTCATCTTTGCAGTTCTCAATGAAAATTTGCCATAGGGGTGACTTTAGGAGGTGATAGATCCAATCAAATTTGTCTGGGGATAGAAGCAAGTGTAGGGTAAAATTAAACCAACTTACTAGGATGTCTGTAGAAAAAGAGCTTGCCACTTGAGTTGGAGAGGCTACAAAGTGCTTGCCCCAGAGCTCAATGCCTTCATCAAAGAGCAAATGTGCACCATCAATAATAGAAAAAGCATGTTGGGAGGCCAACTGAAGCATTTCTTGTGGTTTGAGCAAGGAGTTAGGAGAGAGATCTAGGTTACCATGAATTGTACCTGCAAAAGGACCAGCACATTCCTTGGAAGAGCTTGCTGGATCCTCAGGTGGTGTTGGCACCTCATTGAGAGTGTTTTGTTCTGCTGCAGGACTGGTGTTTTCAGTATTGTGTTGAACAGCAGTACCTCCTAGGCCTTCTATAGAATCAGGAACCTATGGTTGGGAAGTGTTTTGCTGGATGAAATCATGCTATAAATCATTGACAGACTCCATAGTAAGAGCTAAATTAGTAGCCTGATCGTGAGGTGCAATGAATTCACCCTCCTCCACCTCATTTTCAGTATCTTAAGGGTAGGATTGCACAAGGTTATGAAGACCATCACCAAGTGGGGCCTGAACATTTGCCTAATTCACTTGATTAACTTCTTGGTTCAGTATATTGAGTCCACCATTGTGTGAGGACAGACCTTCAGATAAAGAGACTGTTGTGGTGATGCTGCTATTGGGCAGAGCATCATTCCCATCCAGAGGAACTTCTTCTTGCTGCTGCTATTGAGGAATGTCCATTGGCTGGGCTGCTGGCTGAGGGAAAGCCCAATGCCCCTGTTCCTCCCAGTCATCCCACACTGCAATATCTACAGGTGCATTGTTTAATTACAGATTGCGAAATCCTGAAAAGTCATTGGCATTTTGAGGAATGGGGTGTGGGTCAACTCCTGGTGGTGGAAAAGAACCCTCATCTGCAGGGCCACCACCTTGCATTTCCTCCAGTAAGACCTCAACAGAACTAGAGAGGGATCCTTCTTCAAAGTTTTCTCCTTCACACAAGCGGATGCTCTTTGGGATCTCAATTAAGTCTGTCACTCTTGCCTTAACCAGAATCTTGCCCTTTAGGGCATCTTCCTTTTACCATTGAATTATTCTTCCAAACTTTGCTATTGCAGTTGCAATATCTTCAGTGTTACAATGATCAAAAGGCACACCAATAATTAGCAGCCAGCAAACTCTATTAAACTGCACTCTCCTCCAGTTTCTGCCCTCATTATGTTTCGTAAATGTGATGAAAACATCCCCAAGAATGTGGGGGCTATCTCTAACCATCCTGTCCCTGTCTCGGATGTGCCGAAACTGAACATATGCCTCCCCAAAAGGGCAAGGCTGAATCTCTCTAAAACCAACCTGAGCATCTGGGTCATTTTGAAGAAAGTCTTCCAGAACATCACGGACGTTAGGGAAGTGTACCTCATCTGGAAGAGGATGAATGGTGGCGATGGCCCAATCTTCATGGCGACGCGGTCGAGGTGGAAGAACCACGCTGATAACTCCATTCCTGCCCTCAACATGCTGAATCTGAAACCCGTGCGGGATAAACGGCCGGGGATCGATGGGAATGTTCGCCACGGTGGATTCAGAGGTTGAGTGGAGCTCAGAGTCTATCAACAATGGCGGAGAGGTTGAACGAGCTTGCACTGAAAGGGAAGGAGGAGTGGAATGCGAGGAGTCTGTCTGGGGACTTGGCTGCAGAAAAAGAAAGTGTCCCGTGACCAGCTCCCTAAAAGAGGCAGCCAATCTTTGTTCCTGGGCCGGCCCAATGTGCCTAAACCAGTCGGATACTACTCCCTCGGCCCAGGCCTCGGCTGGTGGGCAACTGAAGGTTGGCACCTTGATAAATTGCCACAGCCCAGTAAGTGTGGGCTTTGGATAAGAACGCGCCAGGTGACCCACGTCACCGCATGCAAATCATGCACGTTCAAAATAACGTGGATTATTGACTTGCTCCGAAAAACCCTCCTGATTCTCATTGATGGGCCAATTAACTGCTGAGGCATAATTCTCAATTGAAGTGTGGCTGAAGTCACGCTCCGAAACATCTGCCCTGGATAAACGTTGGAATACGGACCTATGATCTCTCACCGATGATCCTCTCCGACGATCGCCGGAGCCATTGACAGTAGCTTTGCCCTTGTGGCCGACAACGGTCCATTCAGCGTCGAGCTCTTTGTAAAACAGAAGTTCTTCACGACGCCAGTTAGGTCCTCCATTACCCCAGAGACTAAAGACCATCTCAAAATCTTTCTCAACTACTTTCCCCGCATTGTAAATATGAAAACCCACCGATTTGGAGGCCACAGAGAACTTGAAAGAACCATCCTTGAGATGAGAGACCCTAAAACCTTGGGGGTAACCTCCAAAAGAAGACTGGAGAGCAATACTAACCGTATGGGAGTCCAACTTGAATGTAGCCCGGCAGAATGACACGATCAAGGTGAACTCCTTTTGCCGAAAGCCAGGAGATAAGACCATTGGGTGCCCAAACGTACTCCTCATGGTGGCTTGAAACTTCTTACCCCACTCAAAGTGGAGAGAAAAAGGTGCCATTGTTCCACCAGGGAAAGAAGGCTAGGCCAGAGAACAAGGTGGTAGACGGTGCCGGTGTGGCTACCGGCAGAAGGGTTGAAGGTAGCCGCCGGGGCCGGAGTGGCCACCGATGGTGCAATCCCCTAAAGGAGCCTAGGAGGAGAGCCTAGGAGGAGAAGTAATAGTAACTTGAGCAAATATAATATTATAGAAGCGTAGGCATGGAGTAGCGATGGATATTTGGATTAAATTTATTATGTAATAGTCTCAATCTAGAGTCACACACAATAGCTCCAATTCATCAATCGTATGTCGGTATGTATCCCCCATATAGTCATACGTGTTTGCCGTAAGAACTTGCATGTCATCTTTTGTCCTATCCTTCCGTGGCAGCGGGGTCCTAATGGAAACTAACATCAATTAAGGCACTCGTTTTTATAGAGAACCGAAACAAAGCATTAGGACATAATGAATACATCAACTCCTAAAATTATAGTCGTCCTCGGAGAGTACCCTATTATTGTCACTTTAGGGTCTACAGACTGGAACAATAATAGGTGCATATAACTTGCAGATAGACTAAGATGTCAAATATATTCACAAAAACGTATTAGGTTCAGATATGAAATCATAACACCCTGCCATAGTGAAAATCATTAAGCATAGCAAAGTCAAAGCAACATCAATCTTATAACATAGTGATACTAGGGATCAAGCCCTAACAAATTGACTCGATTACATACGAAATTTCATCCATGTCCACCTACCTCCAGTATGCCTATAAGGCGATTACTTACTCCCAGCAGTGAGCATCGTGAGATTGTTCATGGAGAAGGGTCGGTGATGGCGACGATAACAAATCTCCCCGGAGCCCCGAACGAACTCCAGATCAGTCCTCCCGATGAAGAACATGAGGTGGCGATGGCTTTGTATCTTAAAACAGTATGATTCTTTCTCTCTCAGTTTTCTCTCTGGGATATGATATATGTAGGCTTTGATGTCAGAGGGACGCTAGTGAGACCCACAAGGCAGCATGGCGCGCCATGGGGGGTGGACAAGCCACCTACCTTATGGGCTACTAGTGGCCCCCCCTCTGATAGTTCTTTGCACTAGTATTTTTTTTATATTCCGTAAAAATCTCCGCGAAGTTTCGTCTAATTCTGAGAACTTTTATTTCTGCACAAAAATAACACCAACGTAGTTCTGCTAAAAATATCATTAGTCTGGGTTTGTTTCATTCAAATCATGCAAATAGAATCGAAAACAAGAGCAAAAGTGTTTGGAAAAGTAGATACTCTGAAGACGTATGAACTACCCATGCTTAACTCATTGCCTGTCCTCAAGCAATTCAGTTCACAAACTAAAAGTGGTAAAGGAAAACTTTTACAAACTCATTTGTTCTGGTTGCTGTATATAAGCTTAACTAGTGATCAAATTTTCAGCTAATATCGTGAACTAACCACATGCCTGATAAGACATATAACCCATATTTATCCATGTCAGAACATAATCAATCAGCGAGCAAGAATACTATATCTCGAATAACAACACTTTTTCGAAATAACCATGATATGATATGATAGAATGGTATCTCGCTAGCCCTTTCTAAGACAAAAAACATAAATGCAGATCACCTTCGAAGTTCAAGAAGCGACTAAACAATGTAATTTAGGCTAGAGGACATCTAGGCATGCTCACACCCAGCACTAATTATACCAAATGTATGTTACACTAATATTGGCAGTTGAGCTCTTAGGATTGGTGCTGGAATGAGAAGGTGACAACTTAACAATAAAACTAAATAACATAAAAATAAAAGAAATGCCCTTCGTAGGGTGAAGCGGCAATTTGTAGAGGTGCCATAGATCATCAATGTAATGTAGGCATGTATTCCAAATATAGTCATACGTGCTTATGGAAAAGAACTTGCATGACATCTTTTGTCCTACCCTCCCATGACAGCGGGGTCCTAGTGGAAACTAAGGGATATTAAGGCCTCCTTTTATTAGAGTACCGGAACAATGCATTAACACATAGTGAATACATGAACTCTCAAACTACGATCATCACCAGAGTGGTCCCGATTATTGTCACTTCAGGGTTGCCGGATCATAACACATAGTAGGTGACTATTGACTTGCAAGATAGGATCAATAATGCACATATATTCATGAAAATATAATAGGTTCGGATCTGAAATCATGGCACTCGGGCCCTAGTGAGAAGCATTAAGCATGGGAAAGTCATAGCAATATCAATCTTAGAACATAGTGGATACCAGGGATCAAACCCTAACAAAACTAACTCGATTACATGGTAAATCTCATCCAACCCATCACCATCTAGCAGGCCTACAATGGAATTACTCACGCACGGCGGTGAGCATCATGGAATTGGTGATGGAGGAAGGTTGATGATGATGATGGCGACGATCTCCACTCTCCGGAGCCCCGAACAGACTCCAGATCAGCCCTCCCGAGAGAGATTAGGGCTTCACGGCGGCTCCGTATCGTAAAACGCGGTACTTCTTCCTCTCTGATTTTTTTCTCCCCGAAAGTGAATATATGGAGTCCGGGGGTATGTCGGTGGAGCATCAGGGGGCCCACGAGGCAGGGAGGCACGCCCAGGGGGAGGGGGCGCACCCCCACCCTCACGGACAGGGTGTGGGCCCCCTGGTCTGGATCTTCCCGCAGATATGTTTTACATTTTCCAGAATAATTCTCCGTGGATTTTCAGGTCATTCCGAGAACTTTTTATTTCTGCACAAAAACAACACCATGGCAATTCTGCTGAAAACAGCGTTAGTCCGGGTTAGTTTCATTCAAATCATGCAAGTTAGAGTCCGAAACAAGGGCAAAAGTGTTTGGAAAAGTAGATACGTTGGAGACGTATCAACTCCCCCAAGCTTAAACCTTTGCTTGTCCTCAAGCAATTCAGTTGATAAACTGAAAGTGATAAAGAAAAACTTTGACAAACTCTGTTTGCCCTTGTTGTTGTAAATATGTAAAGCTAGCATTCAAGTTTTCAGCAAAGATCATGAACTAACCACAATCACAGTAACTTTTAGGTCTTATGTCTACTCATATCAATGGCGTAATCAACTAGCGAGCAATAACAATAAACCTCAGATGACAACACTTTCTCAAAACAATCATAATATGATATAACAAGATGGTATCTCGCTAGCCCTTTTTGAGACCGCAAAATATAAATGCAGAGCACCTCTAAAGCTCAACGATTGACTAGACATTGTAATTCATGGTAAAAGAGATCCAGTCATGATCATACTCAATGCAAATAAATAGTAATACATGCAAATGACAGAGGTGCTCTCCAACTAGTGCTCTTTAATAAGAGGATGATGACACAACATAAAAGTAAATAGATAGGCCCTTCGTAGAGGGAAGCAGGGATTTGTAGAGGTGCCAGAGCTCGATTTTGAAATAGAGATGAATAACGTTTTGAACGGTATACTCTCATTGTCAACATAACAACCAAGAATCTCGATATCTTCCATGCCACGCACATTATAGGCGGTTCCCAAATAGAATGGTAAAGCTTATACTCCCCAACCACCAACAAGCACACTCCACGGCTGGTCCGAAACAACGGGTACTGTCCAAACCAACAACAGCCCTGGGGGAGTTTTAGTTAATTATTATGATTTTGAGCATGGGACTGGGCATCCCGGTTACCAGCCACTTTGAATGATGAGCGGAGTCCACTCATCATGAGAATAACACACCTAGCATGGAAGATATAGACAGCCCTAATTGATACATGAGCTGTTCGAGCATACAAAAAAAATTATTTGCAGATTTAGAGTTTGGCACATACAAAATTACTTGGAACGGCAGGTAAATACCACATATAGGAAGGTATGGTGGACTCATAGGAATAACTTTGGGTTTTATGGAAGTGGATGCACAAGCAGTATTCCTGCTTAGTACAGGTGAAGGCTAGAAAGAGACTGGGAAGCGACCAGCTAGAGAGCGACAACAGTCATGAACATGCATTAAAATTAATCAACAGTGAATTCAAGCATGAGTAGGATATAAATCACCATGAACATAAATATCGTGGAGGCTATGTTGATTTTGTTTCAACTACATGCGTGAACATGTGCCAAGTCAGACCACTTGAATCGTTCAAAGGAGGATACCACCCTATCATACCACACCACAACCATTTTAATATCATGTTGGCACGCAAGATAGACCATTATAAACTCTCAGCTAATTAAGCATGGCATAAGCAGCTATGATCTCTAACTGTCATTGCAAGCATGTTTCATTCATAATAAGCTGAATCAGGAACGATGAACTATCATATTTACAAAAACAAGAGAGGTCGAGTTCATACAAGCTTTTCTCATCTCAATAAATTCATCATATATCATCCTTATTGCCTTTCACTCGCACGACCAAACGGTGTGGATAATAATAATAGTGCACGTGCATTGGACTAAGCTGGAATCTGCAAGAATTTAATACAAGAGAGAAGACAAGGTAATATGGCTCAATGTTAAATTAACAATAAAGCATATGAGAGCCACTAAGCATTTTCAATCATGGTCTTCTACTCTTAACCCCCAAAGAAAAGAAAAGAAACTATTTACACGGCAAAGCTCCCAACAAGCAAAAGAAGAACGAGAAATCTTTTTGGGATTTCTGTGAATTACTACTACTACAGGCAAGGAAAGTAAGCTAGCTAAAAGCTACAACTAATATATTTTTATTTTTCTTAAGGTTTTTCTAGCACACAAGAAAAAGAAATGAAACTAAGCATGGATAGTACATCAAAAGAGTGTGAGCACCGACAACTAGAATAGGTGTGTGAACATGAATGTAATGTCGATGAGAAATACGTACCCCCCAAGCTTAGGCTTTTGGACTAAGTTGGTCTATGGCCAGTATTGGCCTGACGGATATCCAAAGTCATAGTTGGGGTTGTACTGAGATGCAGCAACTACTGCCTGCTGAGCTGCAGCTTGGAGTCGGGCTGCTTCCGTCGTCTCCTGATACTCATTTGCCTCCTCCCTGGTTATAGTATATCTCCCTTTTGCTTGAAAGTCAAACAAGGTAGGAGCAGGAAGAGGAATATGGACAGCGTGACGCCTGTTAAAGATTAGTAGATATTTGATGGATTGTTCATCCCTCTCTATAAACCGATGACTAACGATAGCATTATAATCCAAATAAGCAGGCGGTAATAGTTCATCATTTTCATGTATAGGCACACCAAGACGACGGGCTATGCGAGTGGCATAGATCCCACCGAAGAAATCTCCATATAAACCATTATGATGTAGCCTACGTGCAAGAATAGCTCCCAAGTTATATTGTATATCACCTAACACAACACTCTTAACAACACTAAGATCTAGGACGCACATATGGTGTGACGCCCGAAGACCGACGTCCCAGAAGATTCCAGAAGATTCCGAAGATTCCAGATGTTCTGGGTTGCCCGTGTGTTTCTTTTGTGCTTGTGTTTTTATTTTTGCATTGCATCATGTCATCATGCCATCATGTCATATTTATTTTGCATCTCAACCTAAATAAATCGTGTGGACCTTCGGTCCATTTAAATCGAGGGAAGAATGTCTTCTCTTTAAAACATATCATCCCAATATTTAGGGAGCTATATAATAATATTCCATTGTTTGGAATTACCCGCAACACACGTGCATAATTTCCCCATGCTTTCCTACTTCGAGTTTCTCCTTCAAAAACCTTGCCAATAATTCTTTCCGTTGTTTCGAGGTTCCTCCAAAAATTTGAACATTTTTGGACACTTCAATAATCACGTCTTAGTTCAAACCTATTTGAATTAAATTCAAATATGTTTGAATTATTTTCGTTCACGCCTTTTCTATTTTCTCGGACCGTGCTCTTTTTATGATGCCCGAGAAAAATACTCCCTTGTGCAAATTCTGCTCCTAACCCCCTCTATCTTTTTCTTTCTTTGTCCCTATTTTTTCCTTTTCTCTCTTTTATTAAGAGAGACCAGCCTCCCTTTTCCTCCTGGCCTTTCCCTCTCTCTAGGCCTTTCCCTCTCTCCAGCCCAGCAGCCTTTTTCCAGCCCAACCGCCTCCTTCCTGGCCCATAGGCCCAGCCCAGGCCTCCTGGCCGACCGCTAACCCTAGCCAGCCGCCACTCCCATCGAGCCTCTCCCGCACGCCGCCGCACCCTCTCCTCATCCCGCAGCCTCGCTCTTCCCGAACCCCTCGTCGACCCCGCTCCCGATCCCCTATCCTCTCGTTCCCCCATCTCTCTGTCGCTCTCTGTCCCGAACCCCCGATTTCCCTATCCCCTCGTTCTTTCCCTCGACCCCTTCTCGAGAGCTCGATCCCGACCTCCCCGCGCCGAGCGTCCTCCAGGCCGAGGGCTCCTGCCGCGGCCTCTTCCCTTCGCCTGGCGCCCCGCACCATCTCCTCCCTCGACCCCCCCTGGTCGCCAGGGAGAGGAGCTCCCTCCGGCCTTCCCCTCGAGGGCTCGTCCGTCCCGAGCGATGCCAGCAAGTCCGGCCTCCCCAACAGCCCGCCGCGCCAGGGCCCCGCGGCCAGGAGCGCCCCTCCGTCCTCGCCGCACCCTCCGGGCCATGGCCAGCGCTGCGGTGCCGCGAGCCGACGAGCCCCGCCGCGCCCGGCCTCGATCCACCCCGCCGGCCGCAGGCCACCAGAGCTCCAGCGCCTGGCGCCCCGCTCCCTTCTCCCGCGAGGCCAGGAAGGAGCTGCGCCTTCCCGCGACGCCCGAGCCCCTCCTGCCTCCTTCGCCCCGCGAGCAGCACACCGTCGCTCGCTCGCGCCTCCTCTCCATCTCCAAGCGGAAGCCGGCCGCCCCGGCCCTGTCCAGCAGCGCGGTGACCTGCTCCCGTCCTCCTCGTCCGCCCCGTCTCCAGTGCCCGCGGCCTCTTCCCCGTGCTGCCCCTTTTTGTTAGCTCCTGTGTTTTTTGTGTTGCGTTGCCTTGTATTGTTGAATTGACAGATGACCCGAACGAGTACACGGCGACCCGACCAAGTACCTCTTCGAAACAAGTACCTCTACGTATGCACCCGAACATCTACGGAAATGAGTACCACTACGCTCGACGACCCCTGTGTACGACTACCGACGCCCGGAAACACCAAGTACCCCTACCGTCGCCGAGACCGCAAGTACATCTACGAACGGGAACGCCTACTCGACGACACAAGACGATGCGGCGAGTACCTCTCCGATGAACGAGAACACCTACTTCCCTCTACGGCATGTACCACTACCGTCGCCCGGAAACGAGGAATTCGCCAAGTACCACGACACGATGACGTGAACAACTACTTCCTCTTCGGAAACGTGAACGGCTACTTCCTATCCGAACGTGTACCCCGACTCGCGAGAACGCCTTCTTCCTCTACGTCTCGATTCCGCCCCAAAACAATTGTTTCGAAGGTATAACCCCGAGACGTGACCCGTGAGATGCTTGTTGTGTTGTATGAAATGCTTCCCTTGTTTGCACCGTGTCCGTCGTGCCCTTCTTTTGTCATGCTCCTCGGTTGCCTCGTCGCCGACTCGTGGGAACCCGGAAGCCGGGAGCACCCCATCATCTCGTTTGACTTGCTCACGTCGATTCTATCTTTTGCACCGGTCTCTTAACGAGTTACCGGAACCGATATGTTGCGTGGCATCATTTTCGGATCGTTACCGTGGCACCTTTCCTTCCACCACGGTGACAATGCTCCATATCTTCTTCATGTCAACTTTAATAAAATTGCATAAACTTGATCATGTCATCCGCATCATGATAACAACATGAGAATGTTTAATTGATGTTGCTTTATAATTATTAAACATGCTCATGGGGATTTTCCGGATATGTTGTTGTTCTTCCGGCCTCATTTAAAATGTCTAAATAGGTAGTTTTATTATGCTTCACCTCTTGCCATGTTAAAAACATTTAACCTTGTCTTGTAAGTTAATAAAGAATCAACTAAATAAATAAATGTGGTGTTTTGTCAATATGCAACTCGTTGCATATTGAGCTCCACTTAACTTGTAGTTTTGTTTGTGCACTTTGCCATGCCATGCATATTTAAACCGGACATGCATCATACTTGTTTGTGCATCGTATGCCATGTTTATGCTTGCGTGTTTATCGTGTTGTTTCTTTCTTTCCGGTTGCTTCTCTTGTTAGCTTCGGTTTCGTTCCGAAGTTGTGAGGATTCGCTCCGTCTTCTTCATGTATCCGTTCTTCTTCCTTTGTGGAATCCCAGGCAAGATGATCATACCCTTGGATAACTTTACTACCATTGCCATGCTTAGTTTCTCGATGCTATCATTACATGTCGCGCTACCCATCTTTTATGTCAGCCTCTCCTTGTTGCCATGAAACCTCTGACATTTGAAACCTTCCTAGCAAAACCACTGTTTGGCTATGTTACCCGCTTGCTCAGCCTCGCTTGCTCAATCCCTCTTATAGCGTTGTTAGTTGCAGGTGAAGATGAAGTTCGTTCCAGGAGGGAACTTGTTGTTGGATATATCACAATATCTATAATTATTATTAACACACCTATATACTGGGCATGGGTGGAAGGCTTGGCCTTTTGCTCGGTGTTTTGTTCCACTCATGCCACCTTAGGCGCCGATAAACCGGCATTATGTTCCTTGATTTTGCGTTCCTTACACGATGGGTGGATGGGGACCCCTTGACAGTTCGACTTTGAATAAAACTCCTCCAGCAAGGCCCAACATTGGTTTTAATTTGCTCATAATAACAACTTAATTAATTAATTAAATTGCATAGGGAGTTAGCGCCACCCGAGGATTCTTAATTCTACATAGCAGGGGGGGGGCCAGTGCTGATGGTGTTGGTCCCAAACGGGGAGTTTGCGGGGCCGCCTTGGGGAAACCCGAGGTATCTGGTATACCTGTAGAATCGCCCATCCGGTAGTGTCCTGAGACGAGATACGCGCGGCTACTATCAGGGTGTCGACACACCGGGAGGTCTTGCTGGACTTGTTTTACCATTGTCGAAATGACTTGTGCTACCGGGAAGCCGAGCCTGATCGGATTTTCCCTAAGATAAGGGGTGATGATATTATATTTATCACTTCAGCTAATCGTGAGAGCTTGTGATTGGCTAAGTTGGGACACCCCTGCAGGGTTATGATCTTTCGAAAGCCGTGCCCGCGGTTATGTGGCAGATTGGAATTTGTTAATGTCCGGTTGTAGAAAACTTGACAGAGGATCCGAAGTAAAACACACAACTATGTTAGTAACCGTGACTGTCTCTTTTCACTTTGAGAAGAGAACACGGTGGGGTTATGTTTGACCGTATGTAGTTAGGATCTTTAGCGATCACTACTTTTGCGACCGTTTGCGTAGATGCTCATCTTATTCTTGTAGACGTAAGTTAGCCACCATATTATGCTTAGCCGCTGCTGCAGCCTCACCACTTTACCTCTTCCTACCCAAAGCTTTGCTAGTCTTGATTCCCATGGTTATGGGATTGCTGAGTCCTCGTGGCTCACAGATACTACAACACCAGATGCAGGTTCAACCGAGTATGAAGCAGGAGCTGGTTCAAGTTCTTCTCTGGGAGCTCGATGAAGAGAGTGGCCATATGCTTGTGACGTTTCGACGATCAGTAGTGGTTTCTACTAGGATTCGATCCTGACCTGTGGCTTTATGTTGTTTTGGTATCTTTCTTTTGGATCTTCACCCGTAGTCGGGTTGTGATGTTTTGAATGATGTTTTGCTTATGTAATGTATTGTGTGAAGTGGCGAGTGTAAGCCAGCTATCTCCTTTTGCAATTTAATCCCTCTTTTACATGAGTCGTGCAAAGATACCAAACTTGAGATCATTCTAGGATGGGCTTATACCTTTAAGTCGTGCCTCGACACGTAGGAGGTATAGTCCCATCCTGGGCATTACAAGTTGGTATTCAGAGCCTTCTCCGACCTAGAAGCCCCCACTGTTTGATCGAATCGTTGACGGTCGAGTCTAGGCACACACTGAAAACTTTTTGAGTCCTATATTATATCGGAGAGTAGGATTTCTTTGCTTCTCATCCCCTTTCTCTCTGGTGAGGACTCCTGACGACTACTCTTGTCTCTCCTATCTTCAAAAATTGCACAAAATTTTTTCTTTTAGGAATCCCGCGAGTATTCTGGGATTGTTTCGATGTTCTTGTGACGAGGATATTGTTCTCGATGCCTCCTGTTCCCGGGGAGTTGAGCTTCGGGGTATTGTCGTCACAAGCATATCGCGGCAGTACTAAATACTTAAGACAGCCGACATCGAAAATCTCTCCTATACGGCCAGTGGCAAGATAACCCCGACATCACCCAGTACTGGGGAGGTAGCTCGAGAGTATTGCCATAGCTTGTATAGTGGATGCGTTTCGAAGGTCCGAGGTAAACAGTTTCCGAGAAAGACTGGTTATGTGTTGAAGGATGGATACACCTGGATGTAGGTTTAGAGTTGATTGCACGGTGCTTCCCGTGTATCCCCAACACCTGATTGCATAACTGGAAACTTTCGGAAATCTATAGGTGGGTTCATCTAGTAGTTCTAGGCATTCTTCCAACGGATGCACGATATGAAGTTTGGGGTTCTACATTGAGTGAAGTGGTTTTATGGACTTGTTCTGATTGGGAGTTGCATCTTAAAGGGTCCTTGGCTATGCTGATCCGGGGATTGCAAAACCCTTTTGTAACACGTTCCATGAGCTTTCAGCACGAATATGTCGGACGAAACTTCTATCTTGTATTTGTTCTATCTGTTCCTTGTTCCTTTTTATTTATCTTTTGTTCTCCAAGTGGCTTCTCGTCAAGTTGATGTACCTGCGGAATTCATTCGTTCAAGTCTCTGTTCGAATGATATTGTGAAGATCATGTTGCATATCTATCCATTGTTTGTGTTTTGATTCTGGTATTCGAGTTGCTTCGATGTCAAATGTTGATTCCATACCTTTCCTAATCGGTGTTCTCATATTTCTATGGGAGTGCTAGTCCTTCTTAATCATCAAGATTTTCATGTTATTCCTTTTCAACCGGTGTGCCTTCTCTTCAAGTTATTCCAGACGGACGCGTTGAGAAATCCGACGTTTTGTCTGTTTCATTCATTCAAGTTGTCTTTGTTTTTCTCACCCTCCCACCCTTCTTCCTCTTGGAGCTGGAATTCTAGAATGAAGTATCCATTTTATTCATGTGATATTTCTTCATTCTTTTCCTTTAATGTTCTTATCCGGTGATTTATCGTGAAGATACTCAAGAGCTTCAAGTTCATCATTCTTTTGTTCTTTAATTCTGCCGGTGGATGTAATTCAAGATTTCGGTGTTGATCTTATCCTTTCCCTCATTTCACAATGCTTTTTTTATTCCGGTGCACCAATTAATCATTCTCCTCTTGCTATTCATATCCGGAAGTGCTGAAGATTCATGATTCCATTCTTAATCCGTTCAAACTATTTTGAGGATTGTTATCTTATTCAAGCCATTTAATTCAACTGGTGCAATATCTCTTAAGCAATCTTTTCCAACGGTGATTTCTTTGAGTGGGCCCTAACCCACAGGTCTTTTTCCAGGATCTTACCTGACTCTTCTATTTTCTGGAGTTATACTCAAATTCTTTTCAAAGTGTGACGTAAGAATGATTCCCATCAGTCACATGCCTTCTCCAAGATCGTTTTCAAATTCTTGTTCATCATTGGTTCAACCTTTTAATTCTTCATTCCGGAGTGCTCAACAATTCTTCATGGCATTTCTCGTCTTCATCCTCAACATTTGGAGACCGGAGAAGTGTTTCTCTTAAATCTTGGCCCGTTCTCTTGAAGATTCGTGGTTCTAGCTTCATGCCATCCTCATTATTGTTCCGATTATGAGGAATTCTTTTTATACTCGTCCGGAGCATTTCATGAATTCTTTTCTTTGTGTTCTTCCGAAGGCCATCATTTCAGAAGATTCTTCGTTCTCAGTTTTCAACTTCGTTCTTCAAATATTCTTCATTGATGTCTCTTCGTTCGTCTCCATATTTATTAGGGTGGTTCTTTCAAGTTTACCCTTCCGTTGTTATCGTTTTAATTCATTTGTTCTTTTGACAATCCTACCGGTGCTTCCTTGAAGATTTACCCGAGCTTGTGCTAGATCTCTCTTTAATTCTTTGCAACGAGAATAAGTAGTATGCCAAATCCTTTGGTTGTCATCAATTTAAATTGGTGAAGGAGATGCATAACATAATTCTTATTCTTATTCCTTCAAGGTGATTTAATTCTTTTGTCTGGAGCTTCTCCATCATATCATATCCTTGGTCTAAATTCTTCATCTTGTTTTGCCGGAGATCCAAGTTATTTCAATTATTATCATTTCAAGTTCCATCTAATTCATCGCAGGCCTTGAATCTTATTCTTTTCATCTTTCAATTCTCATACTTTCATTACCGGAGATCTCATGGTGGTTTATCAAGATTTAATTCATCCTTGAAGTCTTCATCAAGATTCTTGTTGGAGCTCAAGCATTCTTCATCATGCTTTCCAAGTGCAATTCTTTCCCCCTTATTTTTTCAGATGGTGTTATGTCATTCTTAACAATTCCTTCACGTTCCATGAATCACGAGTATCAAGAATGGGATATTTAAACCCATCATTTTTCTTGGTTCAGGAGATACTTTTCAACCCCTCATTTTATCTCTTGGAGTTATCTTGGGTTGTATTTCACCTAAAAGCTTTCCCTAAGGATTGTTGCTATTATGGTGCTTATAAATGACCCAAATTCTTCTTTTATCATTCCGGTGAAATAAGTTTTCCGTCTCCTTGTTGATCTCAATCCAATCAAATATTTTCGTCAGTTGCTAGTTATCACCTCTTAATTTTGAGATGTTTTTCATAAGTCCACTATGAGCTTATTCTTTTCGTTGTTGAATTTCCAACTATTCTGTTCAACCCTTCTTCGTAAGGATGCTCTTTCAAATTCAATTTTGAGAGATGTTGTCATTTTCTTCTCCGTTCAAGTCTTTCATTGATTTATATGCTCGTCTTTCATTCCGGAGGCTTGGTGATGTTCCTCTCTTTAACCATCATCTCGTTTTATCAAGATCATATTCTTTCCTTGTTTATCATTTAACCGGAGTGTTGTATTCTTCATTCTAGTTCTCTCATCTTATCAAGTTTTAACTCTCTTTTAACCGGAGCGCTGTCTGAATCCTTCTTACACCTTGTGCCATTCTTTTAATTGTTTCAGAGGCTGTGTGTTGTTGTTTTCATCAACTATCATCCATCTCCTCAAGTTCTTGTTAATTCCTTCCATTTTCAGACGGAGTGCTGTCCAAATTCTGTCATTCTTATTCCTTGGCTATACCATTGCGGTTTCTTATTCTTTTGGTTCGTAAGCTCTTGTTTCATGTCCTTCAACCTACAAGGTTCTCGTAATGTTCCTTGTTCATCCTTTTACCGGAGTGCTCTTAACTTCGTTCATCTCCGTTGTATTCTTCTTTCATTTTGGTCAACCTTTCAAGGTTCTTTGGTTTTCACTCGTCTGTCAAAGAAGCAACTTTGTTTTACCTCTTCCTCTTCCGTTTTTACCCGGTGCTATCTCTAGGATCTCGGGTCGAGATCCTCTGTTAGTGTGGGAGAGTTGTGACGCCCGAAGACCGACGTCCCAGAAGATTCCAGAAGATTCCGAAGATTCCAGATGTTCTGGGTTGCCCGTGTGTTTCTTTTGTGCTTGTGTTTTTATTTTTGCATTGCATCATGTCATCATGCCATCATGTCATATTTATTTTGCACTCAACCTAAATAAATCGTGTGGACCTTCGGTCCATTTAAATCGAGGGAAGAATGTCTTCTCTTTAAAACATATCATCCCAATATTTAGGGAGCTATATAATAATATTCCATTGTTTGGAATTACCCGCAACACACGTGCATAATTTCCCCATGCTTTCCTACTTCGAGTTTCTCCTTCAAAAACCTTGCCAATAATTCTTTCCGTTGTTTCGAGATTCCTCCAAAAATTTGAACATTTTTGGACACTTCAATAATCACGTCTTAGTTCAAACCTATTTGAATTAAATTCAAATATGTTTGAATTATTTTCGTTCACGCCTTTTCTATTTTCTCGGACCGTGCTCTTTTTATGATGCCCGAGAAAAATACTCCCTTGTGCAAATTCTGCTCCTAACCCCCTCTATCTTTTTCTTTCTTTGTCCCTATTTTTTTCTTTTCTCTCTTTTATTAAGAGAGACCAGCCTCCCTTTTCCTCCTGGCCTTTCCCTCTCTCTAGGCCTTTCCCTCTCTCCAGCCCAGCAGCCTTTTTCCAGCCCAACCGCCTCCTTCCTGGCCCATAGGCCCAGCCCAGGCCTCCTAGCCGACCGCTAACCCTAGCCAGCCGCCACTCCCATCGAGCCTCTCTCGCACGCCGCCGCACCCTCTCCTCATCCCGCAGCCTCGCTCTTCCCGAACTCCTCGTCGACCCCGCTCCCGATCCCCTATCCTCTCGTCCCCCCATCTCTCTGTCGCTCTCTTTCCCGAACCCCCGATTTCCCTCTCCCCTCGTTCTTTCCCTCGACCCCATCTCGAGAGCTCGATCCCAACCGCCCCGCGCCGAGCGTCCTCCAGGCCGAGGGCTCCTGCCGCGGCCTCTTCCCTTCGCCTGGCGCCCTGCACCATCTCCTCCCTCGACCCCCCCAGGTCGCAGGGAGAGGAGCTCCCTCCGGCCTTCCCCTCGAGGGCTCGTCCGTCCCGAGCGATGCCAGCAAGTCTGGCCTCCCCAGCAGCCCGCCGCGCCAGGGCCCCGCGGCCAGGAGCGCCCCTCCGTCCTCGCCGCACCCTCCGGGCCATGGCCAGCGCTACGGTGCCGCGAGCCGGCGAGCCCCGCCGCGCCCGGCCTCGATCCACCCCGCCGGCCGCAGGCCACCAGAGCTCCAGCGCCTGGCGCCCCGCTCCCTTCTCCCGCGAGGCCAGGAAGGAGCTGCGCCTTCCCGCGACGCCCGAGCCCCTCCTGCCTCCTTCGCCCCACGAGCAGCACACCGTCGCTCGCCCGCGCCTCCTCTCCATCTCCAAGCGGAAGCCGGCCGCCCCGGCCCTGTCCAGCAGCGCGGTGACCTGCTCCCGTCCTCCTCGTCCGCCCCGTCTCCAGTGCCTGCGGCCTCTTCCCCGTGCTGCCCCTTTTTGTTAGCTCCTGTGTTTTTTGTGTTGCATTGCCTTGTATTGTTGAATTGACAGATGACCCGAACGAGTACACGACGAACCGACCAAGTACCTCTTCGAAACAAGTACCTCTACGTATGCACCCGAACATCTACGGAAATGAGTACCACTACGCTCGACGACCCCCGTGTACGACTACCGACGCCCGGAAACACCAAGTACCCCTACCGTCGCCGAGACCGCAAGTACATCTACGAACGGGAACGCCTACTCGACGACACAAGACGATGCGGCGAGTACCTCTCCGATGAACGAGAACACCTACTTCCCTCTACGGCATGTACCACTACCGTCGCCCGGAAACGAGGAATTCGCCAAGTACCACGACACGATGACGTGAACAACTACTTCCTCTTCGGAAACGTGAACGGCTACTTCCTCTCCGAACGTGTACCCCGACTCGCGAGAACGCCTTCTTCCTCTACGTCTCGATTCCGCCCCGAAACAATTGTTTCGAAGGTATAACCCCGAGACGTGACCCGTGAGATGCTTGTTGTGTTGTATGAAATGCTTCCCTTGTTTGCACCGTGTCCGTCGTGCCCTTCTTTTGTCATGCTCCTCGGTTGCCTCGTCGCCGACTCGTGGGAACCCGGAAGCCGGGAGCACCCCATCATCTCGTTTGACTTTCTCACGTCGATTCTATCTTTTGCACCGGTCTCTCAACGAGTTACCGGAACCGATATGTTGCGTGGCATCATTTTCGGATCGTTACCGTGGCACCTTTCCTTCCACCACGGTGACAATGCTCCATATCTTCTTCATGTCAACTTTAATAAAATTGCATAAACTTGATCATGTCATCCGCATCATGATAACAACATGAGAATGTTTAATTGATGTTGCTTTATAATTATTAAACATGCTCATGGGGATTTTCCGGATATGTTGTTGTTCTTCCGACCTCATTTAAAATGTCTAAATAGGTAGTTTTATTATGCTTCACCTCTTGCCATGTTAAAAACATTTAACCTTGTCTTGTAAGTTAATCAAGAATCAACTAAATAAATAAATGTGGTGTTTTGTCAATATGCAACTCGTTGCATATTGAGCTCCACTTAACTTGTAGTTTTGTTTGTGCACTTTGCCATGCCATGCATATTTAAACCGGACATGCATCATACTTGTTTGTGCATCGTATGCCATGTTTATGCTTGCGTGTTTATCGTGTTGTTTCTTTCTTTCCGGTTGCTTCTCTTGTTAGCTTCGGTTTCGTTCCGGAGTTGTGAGGATTCGCTCCGTCTTCTTCATGGATCCGTTCTTCTTCCTTTGTGGAATCCCAGGCAAGATGATCATACCCTTGGATACCTTTACTACCATTGCCATGCTTAGTTGTCTCGATGCTATCGTTACATGTCGCGCTACCCATCTTTTATGTCAGCCTCTCCTTGTTGCCATGAAACCTCTGACATTTAAAACCTTCCTAGCAAAACCACTGTTTGGCTATGTTACCCGCTTGCTCAGCCTCGCTTGCTCAGTCCCTCTTATAGCGTTGTTAGTTGCAGGTGAAGATGAAGTTCGTTCCAGGAGGGAACTTGTTGTTGGATATATCACAATATCTATAATTATTATTAACACACCTATATACTGGGCATGGGTGGAAGGCTTGGCCTTTTGCTCGGTGTTTTGTTCCACTCATGCCACCTTAGGCGCCGATAAACCGGCATTATGTTCCTTGATTTTGCGTTCCTTACACGATGGGTGGATGGGGACCCCTTGACAGTTCGACTTTGAATAAAACTCCTCCAGCAAGGCCCAACATTGGTTTTAATTTGCTCATAATAACAACTTAATTAATTAATTAAATTGCATAGGGAGTTAGCGCTACCCGAGGATTCTTAATTCTACATAGCAGGGGGGGCCAGTGCTGATGGTGTTGGTCCCAAACGGGGAGTCTGCGGGGCCGCCTTGGGGAAACCCGAGGTATCTGGTATACCTGTAGAATCGCCCATCCGGTAGTGTCCTGAGACGAGATACGCGTGGCTACTATCAGGGTGTCGACACACCGGGAGGTCTTGCTGGACTTGTTTTACCATTGTCGAAATGACTTGTGCTACCGGGAAGCCGAGCCTGATCGGATTTTCCCTAAGATAAGGGGTGATGATATTATATTTATCACTTCAGCTAATCGTGAGAGCTTGTGATGGGCTAAGTTGGGACACCCCTGCAGGGTTATGATCTTTCGAAAGCCGTGCCCGCGGTTATGTGGCAGATTGGAATTTGTTAATGTCCGGTTGTAGAAAACTTGATAGAGGATCCGAAGTAAAACACACAACTGTGTGAGTAACCGTGACTGTCTCTTTTCACTTTGAGAAGAGAACACGGTGGGGTTATGTTTGACCGTATGTAGTTAGGATCTTTAGCGATCACTACTTTTGCGACCGTTTGCGTAGATGCTCATCTTATTCTTGTAGACGTAAGTTAGCCACCATATTATGCTTAGCCACTGCTGCAGCCTCACCACTTTACCTCTTCCTACCCAAAGCTTTGCTAGTCTTGATACCCATGGTTATGGGATTGCTGAGTCCTCGTGGCTCACAGATACTACAACACCAGATGCAGGTTCAACCGAGTATGAAGCAGGAGCTGGTTCAAGTTCTTCTCTGGGAGCTCGATGAAGAGAGTGGCCGTATGCTTGTGACGTTTCGACGATCAGTAGTGGTTTCTACTAGGATTCGATCCTGACCTGTGGCTTTATGTTGTTTTGGTATCTTTCTTTTGGATCTTCACCCGTAGTCGGATTGTGATGTTTTGAATGATGTTTTGCTTATGTAATGTATTGTGTGAAGTGGCGAGTGTAAGCCAGCTATCTCCTTTTGCAATTTAATCCCTCTTTTACATGAGTTGTGCAAAGATACCAAACTTGAGATCATTCTAGGATGGGCTTATACCTTTAAGTCGTGCCTCGACACGTAGGAGGTATAGTCCCATTCTGGGCATTACATATGGCAAGCCTCATCTTTACCGTTTATGCATCTACCAATAAAGGGAGCAAAGTAATGAATAGAAGGAAAATGAATGCAACCTATGGTGGCTTGTGTGATTTCTTTAGATTCCCCTATAGTGATACTAGCAAGGAAGTCTTTATATTCAGATTTGCGAGGGTCACCCATACTGCCCCATTGCGGGAGCTTACATGCATCATTAAAATCCTCTAAGTCCATGGTGTAAGATTTATCATAGAGATCAAACAGGACAGTGTGAGAATTACGTGAATATGAAAATTTAAACCTTCTCACAAAGGTATCTGTTAAGTAATGGTGTTGAGGGCACTTATCTTGCATGAAGCCCTCGAGGTCAGCATTACGCACATATGCGTCAAATTCCTCCTTAATGCCTGCTTGAACCATAAATTATTCTAACGGCCATTCACAAGGCCGCACTTCAGCTTCCCTCGGTAATTCATCGTCCGGCTCACGCATCGCGAGCCTTGGTTCTTGCTTCCTTGAAGAACCACCTTGGAAGATTTTCCTATACATTTTTCTGAAATTTTCTGAAATTTTTAGTAACTCAAAATAAAGTGAGCCGAACTCAACAAGATTGATAACAACAACTCCTACAAGTGCCTAGAGACAATTTCATGCATTAGAACTACTTGGGACCAAGGAAATTTGACATGCAAGCTCAAGAACAAGGTCACCACAGCAGCAAAAATTTGCAATAAATAAGCACTAGAACAAAAACTAGTTGGACCAATGGAGGAGTCACATACCAAGGAACAATCTCCCCAAACAGTTTTGTGAATGGAGCTTTGAGCAAGGAGATCAAAAATGGCAGCAAGATGAGCTAGAACTCGTGCTTGAGCTGGATAGTGATTTTTTTGGGAGGAAGAAGAAGTGTGTGGGAGCAGGAATAAGTGGAGGGGGACCACGTGGGGCCCACGAGGCAGGGGGCGCGCCCTGGACCCTCGTGGCCAGGTGCTAGCTTCCCTCGCTGTGTTTTCTATGCCAAACGTTCTCAAATCTTTTAGAAAAAATCATATTTTATTTGTAGGGCATTTGGAGAACTTTTATTTTCGAGGTATTTTTTATTGCACGGATAAGTCTGGAAACAGACAGAAAATACTATTTTTGCTTTATTTACTATAATTAACAGAAAGTAAAAGGAGGGTACAAAAGGTTGTGCTATCTAGATTCACCCATCTCATGCTCATCAAAAGGAGTCCATTAACAAGGTTGATCAAGTCTTGTTAATAAAATCTTTCCGAATAACATGAAATCG
This sequence comes from Secale cereale, assembly GCA_902687465.1. NCBI lineage: Eukaryota > Viridiplantae > Streptophyta > Magnoliopsida > Poales > Poaceae > Secale > Secale cereale. The sequence goes on from LR738713.1 coordinate 319,265,823, forward strand.
GAGAATTTTCGAATAACACTAGGTTACCTCAATGGGGATATGTATGTCCCCAATAATAAGAATATCATATGTCTTCTTGACAGTAGGAAGAGGAAATTCAAAACCTCCAATAGTAATAGTTGATTTTTTTCCAATAGAATTGATGCTGTGGACGTGAGGTTGTTTCCTTGGAAAGTGTACCGTATGCTCATTACCATTAAGATGAAAAGTGACATTGCCTTTGTTGCAATCAATAACAGCCCCTGCAGTATTCAAAAATGGCTACCAAGGATAATAGACATACTATAGTCCTCGGGAATATCAAGGATAACAAAGTCCGTTAGAATAGTAACATTTGCAACCACAACAGGCACATCCTCACAAATACCCACAGGTATAGCAGTTGATTTATCGGCCATTTGCAAAGATATTTCAGTAGGTGTCAACTTACTCAAGTCAAGTCTATGATATAAAGAGAGAGGCATAACACTAACACCGGCTCCAAGATCACATAAAGCAGTTTTAACATAGTTCCCTTTAATGGAGCAAGGTATAGTAGGTACTCCTAGATCTCCTAGTTTCTTAGGTATTCCACCTTTAAAAGTGTAATTGGAAAGCATGGTGGAAATTTCTACATTTGGTATCTTTCTTTTACTGGTAATAATATCTTTCATATACTTAGCATAAGGATTTGTTTTAAGCATATCAGTCAAACGCACATGCAAAAAGATAGGTCTAATCATTTCAGCAAAGCGCTCGAAATCCTCATCATCCTTTTTCTTGGATGGTTTAGGAGGAAAAGGCATGGGTTTCTGAACCCATGGTTCTCTTTCCTTACCGTGCTTCCTAGCAACAAAGTCCCTCCTATCATAATGTTGATTCTTTGATTGTGGGTTATCAAGATCAACAGCATGTTCAATCTCTACATCATTGTCATTGCTAGGTTGAGCATCATCATTAATATTATCACTAGGTTCATGTTCATTACCAGATTGTGTCTCAGCATCAGAAACAGAGATATCATTGGGATTCTCAGGTGTGTCAGCTATAGGTTCGCTGGAAGCATGCAAAGTCCTATCATTTTTCTTTTTCTTCTTTGTAGAAGAACTAGGTGCATCTAAATTAGCTCTCTAAGCATCTTGCTCAATTCTCTTAGGGTGGCCCTTAGGATACAAAGGTTCCTGAGCCACTTTACCACCTCTAGTTGCAACTCTAACATCATAGTCATTATTCTTACTATTTAATTCATTGAGCAAATCATTCTAAGCCTTAAGTACTTGTTCTATTTGAGTGATAACCATAGAAGCATGTTTACTAATGAGTTTCAAGTCACCTTTAACTCTAGACATATAATCACTCAAGCGTTCAATCATATAAGCATTACGTTGCAATTGTCTACCAACATAAGCATTGAAGTTTTCTTGCTTCACAATAAAATTATCAAATTCATCTAAGCATTGGCTAGTAGACTTATAACGAGGAATATCACCTTCGTCAAATCTATAATGAGAATTTACCTTTACTACCTGTGTCGGGTTATCAAGACCATGTATTTCTTCAATAGGCGGTAAATTCTTAACATCTTCAGCTTTAATACCTTTTTCTTTCATAGATTTCTTTGCCTCTTGCATATCTTCAGGACTGAGAAATAGAACTCCCCTTGTTTTCGGAGTTGGCTTAGAGGCTGGTTCAGGAAGTGTCCCATTATTTTCATTGGCCAACATATTATTCAATAGTAATTCAGCTTGGTCAACTGTTCTTTCCCTGAAAACACAACCAGCACAACTGTCTAGGTGGTCTCTGGAAACATCGATTAGTCCATTATAAAAGACATCAAGTATACCGTTCCTCTGAAGAGGATGATCAGGCAAAGCATTAAGTAATTGGAGAAGCCTCCCCCAAGCTTGTGGGAGACTCTCTTCCTCAATTTGCACAAAGTTATATATTTCCCGTAAGGCATCTTGTTTCTAATGAGAGGGAAAATATTTAGCAGAAAAGTAATGCATCATATCCTGGGGACTACGCACACAACCAGGATCAAGAGAATTAAACCATGTCTTAGCATCACCCTTTAACGAGAAAGGAAATAACTTAAGGATACAGTAATAACGAATATTTTCATCGTTGGTAAATAGGGTGGCTATATCATTCAACTTAGTAAGATGTGACACAACAGTTTCAGATTCATAGCCATGGAAAGGATCAGATTCAACCAAGGTAATTAACTCAGGATCAACAGAGAAATCATAATCCTTATCAGTAACAAAGATAGGTGAAGTAACAAAAGCAGGGTCATATTTCATTCTAGCATTCAAAGACTTTTCTTTCAGCTTAGCTAATAAATTCTTAAGATCATATCTATCGTTGCAAGCAAGAAAGTCTCTCGCAGTTTCTTCATCCATAACATAACCCTCAGGAATAACAGGCAATTCATATCTCGGGGGAGAAGCTTCATCATCACTTTCATAAATATTATCAGTTTCAATATTTGCATTCTCCCTAACCTTAGCAATTTGTTCATCTAGAAATTCACCTAGTGGCACAGTATTATCATGCATAGAAGTAGTTTCATCATACATAGCAGAAGTGGCATCATCAAGAACATGCGACATATCAGATTCAATAGCAGTAGTAGGTGTCGCAAATTTACTCATAACAAATGGTGAATCAAGTGCAGAGCTAGATGGCAGTTCCTTACCTCCCCTCGTAGTTGAGGGATAAATCTTGGTTTTTGAGTCCTTCAAATTGTTCATAGTGATCAACAGATATAAATCCCAAGTGACTTAAAGAATATAGCTATGCTCCCCGGCAACGGCGCCAGAAAATAGTCTTAATAACCCACAAGTGTAGGGGATCGCAACAGTTTTCGAGGGTAAAGTATTCAACCCAAAGTTTATTGATTCGACGTAAGGGGAGCCAAAGAATACTCTTAAGTATTAGCAGTTGAGTTGTCAATTCAACCACACCTGGAAACTTAGTATCTGCATCAAGGTAGTTTAGTAGCAAAGTAACATGGTAATAGTGGTAACAACAATAAAAGTAAGGGTAGTGTTTTTGTAGTTTTTGATAGTAGCAGCGGAAAAGTAAATGTGCAACAAGCAATATGTGAAAAGCTTGTAGGCATTCGATCGACGATGGGGAATTATGTCGGATGCGATTCCTCATGTAAAAGTTATAACCTAGGGTGACACAAAACTAGCTCCAGTTCATCAATGTAATGTAGGCATGTATTCCGAATATAGTCATACGTGCTTATGGAAAAGAACTTGCATGACATCTTTTGTCCTACCCTCCCGTGGCAGCGGGGTCCTAGTGGAAACTAAGGGATATTAAGGCCTCCTTTTAATAGAGTAGCGGACCAAAGCATTAACACACAGTGAATACATGAACTCCTCAAACTACGGTCATCACCGGTAGTGGTCCCGATTATTGTCACTTCGGGGTTGCCGGATCATAACACATAGTAGGTGACTATTGACTTGCAAGATAGGATCAAGAACACACATATATTCATGAAAACATAATAGGTTCAGATCTGAAATCATGGCACTCGGGCCCTAGTGACAAGCATTAAGCATGGCAAAGTCATAGCAATATCAATCTTAGAACATAGTGGATACAAGGGATCAAAACCTAACAAAACTAAGTCGATTACATGGTAAATCTCATCCAACACATCACCGTCCAGCAGGCCTACGATGGAATTACTCACGCATGGCGGTGAGCATCATGGAATTGGTGATGGAGGAAGGTTGATGATGACGATGGCGACGATCTCCACTCTCCGGAGCCCCGAACGGACTCCGGATCAGCCCTCCCGGGAGAGATTAGGGCTTGGCGGCGGGTCCTTATCGTAAAACGCGATAATTCTTCCTCTCTTATTTTTTCTCCTGAAAGTGAATATATGGAGTCCGGGGGTATGTCGGTGGAGCATCAGGGGGCCCACGAGATAGGGGGCACGCTCAAGGGGAGGGGGCGCGGCCCCCACCCTCATGGACAGGGTGTGGGCCCCGTGGTCTGGATCTTCTTGCAGATATTTTTATATTTTCCAAAATAATTCTCCGTGGATTTTTAGGTCATTCCGAGAACTTTTTATTTTTGCACAAAACAACACCATGTCTATTCTGCTAAAAACAGCATCAGTCCGGGTTAGTTCCATTCAAATCATGCAAGTTAGAGTCGAAAACAAGTGTAAAAGTGTTTGGAAAAGTAGATATGTTGGAGACGTATCAGCGAGTAGCATAAATACCATGATGCTAGTATCCTTAGACCTATTAATATGCAAACGACGTGCAATGATAGCTCCCAAAATATCACTTCTACCACCGAGTGCACTGCACAAAATAACGAGGCCAGGGGCACTGAGTGTACCACCCTCCTGTCATGCAGTCAAATATTTCCCTAAGAATAAATCAAAGTAACACATGGTAGGAAAATGCAAACTAGTGCCTCTAGCATGAGAGCCCCTCTAGTCTTTCTCACAGTTACAATCTGTAGGAATCCCTCAAACTCACAGGGTCGAGCCTGATAAACCACAAGTATAGGAGATTATTGATAACCTTTTCAATAAGTAAGAGTGTCAAACCCAAGGAAGAGCTAAAGGTAAAACAAATATTCCCTCAAGTTCCGTCGACCACTGAGACAACTCTATGCACGCTTAACGTTTGCTTTACCTAGAACACGTATGAAACTAGAAGTACTTTGTAGGTGAACTAGGATGGGTTTGCAAGAAAATAAAGAACATGCAAATAAAAGTTAGGTACTGTTTTACTAAAATAATAATTAAGTTAGTATAGAAAGTGTGGAAAAGTGATGGTAGGATTTGCGTAATTCTCCCTAAGCAATTGGCTAAGTGATATAGACCGATAGCAGGTTTTTATGTGGGAAAGGCCACTGCTAGCATGCCATCCCTTACTTGGAACTCTATGTAGTGGTGGAGCTTGAACGGAAATCATGGGGGGGGGCATGAGCTGGGGGGCAAACAAAATTTCTTTGAGATGACTTTTAGTGGGTAACTAGGCCTAACACTAAAGGATATGCACATAATTTTGTATGAGCTGGGGGGTCATGGCCCAGGTTGGCCCCCAAGAAGCTCTGCCACTGATTCTATGCACCTATAATTGGAACTAGTAGCAAGCATCCACAAATACTAACATTCATTAAGATAAACCCAACCATAGCATTAAGATATATTGGCCCCCTTCAATCCCATATGAATCATTTCTATGGTAGGAAGAAGCTTCTCTCACTTTTCCCCTCCAATGAATAGTCCTATCAACATACAACTAACCCTAAGGTGTGATCCATGTCCCATGAGGCTGGGAGAATGATGAGGACATCAATACTATAGTTACACCCATGATCCCTGTAGCTACATATACTAGACTAATTACTGGAGCTCAGGCACGTCAATTAAATTATCAGGTAATTTTGTTTCTTGGTAACGATTCTAATGTTCATGAGAACATGATGCTGCCTAAATTGGATACATTTGTTTTGCTTACAAATGAAGGCCCTAGCTTTTACAAGAAGGATGAACATTGGAGCAAGATCAAGCATGTAGATGATGGCATGCGCAAGGGGGACAAGAACGGAGTTTAAAGTGATTATTTCAAGGCTTTGAAGCCACCGTAATGAGTGCATGAAGGCTTAGACGAAAGATACAAGATGCTACTTCATAAATTTCGTCTAGAGGCTATTATAGGTGCTGCGCCACCTTATTATTGGGCCAGGCCCATGCAATTTTGAAATAATTTAGTATAGTTGGTTTCGGAACCCTCCTCCAAGGGTCATGAAATTCCCCATATTCTTCCATATATACGCCCCTTAGGGCGTTGTTTAGACTTTGTGTTTTGTTTAGATTAAAGTTCACCATAGCCGCAACTTCACGTATTCGTTTATGTTCAACGACTAGACAAGGACGTCACAGAACCCCACTTTCATCAATAATGCTTTCCTCTTAACTTTGCAATATCTAGATTGCAATCTTAGTTTCTTGCTTGTTCTTCGTTTTCCTGTAGGAAACAGACCCTCGTGGTCAGGTTGATCATGCTCCGGCGTGGTTAATAACCTCTCAGAGTTGGTTTAGCGATTGCTAAGGCACGACATCCTCGCACGTTCGTAGTCGGATCATCAAAGTCTACTCCACCAGAAACGATAGCCACCATCTCATCGAAAGACGGGACACCTTTGCCTCTATCAAGTGGTATTAGATTTCCAGGTTGCTCGGTGATATTTCCAGTTTTCCGTAGTTTAGATCGCATATGTTTGTCATACCTATAGTCCACGAAAAAGCCACACAAAAAATTAGGGTTAGTTCATAATATCCAAACCAATCCAAGCCATTGCAGAATCTTTTCCGTGTTCGCTTTGTTGAATTTGCGGTTGCATCATCGTGTCGAGTTGCTAGTCTTAGCTTCTAGTTCCTTTGAGTTTCGAGTTTTGTTCACTGGTTGTCATGCCGCCATCGCACCATCGTCATCACTGCTGCCATATACCACCACCATCATCACCGCTTCGATATACCACCATCATCATTACCTCTGTCATATACCACATATCTGCCACCATCACACTAATCCGAGTCCACCTCCATCACAAATTCGCCACCAGTCCGTGTTCCACCGCCCTACATATATCCGCCACCAGTCTAAGTTCCACTAGATTCATCTCTGCTACCAGTCCTAGTCTAAGTCGAGTATTTGTTTCTCTGTTTTCGATTTCCAGATCATGCCCCAATACAAGTCGTGACAAAGTCAGACTCCCCAACATTAGTGCCACCCGTACAAGAAAAATAGTTCCAGTTTCAAAAAACTGGCTTGGTAGTTTTTAAACCATTTGTATTTTTTTAAACAATGGTTGCAGAGCAAAAAAAAGTGAACAAAAAATAGATCCAGATTGTGCTCCTCCCTTGTTTTCTTGCAATGCCGTGATTTTGTTAGTGTTACAGGCTCGCGTCTCTAGCACGGTCAAGCCTAGGAGCAGCACATTATCGTCGTTGAGCATTTATTCAAATTTGCATCTCTGAATTGATTATTGTTGACATTTTTGCTACCATATCATAAGCCTTCCCCAGCTCCACATATATCTACATCGTGTGTTTGACACCATCTGGCAACCGATCTATCTAAGCTTTGAGAATTTTGACTAGAACGGTTGCCAATACCGCCTGCTGCTTGGTAAGAATTGGTAAGAAATTGGGATTCGCTTGATGGATTTGTGACTCACCACCACTACCACTTCCTAGTAGTTTGTAGGATCATATTTTGTGTTTCTATTGCTGCTAACCATGATAGGATAACAAGGCGATGAGCCTGACTGGTAAAACACAATGAACAAGGCGTTACATGATAAATTCTAGCAAATGTAGGTCAACAGGTGGAAGACGTCATGACCAGTTTTGGCAAGGCACTAGAGAGGATAGATGACATTCAGAAGATATCCACCTACTGCCTCTACTGCACCGCTGCAACAACAACAACAACAACAACAACAACAACAACAACAACAACAACAACAACAACAACAACAACAACAACAACAACAACAACAACAACAACAACAACAACAACAACAACAACAACAACAACAACAACAACAACAACAACAACAACAGCAGCAGCAGCAGCAGCAGCAGCACCAACAACAACAACAACAACAACAACAACAACAACAACAACAACAACAATAACAACCTCCACATCGTGACCTAGCCCTCCACCGAGCGTGGCATTTTCCTTTTGAGGAAGGCCAAAATTTTGGTGTTGTTGTTGTGTCTGTTGCTACTGCCGAGGAAAACGCCAATTATGAGGAGGAGATTGATGGAAATCAGAATTACGTGCAACCACCAGCACCAGCTCGAGGTCGTCCACATGCATTCCATCACGACGGTAGGACTGCGCCACCACCTTAGGTATGTGGTCATGACCATCTTCCTAAACTAAAGTTGAATATTCCGACTTTTGAGGGTAGATACGTTCCCGATGTATATCTTACTCGGGATTTAGAAACTGGACACCATTTTACATGTTTACAATATCCTGAGGATAGACGTGTTGTTGCTGCTGTTTGTGCATTCAGTAGTTTTACTTGTGTTTGGTGGTTTAACATTGTAGATTATATCATGAGAATATCCCAACTACTTGGGCAGCTTTGAAAAATGTTATGCAGACTCCTTAGGTTCCACCATATTATCAACGTGAATTACTTCAAAAATTTCAGCATTCAAGACAAGGAAAAAAGTATGTGGAGGAATGTTATCAGGAATTACAAACTGGCATGATTAGATGTGGTATTGCTGAGGTTAATGAAGCTATGCTTGCACGTTTTATGAGTGGTTTAAATAGAGAGATTCAGACCATTCTAGAGTATAAGGAGTATAATAATATCACTCGTTTATTCCATCTTGCTTACAAAGCTGAACATGAAGTGCGGGATCGACAGGCATTGGCGCGAACTATTTTTGTGCAGGCCGATCTTCCTCATGGACACCATGTACCTCTACTTCCACACATCCTACTGCAGCACCACTGACTTAATTCGCCAATTCCAACCAAGATACAAGAAAACAGGCACCACCACCACCATCTGCCAGGAGCACACCTTCTGGTCCCGCACAAAGCTCTTCTTCATCCATGACATCAACAGGGAAAACACATGAGAGTATATGTCGTCGTTGCAAGGGTGAAGGTCACTATGCGAGTAAATGTCCATCTCCGCATGTAATGATTGTGACTGACGATGGTGGGTATAAGTCCGCTAGTGACTATGATGAGGAGACCTTGGCTCTTATTGCTAGTGAAGAGCAGGGTTGACATGATTCTGAACAAGAGACGCAATACATGGCTGCTGAAGACGCGGACATGTATAAAATTTTAGTTGTTCAATGTGTTTTGAGTGTGCATGTAACACAAGCTAAGCAAAATCAGAGGCACAATTTGTTCCATACAAAGAGAGTTGTGAAGAAACGTTCTGTCCGCGTCATCATTGATGGAGGGGGGTGCAACAACTTGGCTAACATGGAGATGGTGGAGAAGTTGTCTCTTACCAAAAGACCACATCCGCATCCTTACTACATATAATGGTTTGACAACTTTGGCAAGGTTAAGATAACACATATTGTTCGTCTGCATTTTAGTATCGCTACATATGATGATTATGTTGATTGTGATGTGGCACCCATGCAAGTATGTTCCTCATTACTTGGTAGACCATGACAATTTGATAAAATATATATACACCATGGTAGAAACAATTGTTATACTCTTGTTCATAAGGATAAACACATTACGTTGCTTCCTACCCTGATTCCATTTTGAAAGATGATATTAATAATAGAGCTAGTAAAGCAAAACAGGAGCAAAATAAGAGTGGAAATCAGATTGTGGCTAAAGAATTGGAGCAACAAATGAAGCCTAATAACAAATCATCATCTCATGTTGCATCTGAAAAGTGGATGTTTACTTGCCACTGAATCTGATATTGATGATTTAGATTTCTGCAAATATGTTTGCTATGCTTTTGTGTGCAAAGAGGTATTATTTTAATTTGAGGACATGCCTTCCTATTTGCCTCCTACTATCACTAACATTTTGCAGGAGTTCGCTGACGTCTTTCCACAAGACGTGCGACCCGTATTACCACCTTGAAAGGATTGATATGGTTGACTAGAGGGGGGGGGCTGAATAGGCAACTACCAATTTTTAGGCTTTCTGAAACAAATTAATATTAGCTATAAATAGGTTGTCCACAAATGCCACTAGGTGAACAACCTATATGATGCTAACACAACGAGCAACACAAGCTAGTAAGGAATATAACACAAGAAAAGCATGCACAAAGCAAAGGTAGAAATAACCACAAGTGGAGCCGGTGAAGACGAGGATGTGTTACCGAAGTTCCTTACCTTTGGTAGGAAGTACGTCTCCGCCAGAGCGGTGTGGAGGCACAATGCTCCCCAAGAAGCCACTAGGGCCACCATATTCTCCTCACGCCCTCACACAATGTAAGGTGTCGTGATTCAACTAGTAGTGCCCTTGAAGGGGGCGACTGAACCTTTACAAACAAGGTTGGGGCAATCTCCACAACACACATGGAGGCTCGCAACAACACCACAGAGCTTCACCATAATGGCATGTGGCTCCAAGGTGAACTCAACCGTCTAGGGTGCTCAAACACCCAAGAGTAACAAGATCCGCAAGCGATAGTGGGGGGAATCAAATATCTCTTGGTAGTAGTGTAGATCGAGGCCTACCAATCCCTAGAGAATCAACAAATTTGATTGGCTAGGGAGAGAGATCCGGCGGAAATGAGATTTGGAGCAACAATGGAGTTTGGGAATGGAAGAGGTAAGTATTTTTTAGGAAGAAGACCCCCTTTTATAGTGGGGGAAACAATCCAATCATTATCCCCTCTTCAGCCCGCACAGAGCGGTACTACCGCTCATGGGAGCGGTACTACCGCTGGCAGTAGCGGTACTGCCACGAGCCCAAGCGGTACTACCATGAAGACAAAGAACATGGGCCAAGGAGATGGAAGGCGCACGAGAGGGAGAGCCCGGGCAGAACTGGCAGCGGTGGTAGGGCGGTATTACCGCTCGCGAGTGGTACTACCGCCCCCACTACCGCTCCTACTACCGCACAAGCGGACAGCAGAGGTGACGCTCTCGAATCGAGGTGGTAGTAGCACGGCACCGGAATGGTACTAGTGCCTAGGGCCCAGGGTGGTACTACCGCTGAAGTACAGCGGTACTACCGCCTGTGGCTCTGGGTGGTACTGCCGCTCCGTGCTGCGATACTACCAGTGGGTCACTAACTGGCCCATTTCCAAGACAACGAAGGATCAACTAAAGAGAGGGAAAGAGATGGGGGTGCAAAAGGGACGTGTACGTATGGATTCCACCCTAAATTTTCCGATACGGACCCCCTCTTGATAGTATGGTGATTCCTACAACTCAAGACCACCAAAAACTGAAACGAAGGAATCAACACCGTCTTCTCTTTAAACACCAAGGGGTAGCAATCGTCTTGTGCAATATAGGTGAATATCAGAAATGCTCAATGCACACGATTAGTCCGTAAACGCATTGTCATCAATCACCAAAACCACTTAGAGAGAGACATGCCCTAACAATCTCCCCCTTTTTGGTGGATTGATGACAACACATGATTTGCATAGAGATATAACAAGAGAATAAGCAAACCCCAGAGATGACAAAATATAGACAGGCTCCCACTAGATATGTGCACTTAATTAGGAGTGCCTTTGGAATGCAGAGTACGCACATTAGGATCAACACCCCCCTATATATTATAGCCTGACAACACTTGCATCTATAATAAGAGAAAAATAAGCTAGGATGCAAGGCGGTAGTAAGTGAGCAAAATAAGAACATAAGATGAGCATGCAACTCACATACTACCAAAGACTAGACACACACAAGATAATAAAAAGATAGCATAGCATATGTTTTACACCATATGATAAGATAGTCAGGTCTCGCAAGCACAAACAAACAACCGATAAAAGAGTTCACGAGAGAAAAACAAAGACACGACAAATAAGACAGGACAAATCCCTAAACATTCTCCCCCTTTGGCATCGAGATGCCAAAAAGAGAGAGAAATCTCCAACGGCAATAGGTGATAGCAACTCCAGAGATTGCCTCCTCACAGCCCTGCGTGGTCGCCCGCAGCTCCGTCATCGGCAGAGGCAGGCCGGCCGGACTCTGAATCATTCTACAAATAGTGCTGAGTGGTCCATGCCTCCTCATCAGTTATCTTGTCCTCGGATCCACTGGCAACCTCAAGACAAAGCTGACGCATAAGCTTCTTCTGACGACTGCGAGAGGTCTTCTCATACACATGTGCCATATACTGCCCATGGTACTCCAGGCAGAACAGCTTCTTCATCTTGCGCTTGAGCTTCTTAGCCCATGAAGGCTCGACACTAGGAGGCTAATAATCATCGTCATCATCATCAGCCTCAACCGCATCAGCTCTAGAAGGAATCTTAGACTCAGGAACAAGAGTGCTCCAGTGCTCCTTCTGCCTCAGCCGCTTGACCTCATGAGAGACCAATTATGGGGACGTAGCGTGCAATTTCAAAAAAATTCCTACGCTCACGCAAGATCTATCTAGGAGATGCATAGCAATGAGTCGGGGAGAGTGTGTCCACGTACCCTCGTAGATCAAAAGCGGAAGCGTTATGTTAACGTGGTTGACGTAGTCGAACGTCTTCTTGATCCAACCGATCCAAGTATGGATTGTACGACACCTCCGTGTTCAGCACATGTTCAGCTCGATGACGTCCCTCGAGCTCTTGATCCAGTAGAGGGTCGAGGGAAAGTTCTATCAGCACGGCGGCGTGGCGATGGTGTTGAGGATGTGATCCGCTCAGGGCTTTGCCTAAGCACTACAACGCTATGACTGGAGGAGCAAACTGTGGAGGGGGCACCGCACACGGCTAAGACAAATCTTGGTGTTCAGTTTGGGGTTCCCCCTACCCACGTATATAAAGGAGGGGGGAGGAGGAGGCCGGCCTAGGGAGGGGGCGCGCCATGGGGGAGTCCTACTTGGACTCCTAGTCCAAGTAGGATTCGACCCCCCTGCTTCCATCTTGTGGACAGGGGAAAGGGGAAAGGAGGGAGAGGGAGAAGGAAAGGGGGGCCGCACCCCCACCCCTAGTACAATTCGGTTTGGGCTTGGGAGGGGGGCACCTCTTGTGGTAGCCTCCCTCTCTCCACTATGGCACAATAGGCCCATTAACTTTCTCGGGGGGTCCCGGTGACCTCCCGGTACACCGAAAAATCCTCGATCTTCTTCGGAACCATTCCGATGTCCGTATACAACCTTCCAATATATGAATATTTACCTCTCGACCATTTCTAGACTCCTCTTCATGTTCATGCTCTCATCTGGTACTCCGAACAAACTTCGGTCACCAAAACACATAACTCATAATAAAAATCGTCATCGAATGTTAAGCATGCGGACCCTACGGGTTCGACAACTATGTAGACATGACCGAGACACATCTCTGGTCAATAACCAAATCTTTATCGGTCAAACCGCATAACAACTGTCGGCGTTCTGGGAACAGGGGTACCCAGACTTGCCTTCCTACGGCCTAGGGCAAGGCTTATCAGGCGGTCTGGTACGGCCCAACCTCTTTAGCAAAAATTCAAGACCCTCGCGAGGGGCCAAGCCTCGCGAGGTGGACGACGCAAGACATCCCCTGGGGCGGCGTCACTAGGCTGGCTCATGAGGATTGGAGATATCAAGGCAAGGGGCACCTCGCGAGGTCCTTGTGACGTGAGCAGTGACGAGCAAGGCCAGACGGGCACCAGCGGGCGCAGAGTGGCAGTTTCCTCTTTGGTGCTAAAGGAGCAGGTGCAGGCGAGGAGTCCCGAGGCGTCAGACAAAGGTTTCCATACCGATGCAATGAGACTAAGACCAGTAGGAAGGTAGAGCGGAGGTCATCACGGAGCCCACGGCAGCGTCACCACCAGAGCCATTAGCAGGAGAAGACCACCTTTCATCAGGATAGCTTGTACTAGCTGTCCCCCTTCAAATTTGGCCGTTGTGGGATCCCTTCCCGCTTAATATTTGGGAAGAGGACCCGGGCCACTATAAATAGGACTAGCCACCACCATCTCATCTCATCTTGAGTTGATCAGATAGAAGGCCACACATCACAAGCTCACTCGAGCACAAGAACCCCTATACTCAGGAGGCAGTTCATCCATGTACTAGTTCTTCCTCAACCTACAAGGCAATCCACCACACCACACTGGATTAGAGTATTACACCACAACGGTGGCCCGAACCAGTATAAACCTTGTGTCCCTTGTTCGTCGGATCTAACGAGCTAGGCCTAGGATCAGGAGTAGACGAGCTAGGGCGGAAGGAGAGATCTTCATGCGCACCCCAGAGAATGAACCACAAGGGTTTTGCTAGAACCCAAGATCCGACATTTGGCGCGCCAGGTAGGGGGTGCGTGTAATGCCCAGGATGCAACTATATCTCCTACATGTCGAGGCACGACTTAGAGACATAAGCGCTTTCTGGAATGATCGCAAGTGTGGTATCTTTGCACAACTCATGTAAAAGAACATGGATGAAAGAGTAAAATAGTTGGCTTACACTCGCCACGTCACACAATGAATTCAATAGCATACATTCATCCAAATAACACAGGGTCCGTCTACGGACGAAATCCAAACAAGAAAAGATACCACAAACACAGGTCCTGATCGCCCCTAGTAGGAACCACTACTAATCGTCCGGATACGTAACATAGAAACGACCATGCTCTTCATCGATCTCCGAGTGAAGTTCTGAACCATCTCCTGCATTGTTCTAGGCTATACCTGCATCTGGTGTGTGTAGTAATCTGTGAGCCACAAGGACTCAGCAATCCCATTCCCGGGTATCAAAACTAACAAAGCCTTTATGTGTGGAGAGGTAATAAAGTGTTTGCAGCAAGCACCAAGAAACTAGCTTATGAATTCAGAGCGAGATGAGAACATGTGCCAACGGTCGCCAAAGTTGATCAAGAAGTGATCCTAGCTACTCACATTCAAGCATAACCCCACCGTGTTCACTTCCGAAGCCCTTCGGAAAGAGACTATCATGGTTACTCACACAGGTAGTGTATTCTTAAGGATATGGTGTCAAGTTATCTACAACCGGATATTAACAAATTCCCATCTGCCACATAACTGTGGGCACGGCTTTCGAAAGTTCAAAACCCTGCAGGGGTGTCCCAACTTAGCCCATCACAAGCTCACGTTCTGCGGAGTTGCAACTCCAATTTGGGAAGACCCGAGTATTCTCGGAATCCCATGCTCAAGATATTTCGATAAAGGTAAAACTAATCCAGCAAGACCTCCCGGCGTGCTGACACCCTGATAGTAGCCGCGCGTATCTCATCTCAGGCCACGACCGGATGAGTGAGGCGTACAGGTGCCAAAATACCCCAAGTTGCCAAGGGGCAGACCCGCACAGTGCTCTATTTTGGACCAACACTCATGAGGAGCACTGGCCCGGGGGGTGGATTAAAAACTCGGGTTTATAACTCCCTATGCAAGTTTTTAGTTGTTAGGCAAATGTAGTACCAATGTTGGGTCTTGCAGGAAAAGCTTTAAACAGAGCGAATTATCAAGGGGGGCCCATAAACCCCAACCGTGTTAGGAACGCAATATCAAGGAACATAACACTGGTTTATCGGGTCCTAAGGTGGCATGAGTGGAACAAAACACCAAGCAGAAGGCCAAGCCCTCCACCCATTACCAATTTATATGTGCATTAATTTAATTAAGATATATATATATATATATCTTAATTATATATATATATATATATATATATATATATATATATATATTGTGTTATACAAATAAACAAGTCCGAACATAGAGCAATCTTCCAACATCACCATCAACTAACAATGCTATAAGAGGGGCTGAGCAAAAGCGTACTTAGCCAATCAACGGTTTGCTAGGAAGGCGGTTAGAGTGTTTCATGGCAACATAGGAGGCTGACAAAACAGGAATAGGCATCGAGGCATAACTATAGAGCGAGACAACTAGCAAGGTGTGACGCCCGAAGACCGACGTCCCAGAAGATTCCACAAGATTCCAGATGTTCCGGGTTCACCCGTGTGTTTCGTTTGTGCTTGTGTTATTTTTTTTGCATTGCATCATGTCATCATGCCATCATGTCATTAATCTTTGTTGCTCAACCTAAATAAATTGTGTGGACCTTCGGTCCATTTAAATCGAGGGAAGAATGTCTTCTCTTTAAAACATATAAAAGCCTCTCAATATTATTAGGGAGCTATATAATAATATTCCATTTGTTTGGAATTAACCAACACACTTGCATAATTTCCTCATGCCTATTTCACCTCGAGTTTCTCCATCTAAACCTTCCCTATATTTTCTTTTCCTGTTTTTCGAGGTCCTTCCAAAAACCTTCCAGCCATTTTAATTATATTCCTCACATTTTTGTGAGTCCAGGGAATTTTAACCTATGCCCTAAGCCTATTCCTATCTCCTCCTTTCTTTTCTTTCTTCTTATTGTTTTCTGGTTTAATTTAGAAAAATAGCAGTAGAGAGATGGCCTCCAGCCCCTCCAGCCGCAGTGGGCCTTCTCCTCCTCCCCGCAGGCCTTCTGGCCATCTGGGCCCAGCCTTTAGGCCCAAAGCCGACGCCCTCGCTAACCCTAACTGTTCCAGTCGCTCGTGCCCTCGCTCCCTCGTTTTCCCTTCGAGCGCCGCACCCAGTCCCCATCGCACCCCTAGTCCCTCTCGCCCGACCCCGCTCCCGATTCCCTCGATCTGCCGATCTCGTCCCCCGACCCCTCACTCTTCTTTCCTCCCGAGCGCGCCAGCGCGCTCCTCTCCAGCACGACCGGCGTGCGCCTCCTTCCCTCCGGCCTCCTCAGTCGCCGAGCCCGACGCGCCCCTGCCTCGTCTCTTCAGCCCTCCCCTAGCTGCGCCTCGTCTCTAGGCACCCGCCTCCATGGTCGCGTCCTCCAGCAGCGACCGCTGCGCCTCCCCCTCCAGCGGCCAAGTACCCCGCCGTCCGCCAGCGACGACCGGACGAGTCCGACGCGCCTCCTCTCCATCTCAAGGCCGCGCCCCGTCGTCCCGCACCATCTCCCTCATTCGCGTCGTCCCCGTGACCGCCGGCCTCACCTCCTCCATCATCGTCTTCCTGCTGCGTCCCCTCCGGCCGCCTCTTCTTCTGCGTCGGCGAGCATAGTCGCGGGCCGGCCTGGATCGCCGTCCCGTGCCGTTCCTTTGCTGTCCAGCGCCAAGGCTGCAAAGCCGAGCCTCCATCGCCAAGTTACCGCTGCCACGGCCTCGTCGCCGTGCTGTCTCCTTTTGTTTGACTGCTGCTGTTGTGCTTCTTCGTTGGCCTCGTGTTGTTGTTTTGGTCCAGCAGGTTTTTGGCAAGACCGACGAGCTCCTACTTCAACTACGACTCGAGACCGAAGATACAAGTACCACTACCGACGCCCGGAGCCATCGGAACCCTCAAGTACCTCTACGGAATGTGTACGACGACCGTCGTCGACGAACCGAGTACCACTACCGTCGCCCTGTGTACAACTACGAACGAAACTTGAACCCCTACGACAAGTACCTCTCCGAACGGGATGTGAACGACTACACGTGTACCTCTACGGAACAACTACTTCCTCTTCGGAAACGTGAACCACTACTTCCTCTACGACCCGCGAGAACGCCTACTTCCACTATGTCCCTCGACGACTTGAACCCCTCCAAGAACGATTGTCCCGAAGGTATAACCCGAGACGATGACCCGTGGAATGCTTGTGATGTGGTTGTATGAGATGTATCCCTTGTGTGCTCCGTGCCCGTTTCGTCCTTTTGTCATGTTCCTCGGTTTCCTCATCGCCGACTCGTGGGAACCCGGTGACGGGATCATCCCACCTTTCATCTTGTTCCGCTCATTCACTCCACCTTTGCTTTTGCACCGGTCTCTCACCGAGTTACCGGAACCGAGATGTTGCATTGCATCATTTTCAGATCGTTGCCGTGGCACCCTTTCCTTCCACCACGGTGACAAATACTTCATATCTCTCTTGTAAACTTTTAATAAAATTGCATAAAACTTGATCATGTCATCCGCATCATGTTAACAACATTATATGTGTAAATTGTTGTTTGTTTATAATTGGTAAACATGCTCATGGGGATTTTCCGGAATTGTTGTTGTTCTTCCGGCCTCATTTAAAATGTCTAAATAGTGTAGTTTTATTATGCTTCACCTCTTGCCATGTTAACAAACATTTAACCTTGTCATGTAAATAAACGAGAGTAAACTAAATAATTTAAATGTGGTGTTTCGTCAATATGCAACTCGTTGCATATTGAGCTCCACTTAACTGGTAGTACCTGTTTGTGCATCTTTGCATTGCCATGCATATTTAAACCGGACAAGCATCATACTTGGATGTTCATCGTATGCCATGTTTATGCTTGTGTGTTTACCGTGTGTTTGCTTCTTTCCGGTTGCTCTCTTGTTTAGCTTCGGTTTCGTTCCGGAGTTGTGAGGATTCTCTCGACTATGTTGCTCCGTCTACTTCATGGATCCGTTCTTCTCCCTTGCGGAATCCCAGGCAAGATGATCATACCCTTGGATACCTTTACTACCATTGCCATGCTTAGTTGTCTCGATGCTATCGTTACATGTTGCGCTACCCATCTTTTATGTCAGCCTCTCCTTGTTGCCATGAAACCTCTAACCTTTGAAACCTTTCCTAGCAAAACCACTGTTTGGCTATGTTACCCGCTTGCTCAGCCCCTCTTATAGCGTTGTTAGTTGCAGGTGAAGATGAAGTTCGTTCCAGGAGGGAACTTGTTGTTGGAATATCACAATATCTATTATTATTATTAACACACCTATATACTGGGCATGGGTGGAAGGCTTGGCCTTTTGCTCGTAGTTTTGTTCCACTCATGCCACCTTAGGCGCCGATAAACCGGCATTATGTTCCTTGATTTTGCGTTCCTTACACGATGGGTGGATGGGGACCCCTTGACAGTTCGACTTTGAATAAAACTCCTCCAGCAAGGCCCAACATTGGTTTTAATTTGCTCATAATAACAACTTAATTAATTAATTAAATTGCATAGGGAGTTAGCGCTACCCGAGGATTCTTTCTACATAGCAGGGGGGGCCAGTGCTGATGGTGTTGGTCCCAAACGGGGAGTCTGCGGGGCCGCCTTGGGGAAACCCACGGGGAAACTCGAGGATTGGCTCCCGTATAATCGCCCATCCGGTCGTGGCCTGAGACGAGATACGCGCGGCTACTATCAGGGTGTCGACACACCGGGAGGTCTTGCTGGACTTGTTTTACCATTGTCGAAATGTCTTGTGCTACCGGGATGCCGAGCCTGATCGGATTTTACCTAAGATAAGGGGTGATGATATTATATTTATCACTTCAGCTAATCGTGAGAGCTTGTGATGGGCTAAGTTGGAACACCCCTGCAGGGTTATGATCTTTCGAAAGCCGTGCCCGCGGTTATGTGGCAGATTGGAATTTGTTAATATCCGGTTGTTGAAAACTTGACAGAGGATCCGAAGTAAAACACACAACTGTGTGAGTAACCGTGACTGTCTCTTTTCACTTTGAGAAGAGAACACGGTGGGGTTATGTTTGATTCGTATGTAGTTCAGGATCTTTAGCGATCACTACTTTTGCGACCGTTTGCGTAGATGCTCATCTTATTCTGGTACTAAGTTAGCCACCATATATTGCTTAGCCGCTGCTGCAACCTCACCACTTTACCTCTTCCTGCCCACAAAGCTTTGCTAGTCTTGATACCCATGGTTATGGGATTGCTGAGTCCTCGTGGCTCACAAATACTACAACACCAGGTGCAGGTTCAGCCGAGTTTGATGCAGGAGCTGGTTCAAGTTCTTCGCTGGGAGCTCGATGAAGAGAGTTTGGTCTTATGCTTGTGACGTTTTCGACGATCAGTAGAGGTTTCTACTAGGATTCGATCCTAACCTGTGGCTTTATGTTGTTTTGGTATCTTTCTTTTGGATCTTACCCTTAGATGGGCTGTGATGTTTTGAATGATGTTTCGCTTATGTATTGTATTGTGTGAAGTGGCGAGTGTAAGCCAACTATCTTCTTTTGCAATTTGATCCCTCTTTTACATGAGTCGTGCAAAGATACCAAACTTGAGATCACTCTAGGATGGGCTTATACCTTTAAGTCGTGCTTCGACACGTAGGATGTATAGTCCCATCCTGGGCATTACAAGTTGGTATTCAGAGCCTTCTCCGACCTAGAAGCCCCCACTGATTGATCGAATCATTGATGGTTGAGTCTAGGCACACACTGAAAAATGTTTTGAGTCCTATATATATCGGAGAGTAGGATTTCTTTTGCTCCTCATCTCTTTCACTCTGGTGAGGACTCCTGACGACCACTCTTGCCTCTTCTACTTTCAAAAATGCACCAAACTTTTTTAGGATCACGCGAGTATTGTTTGGATTGTTTCGATGTCTTTGTGACGAGAACATTGTTCTCGATGCCTCCTGTCATTAGGGGTTGTGGCAGTGTCTCGGGGAGTTGAGCTCCGAGGTGTTGTCGCCACAAATCCATCGCGGCGGTACTAGAATACTTAAGACGGCCGACATCGAAAACTCTCCTATGTGGTTAGTGGCAAGATAACCCCGACATCACCCAGTACTGGGGAGGTAGTTCGGGAGTATTGCCATAGCTTGTATAGTGGATGCGTTTCGAAGGTCCGAGGTAAACGGTTTCCGAGAAAGACTGCTTATGTGTTGAAGGATGGATACAGCTGGATGTAGGATTAGAGTTGATTGTGCGGTGCTTCCCCTGTATCCCCAACACCTGATTGCATAACTGGAAACTTTCGGAAATTAATAGGTGGGTTCATCTAGTAGTTCTAGGCATTCTTCCAACGGATGCACGATATGAAGTTCGGGGTTCTACATTGAGTGAAGTGGTTTTATGGACTCGTTCTGATCGGGAGTTGCATCTTAAAGGGTCCTTGGCTATGCTGATCCGGGGATTGCAAAACCCTTTTGTAACACGTTCCATGAGCTTTCAGCACGAATATGTCGGACGAAACTTCTATCTTGTATTTGTTCTATTTGTTCCTTGTTCCTTTTATTTACCTTTTCTTCTCCCAGTGGCTTCTCAACAAGTTGATGTACCTGCGGAATTCATTCGTTCAATTCTCCGTTCGAATGATATTGTGAAGATTCTGTTAAACATATCTATCCTTTGTTTCGTTTTGATTCTGGTATTCGAGTTGCTTCGATGTCAAATGTTGATTCCATACCTTTTCCTAATCGGTGTTCTCATATTTCTATGGGAGTGCTAATTCTTCTTGACCATCGAGATCTTCATGTTAATCCTTTTTCAACCGGTGTGCCTTCTCTTCAAGTTACTCCATACGGACGTCGTTGAGAAATCTGACGAATTGTCTGTTTCATTCATCCCAAGTTGTCCTTGTTTTCCCCACCCTCCCACCCTTCTTCTTCTTGGAGCCAGAAATTCACAGATGAAATATCCATTTTATTCATGTGATATTTTCTTCATTCATTTCCTTCAATGTTCTTATCCGGTGTTTTATCGTGAAGATGCTCGAGAGCTTCAAGTTCATCATTCTTTTGTTCTTAAATTCTGCCGGTGGATGTAATTCAAGATTTCGGTGTTGATCTTATCCTTTTCCTCATTTCACAATGTTTTCTTATTCCGGTGCTCCAATTAATCATTCTCCTCTTGCTATTCTTATCCGGAGATCTCAAGATGTCTCAGAAGATTCGTGTTTCCATTCTTAATCTGTCAAATTATTTTTTGAGGATTGTTATCTTATTCAAGCCTTTTTAATTCAACCGGTGCAATATCTCTTAAGCAATCTTTTTCAACGGTGATTTCTTGAGTGGGACCTAACCCACAGGTCTTTTTCCAGGATCTTACCTGACTCTTGTTTTCCAGAGAATTCTTTTCAAGTGTGACGTAAGAATGATTCCATCAGTCATATGACTTAAGATCGCTTTCAAATTCTTTCCAGCGTTGGTTCAACCTTTTTAATTCTTCATTCCGGAGTGCTCAACAATTCTTATGGCATTCTCGTCTTCATTCTCAACATTTGGAGACCGGAGAAGTGTTTCTCTTAAATCTTGGCCCGTCTTCTTGAAGATTCGTCGTTCTAGCTTCATGCCATCCTCATTATGTTTCGATTGTGAGGAATTCTTTTTATACCCATCCGAAGCATATCATGAATTCTTTTCCTTGTGTTCCTCCGAAGGCCATCATTTCAGAAGATTTCTTCGTTCTCAGTTTTCAACTTCGTCCTCCAAATATTCTTCATTGATGTCCTCGTTCGTCTCCATATTTTTACGGTGGTTCTTTCAACATTACCCTTCCGTTGTTATCGTTTTAATTCATTTGTTCTTTTAACAATCCTACCGGTGGTTCGTTGAAGATTTACCCAAGCTTGTGCTAGATCTCTCTTTAATTCTTTCCAACGAGAATAAGTAGTATGCCAAATCCTTTGGTTGTCATCAATTTAATTTGATGAAGGATATGCATAACATAAATCTTATTCTAGTTTTCTTCCAAGAGGTTAATCCCTTCCTTCGGAGCTTGTTCATCATATCATATCCTTGATTCTAAGTTGTTTATGTTGTTTTCCGGAGCTTCAAGTTATTTCAATTATATCATTTCAAAGATCCATCAAATTCATCGCAGGCCTTGAATCTTATTCTTTCATCTTACACTTCCCATGCTTCATTACCGGAAATCTCATGGTGGTTCTTCATCATTTAATTCATCCTCGAAGTCTTCATTAAGATTCTTGTTGGAGCTCAAGCGTTCTTCATCATGCTTTCCTATTGCAATTCTTGCTCCCTTATCTGTTGAGGTGGTGTTATGTCATTCTTGACAATTCCTTCATGTTTCATGATTCACGAGTTGTCAGGAATGAGATATTTAAACACATCATTTTCCTTGTTCAGGAGATGTTTTCAACCCTTCAATGGTTCGTTGGAGTAATCTTGGGTTGTATTTCACCTAAAAGCTTTCCCTGAGGATTGTTGCTAATTATGGTGCTTACAAATGACCCAAGTTCTTCATTTATCATTCTGGTGAAATAAGTTTTTTTTCATCTCCTTGTTGATCTCAATCCAATCAAATATTTTCGTCAGTGGCTGGTTGTCACCTCTTAATTTTGAGATGTTTTCCATAAGCCCACATCAAGCTTTTTCTTCTCGTTGTTGAATTTCCAACAACTCTATTCAACCCTTCTTCGTAAAGACGATCTTTCAAATTCAATTTTGAGAGAAGTTGTTTTTTTCTTCTCCGTTCAATTCTTTCATTGAATTATATGCTATTCTTTCATTCCGGATGCATTGTGATGTTGCTCTCTCCAAACCATCATATCGTTTTATCGAGATCATGTTCTTTCCTTTGCTTGTCCATTTAACAGGAGTGTTGTGTCCTCCATTCTAATTCTCTAATCTTATCAAGTTTTGCCTGTCTTTTAACCGGAGTGCTGCCTGAATCTTTTCTTACCCCTTGTGTCATTCTTTTAATTGTTTCAGAGGCAATATGCTGTTGATTTCATCAAGTATCATCCATCTTCTCAAGCTCTTGTTAATTCCTTCCATTTTCAGTCGGAGTGCTACCCGAATTCTGTCATTCTTATTCCCTGGCTATACCGTTGTGGTTTCGTATTCTTTCGTCATCCGTGAGCTCGTGTTTCATGTCTTTCACCTGCAAGGTTCTCGTAATGCTCCTTGTTACTCTTTCTAACGGAGTGTTTTCATATTCGTTCATCTCCGTTGTATTTTTTTTCTTTCAACTTATTCAACCTCTCAAGGTTCTTTGGTTTCACTCGTCTGTCAAAGAAGCAACTTTGTTTTACCTCTTCCTCTTCCGTTTTTACCCGGTGCCATCTCTAGGATCTCGGGTCGAGATCCATTGTTAGTGTGGGAGAGTTGTGACGCCCGAAGACCGACGTCCCAGAAGATTCCAGAAGATTCCAGAGGTTCCAGGTTCACCCGTGTGTTTCGTTTGTGCTTGTGTTATTTTTTTTTGCATTGCATCATGTCATCATGCCATCATGTCATTAATCTTTGTTGCTCAACCTAAATAAATTGTGTGGACCTTCGGTCCATTTAAATCGAGGGAAGAATGTCTTCTCTTTAAAACATATAAAAGCCTCTCAATATTATTAGGGAGCTATATAATAATATTCCATTTGTTTGGAATTAACCAACACACTTGCATAATTTCCTCATGCCTATTTCACCTCGAGTTTCTCGATCTAAACCTTCCCTATATTTTCTTTTCCTGTTTTTCGAGGTCCTTCCAAAAACCCTCCAGCCATTTTAATTATATTCCTCACATTTTTGTGAGTCCAGGGAATTTTAACCTATGCATCTCCTCCTTTCTTTTCTTTCTTCTTGTTGTTTTCTGGTTTAATTTAGAAAAACAGCAGTAGAGAGATGGCCTCCAGCCCCTCCAGCCGCAGTGGGCCTTCTCCTCCTCCCCGCAAGCCTTCTGGCCATCTGGGCCCAGCCTTTAGGCCCAAAGCCGACGCCCTCGCTAACCCTAACCGTTCCAGTCGCTCGTCCCCTCGCTCCCTCATTTTCCCTTCGAGCGCCGCACCCAGTCCCCATCGCACCCCTCGTCCCTCTCGCCCGACCCCGCTCCCGATTCCCTCGATCTGCCGATCTCGTCCCCCGATCCCTCGCTCTTCTTTCCCCCCGAGCGCGCCAGCGCGCTCCTCTCCAGCACGACCGGTGCGTGCCTCCTTCCCTCCGGCCTCCTCAGTCGCCGAGCCTGACGCGCCCCTGCTTCGTCTCTTCAGCCCGCCCCTAGCTGCGCCTCGTCTCCAGGCACCCGCCTCCAAGGTCGCGTCCTCCAGCAGCGACCGCTGCGCCTCCCCCTCCAGCGGCCAAGTACCCCGCCGTCCGCCAGCGACGACCGGACGAGTCCGACGCGCCTCCTCTACATCTCAAGGCCGCGCCCCGTCGTCCCGCACCATCTCCCTCATTCGCGTCGTCCCCGTGACCGCCGGCCTCACCTCCTCCATCATCGTCTTCCTGCTGCGTCCCCTCCGGCCGCCTCTTCTTCTACGTCGGCGAGCACAGTCACGGGCCGGCCAGGATCGCCGTCCCGTGCCGTTCCTTTGCTGTCCAGCGCCAAGGCTGCAAAGCCGAGCCTCCATCGCCAAGTTGCCGCTGCCACGGCCTCGTCGCTGTGCTGTCTCCTTTTGTTTGACTGCTGCTGCTGTGCTTCTTCGTCGGCCTCGTGTTGTTGTTTTGGTCCAGCAGGTTTTTGGCAAGACCGATAAGCTCCTACTTCAACTACGACTCGAGACCGAAGATACAAGTACCACTACCGACGCCCGGAGCCATCGGAACCCTCAAGTACCTCTACGGAACGTGTACGACGACCGTCGCCGAGGAATCGAGTACCACTACCGTCGCCCCGTGTACAACTACGAACGAAACTTGAACCCCTACGACAAGTACCTCTCCGAATGGGATGTGAACGACTACACGTGTACCTCTACGGAACAACTACTTCCTCTTCGGAAACGTGAACCACTACTTCCTCTACGACCCGCGAGAACGCCTACTTCCACTACGTCCCTCGACGACTTGAACCCCTCCGAGAACGATTGTCCCGAAGGTATAACCCGAGACGATGACCCGTGGAATGCTTGTGATGTGGTTTTATGAGATGTATCCCTTGTGTGCTCCGTGCCCGTTTCGTCCTTTTGTCATGTTCCTCGGTTGCCTCGTCGCCGACTCGTGGGAACCCGGTGACGGGATCATCCCACCTTTCATCTTGTTCCACTCGTTCACTCCACCTTTGCTTTTGCACCGGTCTCTCACCGAGTTACCGGAACCGAGATGTTGCGTTGCATCATTTTCGGATCGTTGCCGTGGCACCCTTTCCTTCCACCACGGTGACAAATACTTCATATCTCTCTTGTCAACTTTTAATAAAATTGCATAAAACTTGATCATGTCATCCGCATCATGTTAACAACATTATATGTGTGAATTGTTGTTTGTTTATAATTGCTAAACATGCTCATGGGGATTTTCCGGAATTGTTGTTTTTCTTCCGGCCTCATTTAAAATGTCTAAATAGTGTAGTTTTATTATGCTTCACCTCTTGCCATGTTAACAAACATTTAACCTTGTCTTGTAAATAAACGAGAGTAAACTAAATAATTTAAATGTGGTGTTTCGTCAATATGCAACTCGTTGCATATTGAGCTCCACTTAACTGGTAGTACCTGTTTGTGCATCTTTGCATTGCCATGCATATTTAAACCGGACATGCATCATACTTGGATGTGCATCGTATGCCATGTTTATGCTTGTGTGTTTACCGTGTGTTTGCTTCTTTCGGGTTGCTCTCTTGTTTAGCTTCGGTTTCGTTCCGGAGTTGTGAGGATTCGCTCGACTATGTTGCTCCGTCTACTTCATGGATCCGTTCTTCTCCCTTGCGGAATCCCAGGCAAGATGATCATACCCTTGGATACCTTTACTACCATTGCCATGCTGAGTTGTCTCGATGCTATCGTTACATGTCGCGCTACCCATCTTTTATGTCAGCCTCTCCTTGTTGCCATGAAACCTCTAACCTTTGAAACCTTTCCTAGCAAAACCACTGTTTGGATATGTTACCCGCTTGCTCAGCCCCTCTTATAGCGTTGTTAGTTGCAGGTGAATATGAAGTTCGTTCCAGGAGGGAAATTGTTGTTGGAATATCACAATATCTATTATTATTATTAACACACCTATATACTGGGCATGGGTGGAAGGCTTGGCCTTTTTCTCGGTGTTTTGTTCCACTCATGCCACCTTAGGCGCCGATAAACCGGCATTATGTTCCTTGATTTTGCGTTCCTTACACGATGGGTGGATGGGGACCCCTTGACAGTTCGACTTTGAATAAAACTCCTCCAGCAAGGCCCAACATTGGTTTTAATTTGCTCATAATAACAACTTAATTAATTAATTAAATTTCATAGGGAGTTAGCGCTACCCGAGGATTCTTTCTACATAGCAGGGGGGGCCAGCGCTGATGGTGTTGGTCCCAAACGGGGAGCATGCGGGGCCACCACGGGGAAACTCGACGATTGGCTCCCGTATAATCGCCCATCCGGTCGTGGCCTGAGACGAGATACGCGCGGCTACTATCAGGGTGTCGACACACTGGGAGGTCTTGCTGGACTTGTTTTACCATTGTCGAAATGTCTTGTGCTACCGGGATGCCGAGCCTGATCGGATTTTCCCTAAGATAAGGGGTGATGATATTATATTTATCACTTCAGCTAATCGTGAGAGCTTGTGATGGGCTAAGTTGGAACACCCCTGCAGGGTTATGATCTTTCGAAAGCCGTGCCCGCGGTTATGTGGCAGATTGGAATTTGTTAATGTCCGGTTGTAGAAAACTTGACAGAGGATCCGAAGTAAAACACACAACTGTGTGAGTAACCGTGACTATCTCTTTTCACTTTGAGAAGAGAACACGGTGGGGTTATGTTTGATTCGTATGTAGTTCAGGATCTTTAGCGATCACTACTTTTGCGACCGTTTGCGTAGATGCTCATCTTATTCTGGTACTCATATGATGAAACTACTTCTATGCTTGATAATACTATGCCACTAGGTGAATTTCTTGATGAACAAATTGCTAAGATTAGGGAGAATGCAAATATTGAAACTGATAATATAGATGGAAGTGATGAGGAAGATTCTCCTCCTAGATATGAATTGCCTGTTATTGCTGAGGGTTATTTTACTGCTAGAGACTTTCTTGCTTGCAACGATAAATATGACCTTAAGAAATTATTAGCTAAGCTGAAAGAGAAGTCTTTGAATGCTAGAATGAAATACGACCCTGCTTTTGTTACTTCACCTATCTTTGTTTCTGATAAGGATTATGATTTCTCTGTCAATCCTGAGTTAATTATTTTGGTAGAATCTGATCCTTTCCATGGCTATGAATCTAAAATTGTTGTGGCACATCTTACTAAGTTGAATGATATAGCTACCCTGTTTACCAATGAGGAAAAGATTCGTTATTACTATATCCTTAAGTTATTTCCGTTCTCGTTAAAGGGTGATGCTAAGACATGGTTTAATTCTCTTGATCCTGGTTGTGTGCGTAGTCCCCAGTATATGATTTATTACTTTTCTGCTAAATATTTTCCCGCTGATAAGAAACAAGCTGCCTTACGGGAAATATATAATTGTGTGCAAATTGAATAAGAGAGTCTCCCAAAAGCTTGTGGAAGGCTTCTGCAATTACTTAATGCTTTGCCTGATCATCCTCTTCAGAGGAATGAAATATTTGATGTCTTTTATAATGGACTAACCGATGCTTCCAGAGACCACCTGGGTAGTTGTGCTGGTTGTGTTTTCAGGGAAAGAACAATTGATCAAGCTGAATTACAATTGAATAATATGTTGACCAATGAAAATAATTGGACACTTCGTGAACCAGCCCCTAAGCCAACTTCGAAGAAAATGGGTGTTCTATTTCTCAGTCCTGAAGATATGCAAGAGGCATAGAAATCTATGAAAGAGAAAGGTATTAAAGCTGAAGATGTTACGAATTTACCGCCTATTGAAGAAATACATGGTCTTGATAACCCAACACAAGTAGTAAAGGTAAATTCTCTTTATAGATTTGATGAAGGTGATATTCCTCATTATAAGTCTGCTAGCCAATGCAACATAATGCTTATGTTGGTAGACAATTGCAACATAATGCTTATATGATTGAACTCTTGAGTGATTATATGTCCAGAGTTAAAGGTGAATTGAAACTCATTAGTAAACATGCTTCCATGGTTACCACTCAAGTAGAACAAGTACTTAAAGCACAAAATGATTTGCTCCATGAATTAAATAGTAAGAAAAATAATAATACTATTAGAGTTGTGACTAGAGGTGGTCAAATGACTCAGGAACCTCTGTATCCTGATGGCCACCCTAAGAGAATTGAGCAAGAGTCTCAGAGAGGTAATTTAGATGCACCTAGTTCTTCTAAGAAGAAGAAAACTAAAAATGATAGGACTTTGTATGCTTCTAGTGAACCTATAGCTGACACACCCGAGAATACCAATGATATCTATGTCTATGATGCTTAGACACAATCTGGTAATAAACATGAACCTCGTGATAATGTTAGTGATGATGCTCAACCTAGCAATGATAATGATGTAGAGATTGTACCTGCTGTTGATCTTGATAACCCACAATCAAAGAATCAACGGTATGATAAGAGAGAATTTGTTGCTAGGAAGCACGGTAAGGAAAGAGAACCATGGGTTCAGAAACCCATGCCTTTTCCTCCTAAACCATCCAAGAAAAAGGATGATGAGGATTTTGAGCGCTTTGCTGAAATGATTAGACCTATCTTTTTGCGTATGCGTTTGACTGATATGCTTAAAACAAATCCTTATGCTAAGTATATGAAAGATATTATTACCAATAAAAGAAAGATTTATAAGCCCTTTATGTGATGTCGCTCAGACGTCCGACTGTGGCATTCTTTTTATTTATAAGCCCTTTATGTGATGTCGCTCACACGTCCGACTGTGGCATTCTTTTTATTTATAAGCCCTTTATGTGATGTCGCTCAGACGTCCGACTGTGGCATTCTTTTTATTTATAAGCCCTTTATGTGATGTCGCTCAGACGTCCGACTCTGGCATGCTTGTTATTTATTTTGTTACTACTTCCTGATTGCATATGCCTTTTACTCGAATGTCCTGCTTGAAATTATATCCTGTCACATCATTATTATCATAATGATCATGAATCATCCTTGAGCATGTTTTGTCTCACCGTTATTCATAATGTTTGCGAGTACATTCAAAGTACTCAGTGGCTCGTCCCTAGCTATTGTCTTGGCCAGATTCCTTGCGTGGGAAGGAACGATGCGACAACAGCCCCGGAACCTATATTTATGGAGATAGCAGCCTCACGAAGATAGGAGTTATCCCGGTCAGCCGTTCCTGTGGGAAATGGAGTCCCATAGTCACCGACGTATCTCAAACTGTTTCCGCCATCAGCCACTAGAAACCTTGTGTTGTACTCACATGACAGAATGGTCTTGTACTACATATTTTGTACCTTGCTTGGAGTTTCTATAACAAGTTGGTGCCTCATCAGCTAACAGTAATCCTGGGGCTGGTGAGCACAAGGGCCGCTTTTGGGAAATGAATATCCCGAAAATCTGGTCCTGACAAACTTGGTATCAGAGCCAGGCTGACCGTTGGCTAATCCTATCTTAGCCAGGTCCAAAAACCTAGGTTAACCAACACATCAGACCATATCCCAAACCCCAGCCAAGCTTCCCGCGTAAGATACCCACACAGTGGACCGACGACTTTGGTAGTCGGTGCCCAACCTATCAGCCTAGCTTAACGATCACGCGCCAGTGACCGACATCTAAACAGTTCCTTCCGCAAGCGTGCGAAGGAAGACTCCGTCCTTCCCTATAAATAGGGCACGCTAGCCCCAAAAACCCAACGCCACACAACCACTACACTCATACCGAGCTAAAATGCCAGGACCCATTGTCCACAATGAAACCACAGCAACCAACCTTGGAGGTTTTGTGACCGTGCTCACAAACCTCACCCATCGTGCCTTTGCGAAGGAAGAGCCCCCAGAATATGTTGTGTACCAAGACTCCATGGGCGGTGAAAGCCATCAATTCTAGGCCACTATGCACATTTACGTTAGGGGTCTATAACCAGAGCGCCCCTACAGGTTCACCGGAAGGACAACTTCCTTTGAGCCGCAAGCTATCCAACTAGCCGCTCGGGAGGCTATAGTTCAACTCAGGCACCTGTCGCCCAGAGTTAACTGTCGCTCATTCTACTACTATCCCAGTCGTAACGGGTATAGTAGGCCTCCCCGAGTTGCGAGCGGAGACCACGACACGGATCCTGCATTATTGCATCTGGTACGCTATGTTAGTGTACTCGAGGAACTGTTCGATCAAATCACTCTTGATCTGATCACAGCTCGTGGAGAAATGCTTCGTCGAGCCCCACCTAGACGACGAGACGAGTCCGGCATTGACAACCCAGTCGTCTTGTTCGGACAACCAATCGAGTCCCCAAGGCCTGCCGCGGTCATTGACAAGAATGCCTTGGTATCTCCAGAAGTGATGCGTCGCCTGTTTGGCGCACGCTCCAACGGGGTTGTAGCCAACAATCCTCGCGAGGGACATCATCACTGCCCCGACCCTGCACCTCCTCAGCCATCGCCAGCCAATCCCAACGATGAAGCTCCCGGAGAAGCTTCAGCATCCACAAGGCAAGGCCACTTGGATATAAACGAGGTTGATTAGATCACCCGATTAGTGCCAAGCCTTTTCTAGTCCACACCCTGTGGCATTGTTACCTGTATACTGGCATGTAGATGTTGGAGATATGCCCTAGAGGCAATAATAAAAGCATTATTATTATATGTCCTTGTTCATGATAATTGTCTGTTATTCATGCTTGAATTGTATTGTACGGAAACAGCGATACATGTGTGAATACACAGACCACAATGAGTCCCTGGTAGGCCTCTAGTTACCAGCTCGTTGATCAACAGATGGTCACGGTTTCCTGACCATGGACATGAGATGTCAGTGATAACGGGATCACATCATTAGGAGAATGATGTGATGGACAAGACCCAAACTTGAGCATAACACAAGATCGTATAGTTCGTAATGCATAAGCTTTTCGGTGTCAACTATTTATTCCTTAGACCATGAGGTTGTACAACTCCCGGATACCGTAGGAGTACTTTGGGTGTGCCAACCGTCACAACATAACTGGGTGGCTATAAAGGTACGCATCGGGTATCTCCGAAAGTGTCTGTTGAGTTGGTACGAATCGAGACTGGGATGTTGTCACTCCGTATGACGGAGAGGTACCTCTGGGCCCACTTGGTAAGACATCATCATAATGAGCTCAATGTGACTAAGTAGTTAGTCACGGGATGATGGATTACGGATCGAGTAAAGAGACTTGCCATAACGAGATTGAACAAGGTATCGGGAATACCGACGATCGAATCTCGGGCAAGTACCGTACCGATGGACAAAGGGAATAACATACGGGATTGAGTGAATCCTTGACACGGTGGTTCATCCGATGAAGATCATCGAGGAACACGTGGGAACCAACATGGGTATCCAGATCCCGCTGTTGGTTATTGACCGGAGAGTGGTCTCGGTCATGTCTACGTGTCTCCCGAACCCGTAGGGTCTACACACTTAAGGTTCGGTAACGCTAGGGTCGTAGAGATAAATGCACGTGGAAACCCGAAAGTTGTTCAGAGTCCCGGATGAGATCCCGGACGTCACGAGGAGTTCCAGAATGGTCCGGAGGTAAAGATTGATATATAGGAAGTCCAGTTTCGGCCAACGGGTGATCTCCGGGGGTCACCGGGAGCGTCCCGGGACCACCGGAGGGGCCCCGGGGGTCCATCAGGTGGGGCCACCCATCCCGGTGGGGCCCCTAGGGCGCAAGGGGAAGTGTCCAGCCCTCAGGGCTGGCGCACCACTAGGGGGCCCACCTCCCCATGCGCCTAGGGTTAAAACCCTAAGGGGGAGGGGGGCTCCACTTGCCTTGGGGGGCAAGGAACCCCCCCCTGGCCGCCGCCCCCTTGCAGATTGGATCTGCAGGGGGCCCAGGCACACCCCCCTGGCCCCTATATATATGTGGGGAGGGAGAGGGCAGCCGCACCAAAGCCCTGGCGCCTCTCCCCCTCCCGTCACACCTCCATACTCCCACGCAGGGCGCCCGGCGAAGCCCTGCTGCAATCTCCACTGCATCCGTCATCACGTCGTCGTGCTGCCGGATCTCTGACGACTTCTCCTCCCCCCTTGCTGGATCAAGAAGGAGGTGACGTTGCTGCACCGTACGTGTGTTGAACGCGGAGGTGCCGTCCGTTCGGCGCTAGATCATCGGTGACGAAGAACGCGAAGAGTACGACTACTTCATCCACGCTTCTTCGAAAGCTTCCGCTCGCGATCTACATAACGGTATGTAGATGCACTCTTACTTGCTCGTTGCTAGATGTCTCCATAGTTGGATCTTGGTGAAGGCGTAGAATTTTTTTGAATTATGCTACGTTCCCCAACAGTAAATACAGTTTACTTTTGCACCCTTGTAGCGCTCGTGCACCATTGTGTTAGTATGCGAACGACGTTATTCTTTTCTCAGGTGTAACTCCCAGAGCACCTCACCGACAACCCCTACAGCAAACACATCTTTTTACAAGACGTGAGTACCTGTAGTTTTGACCCCGATCCCATAAAGCAGAACCGACGATATAGATGCCCTCACCATAACCCTATAAACCAGCCAGGCTGCTATATATAGGCCACACCATGACCTTGCCAAGCATCCCTCACCTGGTGCTCTCCTCTCACATCCTTTTCCATCACCATGCCGATCCCTAGTATTTACCTAAGAACCCCTGAGGCATCCCCGGGTAGTTTCGTGAAGATACTGTTGGATTTTACCTGCAGTACCATGGGTTCTACCGGTCCACCCCAGTATGAGCTGATCAAATCGAGGATCACACCATCCACCTCGAAATACTGGGCAGTGGTACACATCCCCCCCGAAAACCCAAACCAAGACCCCACTGAGGTTTCCTTCATAGGGAAATCCATGCCAACTCCCCAGATGGCCATAGAGGCTGCCGCTTGTGAAGCACTTGTTCGCCTTCGATTCGCGGTGCCCTACGCCAGCGAGCGAGTATATTACTACTTTCCAAGCTGCGCAGCACCCGGAGAAGCAACATCTATTCCTGGTGGGCGTATTGAGAGAGACCCAGTGCTAGCCAACCTTACGCAGTTTGTCATCGCGCAAGAGCGTTTGAACCAACGGATAATGGGGTATCTCCAGAGCCTCACCGATTTAAATCCTCGGATTGCCATCGGCAGACCACTGAGGCCCGGGCATGAAAAGCACATTCACCGACTGGTGAACCCACTCCCACCGATAGAAGAGGAGTGTCCCCCGGCACCAGAGACCTTTTCCCACGACCCTGTTCATTTACCATTTATATTTTAGACGTAACGCGGGTGTACCCGTATCTTTTTATGAGAACTGTGTGTCGCATCGTGTGTTAAATAAATCTTTCTTGTGTTGTTGCCTCTTGCCCATATGCATAACTTATATATTTTATCTTGCAACACCACAACAGCAATAACACAACTCCGGCCACTCCACACAGTGCACTAAGTTACTAGTCCACCTACACCTGCTTCATCAACCACCTCCTTGCACACTACAGTTTCTTGAGAAGAAACTTGTGGAAATTTATTTAAGCACAAAAACGCCTACCGCACGCTAACAACCATTTGGCACCTAACACTCTCACCTAATCCCCGTGATCGCCACCGCCACGGAGAGCTAGCACTCAAGCCGCCGCATCACGACGATCGTCGAGGATCATCGCACACAAGAGCGCAGATACCCCCAGCAATGCCGCCAACCCCACGCACACGAGGACCATGCACCAGTCCAGCATCACCTCCGCCATTAGAGCCTCGACCCGAGCCCCTGCAAACACAAATGGAGGCGAGGGAAGGAGAAGAAGAGAGGCCAGGTGTGAGGAGGAAGAAGTAGCACCTCGGCCATTTTATAGCTCGAGATCGGTGTACGGTGGGCGGAGTCCACCAGCGCCGCTCGTCGCTCGACCGCCGGTGTTCGGAGGCGAATCCGCGAGCATTGCCAACAGCACGCTGGCCCGCGAGGTGAGTGCACGCTGCACCGGCAGCTAGCACGCCGCGCACTACGGCAGTACGGCCTAGATGCCCTACGAGCTAGCCATCGCCGGTGGAGAAAGCGTGGGAAAGCACGCGGGAGAGAGGAGAAGAGAGAACCGGAGGTAGAAGAAGAGACTGACAGTGGGTCCATGCCCGACCTGTCGGCCAGTGAGAGCACTGTGCTCTCGGGTGCAACCAGCATATTTGTAAATTTAGAAAATGCCATTTCTAAATTTACTATGTCTGAGAGTAGAAATATCTCGTTTTCCACGACAGTAGATTTTTATTTTCCCGTGCCACACCAGTGTTTAACACTGCAGTATACATCACTATTTACTCATACACTATAGTAGCTTTTATTTGCATTATTAGAGAAGTAAGAATTTTTTGGTATTATCTTTTTGTGGCAGTAGTAGACATTATGGCAACCCTTAACAAATCTCGAGGACGAGATTTTTCTTAAGGGGGGTAGTGTTGTAACAACCCAAAAATTTAGCAATGTTTTATTAACTAAAATATTGCCAGTTAATTAAAATTTTGCCTTTTGTTGTATGTTCCTTTGGTTTTCAGAACCATTCTTGTTCTGATATGTTGGATGTTTTTACCCCTAGTGAAAACTTTCCCAGCTAATATTAGACCCCCCTTTGCACTCATTAAAAACTTTGCTTATATCAGCAGGATTAATTATAAATTGTCTCCCTAGATTTATCTTCTCTATATAAATGGTTGCCCTTAGTTATAAGGCCTCTTTTGAACTGCAACCACTTGATAAATTTATTTAAAATTTCAACCAGAATTTGGAGATGTCAAGTAATACTATTAGATCACTTTTATGCAAGAATATAATTATTTCATTTAATATTGTGAGCTCCACAACATGTTTTCCAATCTGGTCCAGTAGGCCAAATTGCACTACAACCCCTTCATATATGCCTGTATAGCTTCCACCAAAATTATGGGATGTTCTTCGCAGTATGTTATTCAACTTTATGCAAAAACCCTTTTAGGTCCTTTGGAGAATTTGAGTGAACCAACCTCTTTTCCATTCTGGTCTAGTTTGGTATTTTGCACTGCAACCCTAGTTTATTTTGCTCCAGTGCTATTGAGCTTCCTCATGCTTATAGGCTTTCTTGCAAAACCCTTAAGTCCAGAAGAGTGGGCCTATTGGGATATATTTTGGGCATGAAACAATGCTCTGCATTTTCTGTCCAGAACTGAAGTTTTGCAAAACTTGCACTAGCAAGTTTCTGTTTTTTCCCAATTAGCCTTGCCATCACCTCTTTCACCTAAGGAGGCTATGATTTGGAGAGTTTGACCACTAGTGGAGATGCCCCTATGCCCATAGCATTTGGTCGAGCACCTTGTGCGCATGACCAGGGCTGGCATAGTGTCAGGGATATGGTTAGTAGGTATAAACCGGCTATTGTAAACCGGCTTAGTTATATTATACTTGGTTTTAATATTTTAGTAGAGACTACGGCCCGTGAGATTTCAAGGCCCATGTATAGAAGTATGGTTTGTAAACCGCCAAGAGATGTAACTTGAGAGGTAAGAAAGAAAAGATAGAGACCGAGGCGGACACGATTATGAGCCGGCCTCGGGACTCTGTAAACCGGACCAGGCGTTGCCTCTATATAAAGGGATGGCCTGGACGGTTCAGAGAGAAGCAACAATCAATCCGTCGAGACACAGGCAAAGCGAATCCGCTCCCTGTAAACCGACGCCCAAGCAATACCAAACCAACTAGACGTAGGCTTTTACCTTCTCCGAAGGGGCCGAACTAGTATAAATCCTTTGCGTCCTTTGTGTGCCATGAATCCTTTCAAGCTAACCCGTACGATGGTTCCATCATCAAGTCCGCTAAACCGGACATCTGCCGTGTTATTTCCACGACAGTTGGCGCCCACCGTGGGGCCTGCGCACGATGGTTTCGAGTTCTTGAAAGGCGGCTTCGAAGGGTTAAAGGGTTACGCAGTTGGCCGGATGACCAAGAGTCGTCGTGGCCGGATCTACATCGACGATGCGGGTTGGGGACCGGAGGCCGATTCGATCGAATACGGGTACCGGGTCCCCTTCGGCAGCATCCAAGTCTTCATCGGCAAAATTGGTGAACCGGGACCTGAGCCGGACACCCTCCCCAACATCGTCGAGCCGGCTCAGCGTGCGAGATCGGCCCGGATTCAGCCTGCCATGAAGCATGTGTTCGTTGGAGCAATTCACGGAGGCCGAGCCGAGGACGGATCGGAATCTGATGGTGCAACAGTCGTCTACTCAGATGACGAATCTTCATCCGGGGAAACTGAATCTCTGTATCAGTTGCGGGACGGCCGGTCTGAGGGCGAGTCCGATGGAAACAGTATTCCGGACCCCTTTGACCCGCCAAACCGGGTGGCGGTCTTCATGGCCGGTTCACAACCCCCGATGAACGGAACGACAGCAGAAGCTGGTGCAGGGGGAAGCGGTTCAAATCCCTCCCTTACTGAAGTTCTATCCACCTTGATCGAGGAGTTCACGGCTAAGGCGGTGGAGGTCGTAGCTCCGGCAGACAAGGCGCATCATGATGCAGAGCTTCTTTAGTTGAAAGGTCGGATCGATCAGTTAAAGGAGGATTTAAAGGCGGATGGAGAGATGATAGCCATAAGACAAGCAGAGTTGGATGATCAAGCCTTTCATTTGAGGATGGAGCAGGCTTCTGTGGAAGGAGTAAGGGGGCGAAAGTATCGGTCCCGCCTACCGCCGGGTTACGAATCCGCGAATTTGTTCAGGACACCTGGGGCTGGGGCCAGTAATAATCCGGCCTTAAACCGGAGAACACCCCCGGCTCGGGATGAGCCGGTTCAACAGCCCGCCGCAGAACAGGAGCGTCGGATTACATCGGCGCCTTATGTTCCTGTCCCTCCAGGGCACTATTCAAACCCTTTGGATAGTATTGCTGCAGCGGCGGCGCGGTTGGCCGCTTTACCCGTGGAAGAAACGTCTCCGGTGGCGATAGAGGCGCGCAGGGCCCAGAAGCTACTTAATACTGCGTTAATACAACA
Source organism: Secale cereale (assembly GCA_902687465.1). Taxonomy (NCBI): domain Eukaryota; kingdom Viridiplantae; phylum Streptophyta; class Magnoliopsida; order Poales; family Poaceae; genus Secale; species Secale cereale. The sequence continues at coordinate 319,303,189 of LR738713.1, forward strand.
GCAAGCGTACTCTCATAGCAGGGAAAGGTTACATTCAACACCGCGTCCCAACCGAAGTTATTCTAGACATTGGGAGGAGCCAGAAGTGTCTAGCAGTGAGCGCAGGAGACATCAGCGCAGGCAGGATAATCCGGCAAGGGCGGAGATGCCAGCCCCAGACCTAAACCGGCCTAGATCGGAGGCCAGGGAGGAAATTCGTCAATCGACACCGGTTCACACAGCCACTGCAGGAACGGGAGCTACGGCGAGTTCCTTCGGAATACAATGTCTTGCCCCCGCTCTACGGAGTGTTAAGTTGCCCAAGGATTTCAAAGGGCCCCGCAAGGTGCCTAATTACACAGCCGATTTACCGCCAGAAGCCTGGGTGGAAAGTTATGAGATGGCCATGGAGATGTTAGACGTGGATGAACCGGCTTGTGCTAAATATTTCACTATGATGCTTGAGGGCACGGCCCGGACCTGGTTAAAAGCTCTGCCCCCGAATTCTATTGGGTCATGGGGGGAACTGCGCAGTCAGTTCATTAAAAACTTCAAGGATACATGCAAGCAGCCGATGTCAGTGATAGATTTAGCAGCCTGTGTACAAGGAGAGCAGGAGTCTACAGCAGCTTGGGTACGCAGAGTGGCAGAGATTTTACACTCCTCGAATGGCATCAACCCTAGCACAGCAATTGTAACATTGGAGAACAATTGCCGGTTTGAATCGTTAAAGTTAAAGCTCGGACGGCTTAAAAGGGACTGCAATGACATGGGGACTTTAATGAGCGCCCTGGTGAAATACGGAGACTCGGATAATACAAAGTATCCGGAAGCAGAAGGAGATAAAGCGGGGAAGGCCAGCAAGTCTGGTAAACCGGCGCCAGTTAATCCGGTTACTTCAAGCTTTTTGGGTAAACGGAAGGCAGAAGGTAGTTCCGATTTTGTGGCTAATACTCAAGTTCAAGGCGGTTTTCAGGGTAATCCGGCGAATTCTACTCTCCAAACCGGCGGAGGAGATCCGGGCTGGGAGCAGGAGTTGGATCGACCCTGTCCAAAGCATAGCGGAAGGGGGAAAATAGCAAGGCATACTATGAGAGAATGCATACCCTTTATGAAGGCAGTGAATGGCCGTTTTAATCCTCCTAGCCGGCCCCCGCACGGCGGTTCAGGGCCGGGATTTTATGGTTCGGGACATCAGGGGAACAGTTCCGGATCAGGATATAGGGGCAACAACGGTGGTTATCAACCCCGGCCAGGCGGCCAGAGTAATCAAGGAAATTATAACGGTCAGGGGAATCAATCACATCATCAAGGTGGTTACAATGGTCAGAATAATCAGCAGCAGGGCCACGGGAGTTATAATAATCAAGGAAACCAGCAGCAGCAGCGTCAGCAGCAGCAGCCACAATCCGGGTATCAGAGTAACCCGAAGGAGTTAAGTAGTGGGCAGTATCATGTCTTCACCACAAGTCTGTGCAAACGAGACCAGAAGGTGTTAAAGCGGGTTGTTAATGCAGTGGAACCGGCGACACCGCAATTTCTCCGATGGTCGGAACAGCCCATTGTATGGAGCAGAGAGGACCACCCATTACGGGTGGATAATCCGGGTCATTTAGCCTTGGTGGTAGCACCTCAGGTGGGAGGATACAAGTTTACTAAAGTCCTCATGGACGGGGGTAGCAGTATCAATATACTGTATTACGAGACTTTCCGTCGAATGGGTCTGACAGATAAAAAGTTAAGAACGTCAAACACAGTGTTTCACGGGGTGGTCCCAGGTAAGTCAGCTTATCCAGTTGGTAAGATTGACTTAGAGGTTACCTTTGGAGATGAGTACGATTCCAGATCGGAGATGATCACTTTTGAAGTTGTCAAAATTAAAAGTCCATATCATGCTTTGTTTGGAAGGACGGTTTATGCTAAATTTATGGCTAGGCCATGTTATGTTTACTTGCAGCTTAAGATGCCGGGTCATAAGGGCACGATCACAGTTCATGGCAGTCGTAAGATAGCGGTGGAATGCGAGGAAGGTGATGCAGCTTATGCAGAAGCGGTGTGTGCCACGGAAGAGTTAAAATTCTATAAAGATAATGTTGATCCGGCAGATATGACTCCGCTGAAGAAACCAACTACCGAGCATGATCCGGCATTGAAGTTCAAGTCAGCGGAAGAGACTAAGCAGGTTGATTTTGTGCCCGGAGACTCATCTAAACAGTTCACCATCAGCGCTAACCTTGATCCCAAATAGGAAAGCGCGCTCATCGAGTTCATCCGTGAGAACCGGGATATCTTTGCATGGAAGCCTTCTGACATGCCAGGTATACCGAGGGAACTCGCTGAGCACAAGTTGAACATTGATCCAAAGTTTAAACCGGTAAAACAGTATCTACGCCGCTTCAATGAGGAGAGGCGCAAGGCTATAGGAGAGGAAGTGGCCAGACTTTTGGCAGCAGGGTTCATAGTGGAAGTTTTTCATCCGGAATGGTTGGCTAATCCGGTGCTGGTTTTAATGAAGAATGGGAAGTGGAGGATGTGTGTGGATTATACAGACCTCAATAAAGCTTGCCCAACTGATCCTTTTGCTCTACCTCGCATTGATCAGATTATTGATGCCACAGCAGGGTGTGAGCGGCTGAGTTTTTTGGATGCATATTCAGGGTATCACCAGATCAAAATGGCAGTTGAAGATCAAGAGAAGACAGCTTTCATAACTCCCTTTGGTGCTTTTTGCTATGTATCTATGCCCTTTGGGCTCAAGTGTGCGCAGGCAACCTATCAGCGTTGCGTCCAGAATTGTTTGAAAGGACAGATAGGAAGGAACGTGCATGCTTATGTGGATGATATTGTGGTCAAATCAAAGGAAGAAAGAACAATGATAGAGGACCTCAAAGAAACCTTTGATAATCTTCAAGCTTACAGGATGATGCTTAATCCGGAGAAATGTGCTTTTGGTGTTCCGGCTGGTAAGCTTCTGGGATTCTTGGTCTCGAACAGGGGAATAGAAGCCAACCCAGAGAAGATCAAGGCCATCACATCTTTGACAAAACCGGTTTGCATCAATGACGTTCAGCGCATAGCGGGCCGGATCACGGCGCTAAGCCGGTTCATCAGTCGATTGGGGGAGAAGGCAATCCCGCTTTATCAAATGTTAAGGAAAACGGACCGGTTCATTTGGAGTGAGGAGGCAAATGCAGCGTTTCAGAATTTGAAACGGCAGTTAGCAAAACCACCGGTTTTAGCTACTCCCATTGATAAGGAGCCTTTGCTGTTATATGTTGCTGCGAATACACGGGCAGTCAGCGTTGCGATTGTGGCTGAGCGCAAGGAAGCAGGGAAGGAACATCCGGTTCAGCGCCCGGTTTATTATGTGAGTGAAGTACTCATTGAGTCTAAACAAAGGTACCCACATTGGCAGAAGTTGGTTTATGGGGTGTTCATGGCAAACCGGAAACTGAAGCATTACTTCCAAGGGCATCCAATAACTGTGGTCAGTTCAGCTCCGTTGGGAGATATAATCCAGAACAGGGAAGCTACGGGAAGGGTAGCCAAGTGGGCTATTGAGCTCAGTCCGCATGAGTTGAAGTATGTACCACGTACTGCTATAAAGTCTCAGGCACTGGTCGACTTCATCAATGACTGGACAGAATTGCAGACTCCTGAGGAGAAGCCGGATCTTACTTATTGGACGATTCACTTTGACGGTTCAAAACAGTTGGAGGGCTCGGGGGCTGGAGTTGTGTTAACTTCCCCCAGAGGTGATAAATTTTGCTATGTCCTCCGCTTATTATTTCCTTCTACTAATAATGCAGCAGAATATGAAGCATTACTTCATGGTTTGCGATTGGCAAAGGAGATGAATTTGAGCCGGGTTAAGTGCCTGGGCGATTCAGATTTAGTGGCCCAGCAAGTTTCGGGCAAGTGGGATTCAAGGGATCCCCTCATGGCGGCTTATCGGCGAGAGGTTGAAGCGGTCGCAGGATACTTCAAGGGATATCAGGTGGATCATATAGACCGGCGGAGGAACGAAGCGGCCGACGCTTTAAGCCGGCTAGGGTCGCAACGTAAACCGGTGCCACCAAACACCTTTTTGGATGAATTGCACAGTCCTTCGGTTCAAGTACCTTCGGAGAACGACCTAGCTGTTCCGGACCCAGAAGCACAGTTAGTTGCATCACTCCATATGATTCCGGATTGGACGATACCCTATTTGGCGTACTTATGCCGAGGAGAGTTACCGGAGGACGAAGAGGAAGCACGGCAGATAATCCGGCGTTCCAAGTCTATGACAATTGCAAACGGAGAACTGCACCATCGTAGCACTTCTGGAATATTTCAACGATGTGTTTCAGCTGAGGAAGGTTGTGAGATTCTAAGGGAGATTCAAGAAGGGGATTGTGGTCATCATGCCGGATCAAAGTCTTTAGTGGCTAAAGCATTCCGACATGGCTTCTATTGGTTAACCGCGCATTCAGATGCGGCGGATCTGGTCCGAAAGTGTGATGCTTGTCAGAAGTTCTCAAGACGTGCTCTTGTTCCGGCACAGGAACTCCGGATGATACCAATAACTTGGCCTTTTGCAACTTGGGGGCTTGACATGGTTGGTCCTTTCAAGAGATCCCAAGATCAGAAAACTCATCTACTTGTAGCAGTAGACAAGTTTACAAAGTGGGTTGAAGCGGAGCCTATAAGCAAGTGTGATGCGGCAACAGCGGTCAAATTCATCAAAAAAGTGATATTCCGGCTTGGCTTTCCACACAGCATCATCACAGATAATGGCACCAATTTATCACAGGGTGAGATGGAAGAATTCTGTCAACGGGAGCATATTCGTTTGGACGTGTCTTCTGTGGCTCACCCCCAATCCAATGGTCAGGCCGAAAGGGCAAATCAGGAGATTTTGCGAGGAATCAAACCCCGGCTTATGACACCTTTGCAGAGAACCCTAGGTTGTTGGGTTGAAGAATTGCCATCCGTTCTTTGGAGTATTAACACTACACCAAACCGGTCTACAGGGTATACACCCTTCTTCATGGTTTACGGCGCAGAAGCAGTTCTTCCAAGTGACATACGCCATGACTCACCAAGGGTAGCGGCCTATGTGGAAGCTGTTAATGAGGAGTCAAGACAAGACGGTTTAGACCGGTTGGATGAAGAGCGTGATATAGCTGCAGCACGTTCGGTGATTTATCAGCAAGCTCTGCGCAGATATCATAGCCGCCGGATTAGAACCAGGACATTCCAGGAGGGTGACTTGGTACTCCGGCTCATCCAAGATCAAACAGATATGCACAAGCTATCCCCGCCATGGGAAGGGCCCTTTGTGGTCAGCAAAAATTTACACAACGGTTCATATTACTTGGTGGACATTCGAGAACACAAGGATTCACGGACATCGGAAGAGGAGACGAAGAGGCCGTGGAACATCGCCCATTTACGGCCATACTATACTTGAGCTATGTGCTCCAATGTATCCTATGTATATATTGTGAATAATGAATAAACCGGCACCCTCGGTAAACCGGGGGCTCAGCCCTTTCTCCATATACACAAATCTTGTGATAAATAACCATATCAGTTTGTTATCAAATATCATATTTCAATGTTGGCCGGTTTAGAAACTAATTTTTGCAGAATATGTGAAGGAGCAACAGAACTCTTGGGAACAGGAGATTATATCCGGTTCAAGAAGAGAAGACTCCATAAAACGAAAACCCACAGGTTCAAAACAGAACAATGGAGGCCCCCTGGGAGTTGGTATCATCCGCTCCCAGTGATCGGATTAAGTTTCATAAATTCTTGCAACCCTCTGAAAAGTTGGACAAGTCCACATTCAGTGATTGGTTTAGATTGACCCACCGGTTCAGGAGGAACCCTGGAGGCCCCTTGGAACAGATGGTTTGCCCACGTTCCATTGATCGGATCTTATTTACAAATTCTTTCGGCCCCCTGAACAATTGATAGGCTCACGTTCAGTGATTGGCTAGGCCCCTTGGGACAGATGGTTTGCCCACGTTCCATTGATCGGATCTTATTTACAAATTCTTTCGGCCCCCTGAACAGTTGATACGCTCACGTTCAGTGATTGGCTAGGCCCCTTGGGACAGATGGTTTTGCCCACGTCCCATTGATCGGATTGGTTTTTATTTGCGGTTCTATCGGCCCTCTGAACAGTCGATACGCTCACGTTCAGTGATTGGCTAGGCTCCTTGGGACAGTAGGTTTGCCCACGTCCCATTGATTGGCTGAACCTTGCTTTGAGCCTGGCAGCTCTTTGAAAAAGCCTCGACTACATGGTCTGATTTACAAAAATTGTGTGTTTCTTGGTGTTTTTTGTGTTCTATAACCTTTTAAACCGAGTGGAACAGCTCCAGAAGTTGACCACCTATCCATAAAGTTATAAGTCTGGGTCATGAACACCAGCGAGAGTTAAACCGGCGTTCATCATAACCCGGATCGACCTTCATGAGGAACCAACAAATTGGCAGTACTTGATCAGTTATAATGACCGGTGTTTTTTTTTAAACCGGCCTGGTTTTGACTATAAGTCACCAGTATGAGACAAAACAATGACCGGAGTTTATTAACCCGGCCCAATTGTGATCAAGCCCGGTGTTCCTTAAAACCCGGATGGCGTATCAGGCACAAGTTACAATTTTCTGAAACAAGACGAGCCGGATTTATCGACAAAATGGACCGGAGAGTTTCAAGTGTCTATTAGGATTGATGAAGACCGATTAAAGTGACTTTAAAGTCCTGACCGGTTTAAAGTATATGGGCCACATACATCTCAGGTATGCCAGTTATCTTTAGTATAAAGATATGTTTATTGGATGTTTTAAGAGAACAGGTTAACCCGTTCAGTGGAAGCCACTAGGACATATTTTTCGATATTTTTATATGAACAGAAGAAAGCAACCGCATCAGGCAACAGGTTAACGGATGAATACTTCATAAAGACAAAATGTCGGATCACAGCACATTAAGTCTGAGCTAAACCTATTACAAGGCATAAAAAGCCCAATAGTTGGAAGCATTGTTTGGATAACAATCATGGTTACAGCTATAGAATTCAAGATTGTGCCTCTCCTTGCTGAGATGGTTGGCCACCGTCTTGATCCGGAACGTCTTCATCCTCGTGAAGCGGTTGGAAGTCCGGTGCACGCCAATCAATCTTTGCCAAGGCACGGAAATATACTTCATCGTTGATAAGCTCAACAGGATCAATATCAGGAGCAAAGGTGTGAGGACGAACCGGCGGAATTAAGTTTACAATATCGTAAACCGGTCGCTCCACCCGCTCGTTCTGCAGGTTGTATGATGGATGATATCGCGACAAATCAGATTCCACCGCAAGCTTGCTGGCAAGGGGACGCATCTCCTTTGTCAGGGCGTAAAGATCTTTTTCATTGAAGGTAGAACCGTCCTCCTTGGTATCAGGAAATCCGGTTAACACCTCCTCCGGATCAAGGTCCGGGACCCAAGCTTTAGCCCTTGTAAGGGCCAGAAGAGCACCTCCTCGAGCGGCCGATTTCTTAACTTCCTCAAGACGAGCCGGTAGAATGGACAAACTATTCAAAGTATCCTGGATAGTTGAAGGAGCCGGTTTGCCAAATGAAGTGGCACTGATAATCCTTTGTGTTCCAGAGTACAACTGTTCGACCAAGGTATAGCAGGCTTTGAGTTTTTTCCGCAAGTCGTCCCCAAGATGGGAGACACGGCGCCCTACATACAAACAATAATAGTTAAACCGGTACAAGGCACAGGTTACACAGAAAGACGAGTTCAGATTATACTTACCAAAAATAGCAGAGGTCATCAAGTCAATTTGGCGCTTTAACCCGATCAATTCTTCAGTAACCGGATTAAGTGGTCCTTCAGCATCCTGAACAAGTTTTTCAAGATCTTTTTTCTGGACCTCAAAAGTAGTCCGCTCCTCTTCAAAGTATTTTTTCAAGTCTTCAGCAGTCTTTAAACTCACTTGAAGTTCTTTCTTAGCCTTTGAAGCGGCTGACTCAGTCTCCGTAAACCGGCTTCGAAGTTCGTTGATCTCCAGAGCATTCCGGTTCAGCTCAGCCTGCAGACAAAGTTCAAAAGCAAGATTAGAAATTACAAGTCTCAAGCACACAACCAAGTTGTCTACTTGACACTTGGGGGCTAATGGCAGTTGAAGCAATATAGCAAAGACAATTTGAAATTGCAAGTCTCAAGCACACAACCAAGTTGTCTACTTGACACTTGGGGGCTAATGGCAGTTGAAGCAATGCACCAAAGACAATTTGAAATTACAAGTATCAACTACATAACCAAGTTATCTACTTGATACTTGGGGGCTAATGTATAGATCAGCAGTTCAAACTACAAAGTTCCGGATCACCTTCAGTAAAGCAGCTAAACCGGAACTTGGGGGCTGCTAAGAGATAGAGATGTGTCAAAAAAGCAAAGTCAGAAGAGGAAACTTACTTCGTATTTTTCTCTCATCAAGTTTACCAAGCTGGCTTCATAATCCCGGCTGCTGTGGAGCCGGTTCAGATACCCGGAATAAATGTCTTGAGCACTCATGCTGGAAAGACTGGATATGTCAGTACTCCATTTCCCTTTCTCTTGAGCTATCTTTTCCGCTTTAGCTGTATGTTTTGCTAAAACGGTTGGCTCAGCTGGAGCAACATAAGCGGTGCCAGTAACCACGACATCAGGAGAAGTGGGTACATTGGGGGGAGTAACGTCAACATGAGCCGGATCAGGAGACGCCGGGTTAACTTGAGGAGAATTAACCCGGGCCGGACTTGGTGGATCTTGGACGTTTTCCGTAAGAGGAGTTTCAAGAGCAGGTTCTTCAACAGGAGCTGCAGGAGTACCTTCTGGAGGAACAACTGTGGACGGATTAATAACCGGATCATCAGCAGAAGGGTCAGCAACAGGCTTATTCGCCTTGGGCTTTTTGCTGGGTTTCGGTTT
>LR738713.1:319312132-319328010 GCA_902687465.1 Secale cereale
CCGGCTTCGAAGTTCGTTGATCTCCAGAGCATTCCGGTTCAGCTCAGCCTGCAGACAAAGTTCAAAAGCAAGATTAGAAATTACAAGTCTCAAGCACACAACCAAGTTGTCTACTTGACACTTGGGGGCTAATGGCAGTTGAAGCAATATAGCAAAGACAATTTGAAATTGCAAGTCTCAAGCACACAACCAAGTTGTCTACTTGACACTTGGGGGCTAATGGCAGTTGAAGCAATGCACCAAAGACAATTTGAAATTACAAGTATCAACTACATAACCAAGTTATCTACTTGATACTTGGGGGCTAATGTATAGATCAGCAGTTCAAACTACAAAGTTCCGGATCACCTTCAGTAAAGCAGCTAAACCGGAACTTGGGGGCTGCTAAGAGATAGAGATGTGTCAAAAAAGCAAAGTCAGAAGAGGAAACTTACTTCGTATTTTTCTCTCATCAAGTTTACCAAGCTGGCTTCATAATCCCGGCTGCTGTGGAGCCGGTTCAGATACCCGGAATAAATGTCTTGAGCACTCATGCTGGAAAGACTGGATATGTCAGTACCCCATTTCCCTTTCTCTTGAGCTATCTTTTCCGCTTTAGCTGTATGTTTTGCTAAAACGGTTGGCTCAGCTGGAGCAACATAAGCGGTGCCAGTAACCACGACATCAGGAGAAGTGGGTACATTGGGGGGAGTAACGTCAACATGAGCCGGATCAGGAGACGCCGGGTTAACTTGAGGAGAATTAACCCGGGCCGGACTTGGTGGATCTTGGACGTTTTCCGTAAGAGGAGTTTCAAGAGCAGGTTCTTCAACAGGAGCTGCAGGAGTACCTTCTGGAGGAACAACTGTGGACGGATTAATAACCGGATCATCAGCAGAAGGGTCAGCAACAGGCTTATTCGCCTTGGGCTTTTTGCTGGGTTTCGGTTTACTGGAAAAACATGCAAAATAAGTTAGTACTATAAAGTAAAAAGGGTGTCATAAACCGGAAAAGGCGAAGAAAGTTACCCTAGGACGGTCTTCAAAGGAGGAAGCTGCATAGCGGTCGATTCGCCGGAAGAAGACAGCGGAGTTTCCTGATAGTCAGGATCAGACGGTTTAAGGGGTTTTCGGATAAGTCCAGCCTTGGGATGAAGAAGAGTCGGAGAGAGTATCACCTCAGCACGGCGTTTTCGAACCGGAGTTAAGGAGATTCCAGATGACTCCACCGCAAGGCCACTATGGCGAGTGGTCCGGCGAAAGGCTTCGTACTGTTGCTTCTTCAAATTAAAGTTAGGGTCTAACTTAGCATAAGGATGAGAAAATTGATATTTCCTGATGGTCCGACGACTTTTTTGAGGAAGAGGTTCTGAATCAGAAGAAATAAGAGTTACCTCAATCTCGGTCGGATTATCACCTTCAGGCAGTTCCTGTGAAAAGGTATCATTAGATATGATTACAAGTGCATAGAAGCAAGAATTTAAACCGGAATAAAGCATACCTCGGAGTCCGGATCATCATCCTCAGTAGGAGAACCGACATCGACGGCTGCTTTCCTCTTTTTGTTTGCAGGGGTCTTCCGGCGAGCCTGTTTTACGGTTTTTTCCTGAGGCTTTCTCCTCCAGAAGGGGTCATCAGCCTAATTGAAAAAGCAACGGCAATTGAAAGATGGTTCAAAGAGGACGGTTTACAAGTACAGGGCAAAGAAAAACTTACTTCAGGCAGCTTATTCTTCTTGAAGTACGGGGCCAAGCCAACTTTAGCGCAATCTGTTAAGGAAGGATTGACAATCTTCTTGGCTGACTCCACTACCTCCGATTCAGAAAGCTTATCCTTGGTAAACCTCTGAGGATCATCTGGTTTACCAGAGTATTTGCACATTAGCTTAGGACGCCGGCATAAGGGAAGGATTCTCCAAGATAGCCAGCAGCGAAGGAAATCAGTGCCGATCAGACCATTTGCCATGAAAGCTCTCAGCTTGGAGAGCTGTGATGAGAACCGGGTCCGTTCAGCAGCACTAAGCCGTTGCGGCAAGGGGTGATTCGCCAGAATACGAGTTTCGCGATAACCCGGCAAAGGATTTTCACCTTCAGGTGAAGTGTCTACACAATAAAACCAGGACTTGTTCCAATCTTTTGGATGAGTATGTAAAGCGGCGTGAGGAAAGACTACATCCCTCCTCTTCTGAATACTAATCCCACCAAGTTCTTGGTGAGGTCCGCCGGTAAATTCAGTGCGCCGGTTTAAATGAAAGAAATCCCGAAATAAATCAACTGAAGGTTCCTCTTGCAGATACACCTCAGAAAATACTTGGAAATCACAAATGTTTGAAACGGAATTGGGTCCGATATCCTGTGGGTGTAGCTGCAAAGCGGCAAGAACATCCCGAAAAAACCTTGAACCGGGGGGAGAGAAGCCTCTAGAAATGTGGTCCAAAAACACGATGACTTCCCCGGATCTAGGAGTAGGAGGGCATTCATTACCCGGAGCACGCCATTTTAACTCAGATTGAGGGCCTAATGTGCCGATTTTAGACAGCTTGAGTAGGTCATCCTCAGTAACGACGGAAGGGACCCAATCGCAGGAGACATACTGCTTAGCCATTGAACAAAGTGCTGGAGAAGATAAAATACAGTAACCGATTATGAAAGTACAGTAATCCGGAATCTATTTATGAAAATTACGCAACGGTTTAAACTGAGGACTAGTTGGCATGGTTAAACCGGCAATCATAAAACAAGTTATATCATTTCCGGTTTATGGCAGTTGAAGAGGAACAGTTCAACCATTGCGTCAAATTACAGAGTTTTTTGCAAAAGTAAACCGGAACATAATTAGCGAGTCTACCAAGGAGAAAAACAGGTTTCCGAAAGATTGCTAAGGGGGAAAGATCTGAGTATGCTGAGGAAAAAGAAACTAATCTAAGAGTATGCAAGGAAAGCTACAAAGACTTTATACTAAAAAAGAGGGATTTACATGCCAGACAGGAGTGATGAAGATTTGAGGCATCTACAGCAGGGTAAAAATGGAGAAGATCGAAAAAACAAGATCATTACGGGTCGCGGGCTCAAGATCGAACAAGATGAAGCTTTGCTAAAAGTTCTAATGGCGGAGCGGATAAATCTACAGCATTATGTATAGATGGCGAGATCTAAGCTAGTACTAAGCGGAAGATCTGTTGACTGGGCCTAAAGGTCACAAATTCTCTATGAGGAATGTATCTACGAAGAAAGAGGTGAAGCTTTCGTTGGAAGCCCTAATGGCGGAAGAACAAGGAGGAGCGCTGGCAGATGCAGATCAACAATAAGGAGGATGAACATACCTGAGACAGCAAGAATCGACGGCGGAGATTGATCTGGTCGAAGCTCAGGTTGATGCAGCGGCCGGGCGAGGACTAGAGATCCGGCGGTCGTCGGCGGCGGTTTGAGCTCGGGCGGCGACGGAGGAAGAAGACGCAGGAAGAGGACGAAGTGAGAAGGAGGTAATGAATGAGGGGTGGCAGTATTTATAACCAGGAGTCAGATCTGAAACGACAAGTGCGAGAATCGAGGAGACAGAAAATCGGATAAAGATCCCGTGACGCCTCGATCTTCGGGATAACCCTTAAAATACGCTACAGTACAGCTCACGGCGTTAAATGCGGAGATGATGTCATTGTCAGACTTTAATGATCTTGGAGGATGACGTCAGAGCCGGTTTACAAAAAGATGAAGACAAAGAAGACTGATGTGAACAAGTTCAAATCATTCTGGGGCCTAATGTCAGGGATATGGTTAGTAGGTATAAACCGACTATTGTAAACCGGCTTAGTTATATTATACTTGGTTTTAATATTTTAGTAGAGACTACGGCCCGTGAGATTTCAAGGCCCATGTATAGAAGTATGGTTTGTAAACCGCCAAGAGATGTAACTTGAGAGGTAAGAAAGAAAAGACAGAGACCGAGGCGGACACGATTATGAGCCGGCCTCGGGACTCTGTAAACCGGACCAGGCGTTGCCTCTATATAAAGGGACGGCCTGGACGGTTCAGAGAGAAGCAACAATCAATCCGTCGAGACACAGGCAAAGCGAATCCGCTCCCTGTAAACCGACGCCCAAGCAATACCAAACCAACTAGACGTAGGCTTTTACCTTCTCCGAAGGGGCCGAACTAGTATAAATCCTTTGCGTCCTTTGTGTGCCATGAATCCTTTCAAGCTAACCCGTACGATGGTTCCATCATCAAGTCCGCTAAACCGGACATCTGCCGTGTTATTTCCACGACACATAGTTTTTGATTCACACGGTGGACTTGAACCCCTGACCTAGCAGCCATGTCAGCAAACCTCCTAGCTCCCTCTAGCCTGAGGCTGCTAAGTTACTTTGGCATCCACGCAGGTTTGGCCGCCCCTGGCATTTCGTCGAGCACCTGCCGTGCGTGCACAGAGCGCGGCGAGAGCGCGCGTTTTGCACATGCCGTGCCCGAGACGCCGCGTCCCTGGCATGTCTCCCCCATTCTTATACAGACCACTACAGCCTGCCGCGTTGAGCCAAGCCGCTGCCCGCACTCTCCCCCACCGCAGAGACAGCTCTGGAGCCCCACAGTGCCGCCGTTAGGTCGGCCGCGGCAGCTAGCGGGCGGCCACAGCAACTCCTGCCGTGGGCAGCGCCACCCAAGCCTCCAGCACTCGCCACCTGCCACCTGGAGCAGCACCAGATCATCCTCAAGTTCGTCCCCTAGCTCCCGTCGTCGCCATGTCGCCCTGAGCTACAGAATGGCGGCCGCCGGTGATCTTATCCATGGCCGCCGCGAAACCGCCATCGTCTAACTATTTAAGGGCGCCCCGAGCCTCTCCGCAACCTCAGACAGCCAATAGCTACCCAGCGGAGCACCCCCGAAGCAGCAAATCGACCAGGGGATGTCTGCTTCCCCAACTCCGGCGAGTACAGCCGCCGTCGCCCTCTAGTCCAATACGTTGCAACCCGAGCCCCTTGTGCCCAGCCAGCACCATCATTCGACTCCCTATACTCTTGCGGAGCCGCCCTTTAGCTCAAACGAGCTCGGGAACCACCATAGGGCGAAACCCCCAAACCCACCGAGGCCACCGTCCGTCGCGAGGATCGTCGCCGTCTCTTTCCACCACCTCCGTCGACCACATGACCATCGGGAGGACCGCACCAACCCCGCGGATCCATCCCTGCATTCGAACGCCCTCGAGGAGCCGCCGTTCGCCGGCGACGATCACCGGGGCTCCGTCCCTGTCGGGAGAAAGAGGAAGAAGGCGGGTAGACCAGTCAAATATGACAGGTGGGCCCGCAGGTCCCACCGTCAGCCCCTCACGTCCCCGACCACTGGTTTAAGTAGAGGCGCATTCCCCGAAGTACGTCTTATCTTCTCCGAAAACGTCTTCTGAGCCGATTCGTTTTCCTTTTTCTCGTTTTTATTAAAACCAGAGTTGACTGAACTTTGACTGGCAATATCTTTTAATCTATAAATCCAAATGACTTCATTCTTTGTTTGTTGTTTCCCAAATATTTTCTAGTTTATTTTCATATTTACATGAAAATTTTCCAGACAACTTTTTTGGGCTATTCTAAGTCTATGTATTGATTTTTCCTTTTATTTCTTTTAGGACTTTTGAAGAGGGAGAAAAACTTCCAAGATTCTTGGAATGCTTTTCTCCTCCCCTCTACTTGAAGGCAAGCATCTTGAACCCCGTGATAATACACGTTGTGTGTTGTTTGCGTTAACACAATAACTCCATTGATATGCCAAAATGGAGCATCATTATTTCATGCAGAAGTCTTACTCTTGCATAACTACTTGTGGTGAAAAATCTTTTCTGTTATGTTTGTGACATTGGTGGCAGTAACCACTTCTCATGCCTCATATGCCTGATGATAATTTGGACGGAGTCCGAAGGAAAGTTGTGTTCCGGTGAGCACAGCTAAGTGACTGACATCTCGTGATGACGAACGATGTGCAGTGAGGAAAGATGAAGCATGAGGGGTGGTGACCTTGTTAGAGAGCGGTGTCAAGCTATATGACACAAACCTTATAGTAAAGCTGGAACCTCCTGAGTCGACCATAGATCGAGTCTTGTTCCAGTAACCCCCATACTTGTTTCGTGCTACCACGTGTCCCTACTCCAAGTAGGGTACGGTTCAGTAAATTGTCGACCCCTGTTCTATCACACATCGTACAGAGAGGCCACGGTGGAAGATACCGGCTGCATCCGGTAGGCAGGCCACCTGGTCCGGGGGCATGGGTGTTTTGGTTGGAGCCGAAGCGGATAGCTTCCCCGGTTTTCGCGCGTGATATAAATTTTTGTGATCCCATGCTAGTCGAGGTTGTAGACTCCCGACTTAGAGTTGGCTTAACTAGTGTCGTGGGTGATTCCAGACACCGGTAAGTTAGGCTGGTGTGTGCAGTCAGGTGCGTCTTCAAATTAAAAGACCGTAGACGGAATTACTCCAGAGGGACTATAAGAAACCCGTTATACGTGGGCAAAGAGTACACCCTTTGCAGAGATATAAAACGTATTCGAATAGCCGTGTACATGGTTAAGGACTACAGTATGGGATGGGTCGAGTGTCGGTCTTAGTGTCGGTCTTCGGAGGAGAAACATTTAAGCCAGAACATTATTTATGACCTGTGACAGGTGGTGATTGTGGTTTGTTATTATTATGGACTAACCATACGTGTTCTTTGGAACGATGAGTATCCTTGGGACGGTTCTACCTCCCGGATATTTACCGTTATTTACCTTTTATTTATCAGCCCTTTATGTGATGTCGCTCAGACGTCCGACTGTGGCATTCTTTTTATTTATAAGCCCTTTATGTGATGTCGCTCAGACGTCTGACTGTGGCATTCTTTTTATTTATAAGCCCTTTATGTGATGTCGCTCAGACGTCCGACTATGGCATTCTTTTTATTTATAAGCCCTTTATGTGATGTCGCTCAGACGTCCGACCGTGGCATTCTTTTTATTTATAAGCCCTTTATGTGATGTCACTCAGACATCCGACTGTGGCATTCTTTTTATTTATAAGCCCTTTATGTGATGTCGCTCAGACGTCCGACTGTGGCATTCTTTTTATTTATAAGCCCTTTATGTGATGTCGCTTAGACGTCCGACTGTGGCATGCTTGTTATTTATTTTGTTACTACTTTTTAATTGCATATGCCTTTTACTCGAATGTCCTGCTTGAAATTATATCCTGTCACATCATTATTATCATAATGATCATGAATCATACTTGAGCATGTTTTGTCTCACCCTTATTCATAATGTTTGCGAGTACATTTAAAGTACTCACTGGCTCGTCCCTGGCTATTGTCTTGGCCAGATTCCTTGCGTGGAAGGAACGAAGCGACGACATCCCCAGAACCTATGCTTATGGAGATAGCAGCCTCACGAAGATAGGAGTTATCCTGGTCAGCCATTCCTGTGGGAAATGGAGTCCCATAGTCACCGACGTATCTCAAACCGTTTCCGCCATCAGCCACTAGAAACCTTATGTTGTACTCACAGGACAAAATGATCTTGTACTACATATTTTGTACCTTTCTTGGAGTTTCTGTAACAAGTTGGTGCCTCATCAGCTAACAGTAATCATGGGGCTGGTGAGCACAAGGGCCGCTTTTGGGAAATGAATATCCCGAAAATCTGGTCCTGACAAACTTGGTATCAGAGCCAGGCTGACCTTGGCTAATCATATCTTAGCCAGGTCCAAAAACCTAGGTTAACCACCACACCAGACCATATCCCAAACCCCAGCCAAGCTTCCCGCGTAAGATACCCACACAGTGGACCGATGACTTTGGTAGTCGGTGCCCAACCTATCAGCCTAGCTTATCGATCATGCGCCAGTGACCGACATCTAAACAGTTCCTTCCGCAAGCGTGCGAAGGAAGACTCCGTCCTTCCCTATAAATAGGGCACGCTAGCCCCAAAAACCCAATGCCACACAGCCTCTACACTCATACCGAGCTAAAATGCCAGGACCCATTGTCCACAATGAAACCACAGCAACCAACCTTGGAGGTTTTGTGACCGTGCTCACAAACCTCACCCATCGTGCCTTTGCAAAGGAAGAGCCCCCAGAATATGTTGTGTACCAAGACTCCATGGGCGGTGAAAGCCGTCAATTCTGGGCCACTATGCACATTTACGTTAGGGGTCTATAACCAGAGCGCCCCTACAGGTTCACCGGAAGGACAACTTCCTTTGAGCCACAAGCTATCCAACTAGCCGCTCGGGAGGCTATAGTTCAACTCAGGCACCTGTCGCCCAGAGTTAACTGTCGCTCATTCTACTACTATCCCAGTCGTAACGGGTATAGTAGGCCTCCCCGAGTTGCGAGCGGAGACCACGAGACGGATCCTGCATTATTGCATCTCGTACGCTATGTTAGTGTACTCGAGGAATTGTTCGATCAAATCACTCTTGATCTGATCGCAGCTCGTGGAGAACTGCTTCGACGAGCCCCAGCTAGAGGACGAGACGAGTCCGGCACCGACAACCCAGTCGTGTTGTTCGGACAACCAATCGAGTCCCCAAGGCCTGCCGCGGTTATTGACCAGAATGCCTTGGTATCTCCAGAAGTGATGCGTCACCTGTTTGGCGCATGCTCCAATGGGGTTGTAGCCAACAATCCTCGCGAGGGACATCATCACTGCCCCGACCCTCCACCTCCTCAGCCATCGCCAGCCAATCCCAATGATGAAGCTCCCGGAGAAGCTTCAGCATCCACAAGGCAAGGCCGCCTGGATATAAACGAGGTTGATTAGATCACCCGATTAGTGCCAAGCCTTTTCTAGTCCACACCCCGTGGCATTGTAACCTGTATACCGGCATGTAAATACAGTTAACTTTTGCACCCTTGCAGCGCTCGTGCACCATTATGTTAGTATGCGAACCCCTTTATTCTTTTCTCAGGTGTAACTCCCACAGCACCTCACCGACAACCCCTACAGCAAACACGTCTTTTTACAAGACGTGAGTACCTGTAGCTTTGACCCCGATCCCATAAAGCGGAACCGACGATATAGATGCCCTCACCATAACCCTATAAACCAGCCAGGCTGCTATATATAGGCCACACCGTGACCTTGCCAAGCATCCCTCACCCGGTGCTCTCCTCTCACAGCCTTTTCCATCACCATGCCGATCCCTAGTATTTACCTAAGAACCCCTGAGGCATCCCCGGGTAGTTTCATGAAGATACTATGGGATTTTACCTGCAGTACCATGGGTGCTACCCGTCCACCCCAGTATGAGCTGCTCAAATCGAGGATCACACCATCCACCTCGAAATACTGGGCAGTGGTACACATCCCCCCCCCCCGCAAACCCAAACCAAGACCCCACTGAGGTTTCCTTCATAGGGAAATCCATGCCAACTCCCCAGATGACCATCGAGGCTGCCGCTTGTGAAGCGCTTGCTCGCCTTCGATTCGCGGTGCCCTACGCCAGCAAGCGAGGATATTACTACTTTCCAAGCCGCACAGCACCCGGAGAAGCAGCATCTTTTCCTGGTGGGCGTATTGAGAGAGACCCAGTGCTAGCCAACCTTACATAGTTTGTCATCACGCAAGAGCGTTTGAACCAACGGATAATGGGGTATCTCTAGAGCCTCGCTGATTTAAATCCTCGGATCGCCATCGGCAGACCACTGAGGCCCGGGCAGGAAAAGCACATTCACCGACTGTTCAACCCACTCCCACCGATAGAAGAGGAGTGTCCCCCGGCACCAGAGACCTTTTCCCAGGACCCTGTTCATTTACCATTTATATTTTAGACGTAACGCGGGTGTAGCCGTATCTTTTTATGAGAACTGTGTGTCGCATCGTGTGTTAAATAAATCTTTCTTGTGTTGTTGCCTCTTGCCCATCTGCATAACTTATATATTTTATCTCGCAACACCACAACAGCAATAACACAACTCCGGCCACTCCACACAGTGCACTAAGTTACTAGTCCACCTACACCTGCTTCATCAACCACCTCCTTGCACACCACAGTTTCTTGAGAAGAAACTTGTGGAAATTTATTTAAGCACAAAAACGCCTACCGCACGCTAACAACCATTTGGCACCTAACACTCTCACCTAATCCCCATGATCGCCACCGCCGCGGAGAGCTAGCACTCGAGCCGCCGCATCACGACGATCGTCGAGGATCATCGCACACAAGAGCGCAGATACCCCCAGCAATGCCGCCAACCCCACGCACACGAGGACAATGGACCAGTCCGGCATCACCTCCGCCATTAGAGCCTCAACCCGAGCCCCTGCAAACACAAATGGAGGCGAGGGAAGGAGAAGAAGAGAGGCCAGGTGTGAGGAGGAATAAGTAGCACCTCGGCCGTTTTATAGCTCGAGATCGGTGTACGGTGGGCGGAGTCCACCAGCGCCGCTCGTCGCTCGACCGCCGGTGTTCGGAGGCGAATCCGCGAGCAATGCCGACAGCACACTGGCCCGCGAGGTGAGTGCACGCTGCACCGGCAGCTAGCACGCCGTGCACTACGGCAGTACGGCCTAGATGCCCTACGAGCTAGCCATCGCCGGTGGAGAAAGCGCGGGAAAGCACGCGGGAGAGAGGAGAAGAGAGAACCGGAGGTAGAAGAAGAGACTGACAGTGGGTCCAGGCCCCACCTGTCAGCCAGTGAGACTGTGCTCTCGGGTGCAACCAGCGTATTTGTAAATTTAGAAAATGCCATTTCTAAATTTACTATGTCCCAGAGTAGAAATATCTCGTTTTCCACGACAGTAGATTTTTCTTTTCCCGTGCCACGTCAGTGTTTAACGCTGCAGTATACATCACTGTTTACTCATACACTATAGTAGCTTTTATTTGCATCATTAGAGCAGTAAGAATTTTTTGGTATTATCTTTTTGTGGCAGTAGTAGACATTATGGCAACCCTTAACAAATCTCGAGGACGAGATTTTTCTTAAGGGGGGTAGTGTTGTAACACACCAAAAATTTAGCAATGTTTTATTAACTAAAATTTTGCTAGTTAATTAAAATTTTGCCTTTTGCTGTATGTTCCTTTGATTTTCAGAACCATTCTTGTTCTGATATGTTGGATGTTTTTACCCCTAGTGAAAACTTTCCCAGCTAATATTAGACCCCCCCTTTGCACTCATTAAAAACTTTGCTTATATCAGCAGGATTAATTATAAATTGTCTCCCTAGATTTATCTTCTCTATATAAATGGTTGCCCTTAGTTTTAAGGCCTCTTTTGAACTGCAACCACTTGATAAATTTATTTAAAATTTCAACCAGAATTTGGAGATGTCAAGTAATACTATTAGATCACTTTTATGCAAGAATATAATTATTTCATTTAATTTTTTGAGCTCCACAACATGTTTTCCAATCTGGTCCAGTAGGCCAAATTGCACTACAACCCCTTCATATATGCCTGTGTAGCTTCCACCAAAATTATGGGATGTTCTTAGCAGTATGTTATTCAACTTTATTCAAAAACCCTTTTAGGTCCTTTGGAGAATTTGAGTGAACCAACCTCTTTTCCATTCTGGTCTAGTTTGGTATTTTGCACTGCAAACCTTGTTTATTTTGCTCCAGTGTTATTGAGCTTCCTCATGCTTATAGTCTTTCTTGCAAAACCCTTAAGTCCAGAAGAGTTGGCCTATTGGGATATATTTTGGGCATGAAACAATGCTCTGCATTTTTTGTCCAGAACTGAAGTTTTGCAAAACTTGCACTAGCAAGTTTCTGTTTTTGCCCAATTAGCCTTGCCATCACCTCTTTCACCTAAGGAGACTATGATCTGGAGAGTTTGACCACTAGTGGAGATGCCCCTATGCCCATAGCATTCGGTCGATCACCTTGTGCGCATGACCAGGGCTGGCATAGTTTTTGATTCACACGGTGGACTTGAACCCCTGACCTAGCAGCCATGTCGGCAAACCTCCTAGCTCCCTCTAGCCTGAGGCTGCTAAGTTGCTTTGGCATCCACGCAGGTTTGGCCGCCCTGGCATTTCGTCGAGCACCTGCCGTGCGTGCACAGAGCGCGGCGATAGCGTGCGTTTTGCACGTGCCGTGCCCGAGCCGCCGCGTCCCTGGCATGTCTCCCCCGTTCTTATCCAGACCACTGCAGCCTGCCGCGTCGAGCCAAGCCGCTGCCCGCACTCTCCCCCACCACAGAGACAGCTGTGGAGCCCCACAGTGCCGCTGTCAGGTCGGCCGCGGCAGCTAGCGGGCGGCCACAGCAACTCCTACCGTGGGCAGCGCCGCCCAAGCCTCCAGCACTCGCCACCTGCCCCCTGGAGCAGCACCAGATCATCCTCAAGTTCGTCCCCTAGCTCCCGTCGTCGCCACGTCGCCCTGAGCTATAGAATGGCGGTCGCCGGCGATCTTATCCACGGCCGCCGCGAAACCGCCATCGTCTGCCTATTTAAGGGCGCCCCGAGCCTCTCCGCAACCTCAGACAGCCAATAGCTACCACGCGGAGCACCCCCGAAGCAGCAAATCGACCAGGGGATGTCTGCTTCCCCAACTCCGGCGAGTACAGCCACCGTCGCCCTCCAGTTCAATACGTCGCAACCCGAGCCCCTTCCGCCTAGCCAGCACCATCATTCGACTCCCTATACTCTTGCGGAGCCACCCTTCAGCTCAAACGAGCTCGGGAACCACCATAGGGCGAAACCCCCAAACCCACCGAGGCCACCGTCCGCCACGAGGCTCGTTGCCGTCTCTTTCCTCCAACTCCGTCGACCACACGACCACCGGGAGGACCGCACCAACCCCGCGGATCCATCCCTACATTCGAACGCCCTCGAGGAGCCGCCGTTCGCCGGCGACGATCACCGGGGCTTCGTCCCCGTATGGCGAAGGAGGAAGAAGGCGGGTAGACCAGTCAAATATGACAGGTGGGCCCGCAGGTCCCACCGTCAGCCCCTCACGTCCCTGCCCACTGGTTTAAGTAGAGGCGCATTCCCCGAAGTACGTCTTCTCTTCTCTGAAAATGTCTTCTGAGCCGATTCGTTTTCCTTTTTCTGGTTTTTATTAAAACCAGAGTTGACTGAACTTTGACTGGCAATATCTTTTAATCTATAAATCCAAATGACTTGATTCTTTTTCTGTTGTTTCCCAAATATTGTCTAGTTTATTTTCATATTTATATGAAAAATTTCCAGACAACTTTTTTGGGCTGTTCTAAGTCTATGTATTGATTTTTCCTTTTATTTCTTTTAGGACTTTTGAAGAGGGAGAAAACTTCCAAGATTCTTGGAATGCTTTTCTCCTCCCCTCTACTTGAAGGCAAGCATCTTGAACCCCATGATAATACAAGTTGTGTGTTGTTTGCGTTAACCCAATAACTCCACTGATATGCCAAAATGGAGCATCATTATTTCATGCAGAAGTCTTACTCTTGCATAACTACTTGTGGTGAAAAATCTTTTCTGTTATGTTTGTGACATTGGTGGCAGTAACCACTTCTCATGCCTCATATGCCTGATGATAATTCGGACGGAGTCCGAAGGAAAGTTGTGTTCCGGTGAGCACAGCTAAGTGACTGACATCTCGTAATGACGAATGATGTGCAGTGAGGCAAGATGAAGCATGAGGGGTGGTCACCTTGTCAGAGAGCGGTGTCAAGCTATATGACACAAACCTTATAGTAAAGCTGAAACCTCCTGAGTCGACCATAGATCGAGTCTTGTTCCAGTAACCCCCATACTTGTTTCGTGCTACCATGTGTCCCTACTCCAGGTAGGGTACGGTTCAGTAAATTGTCGACCCCTGTTCTATCACACACCATACAGAGAGGCCACGGTGGAAGATACCGGCTGCATCCGGTAGGCAGGCCACCTGGTCCGGGGGCATGGGTGTTTCGGTTGGAGGCGAAGGGGATAGCTTCCCCGGTTTTCGCGCGCGATATAAATTTTTGTGATCCCATGCTAGTCGAGGTTGTAGCCTCCCCACTTAGAGTTGGCTTAACTAGTGTCGTGGGTGATTCCAGACACCGGTAAGTTAGGCTGGTGTGTGCAGTCAGGTGTGTCTTCAAATTAAAAGACCGTAGATGGAATTAGTCCAGAGGGACTATAAGAAACCCGTTATACGTGGGCAAAGAGTACACCCTCTGCAGAGATATAAAACCTATTCGAATAGCCGTGTCCATGGTTAAGGACTACAGTCTGGGATGGGTCGAGTGTCGGTCTTAGTGTCGGTCTTCGGAGGAGAAACATTTAAGCCAGAACATTATTTATGACCTGTGACAGGTGGTGATTGTGGTTTGTTATTACTATGGACTAACCATTCGTGTTCTTTGGAACGATGAGTATCCTTGGGACGGTTCTACCTCCCGGATATTTACCGTTATTTACCTTCTATTTATCAGCCCTTTATGTGATGTCGCTCAGACGTCCGACTGTGGCATTCTTTTTATTTATAAGCCCTTTATGTGATGTCGCTCAGACGTCCGACTGTGGCATTCTTTTTATTTATAAGCCCTTTATGTGATGTCGCTCAGACGTCCGACCATGGCATTCTTTTTATTTATAAGCCCTTTATGTGATGTCGCTCAGACGTCCGACCATGGCATTCTTTTTATTTATAAGCCCTTTATGTGATGTCGCTCAGACGTCCGACTGTGGCATTCTTTTTATTTATAAGCCCTTTATGTGATGTCGCTCAGACGTCCGACTGTGGCATTCTTTTTATTTATAAGCCCTTTATGTGATGTCGCTCAGACGTCCGACTGTGGCATTCTTTTTATTTATAAGCCCTTTATGTGATGTCGCTCAGACGTCCGACTGTGGCATTCTTTTTATTTATAAGCCCTTTATGTGATGTCGCTCAGACGTCCGACTGTGGCATGCTTGTTATTTATTTTGTTACTACTTTCTGATTGCATATGCCTTTTACTCGAATGTCCTTCTTGAAATTATATCCTGTCACATCATTATTATCATAATGATCATGAATCATCCTTGAGCATGTTTTGTCTCACCCTTATTCATAATGATTGCGAGTACATTCAAAGTACTCACTAGCTCGTCCCTGGCTATTGTCTTGGCCAGATTCCTTGCGTGGGAAGGAACGATGCGACGACAGCCCCGGAACCTATGCTTATGGAGATAGCAGCCTCACGAAGATAGGAGTTATCTCGGCCAGCCGTTCCTGTGGGAAATGGAGTCCCATAGTCACCGACGTATCTCAAACCGTTTCCGCCATCAGCCACTAGAAACCTTGTGTTGTACTCACAGGACAGAATGGTCTTGTACTACATATTTTGTACCTTGCTTGGAGTTTCTGTAACAAGTTGGTGCCTCATTAGCTAACAGTAATCCTGGGGCTGGTGAGCACAAGGGCCGCTTTTGGGAAATGAATATCCCGAAAATCTGGTCCTGACAGCCCCTGATATTGTCATTTTCTGCCATGCTTTGTTTCAAGACACAACTTTTAGTTTCGGTGCTGTTGTTGCTAAACGATTAAGTCTGAACCGTACAAAGGGTCCCATCTTTGGAGGCATCTTTGCTTCATGCCTTGCTAAACACTTTAGAATACCTATCAGGCATCATGAGAAGGAAGAAAAGTTGCTGACCCCGGTGTTTCTAGATTATAAGAGTATGATAGCACATGATTTTATCGTTAAAGACAAGAAGAAGTTGCTTAAGTATAAATTGAGGTTTGATGAAAAATATAGTGAGATTATTACCTTGCCTGCACCATCTCTGTTTGTTCTATTTTCATGCACGTACCTCATTTTGCCAGATGCCGTATTTAAGTACTGGAGCCAGGCACAAGCTTCAGAGCCGGAGCCGGAACCACCACTTGACCCTTACCGGCAGTCGGTTTATCGGTGGGATACGGATGAGATTGCCAACCAGTGGCACCCAGAGGACGCTCCTTCGTGCACCGAAGAGAGTAGCTTTGATC
>LR738713.1:319329046-319387946 GCA_902687465.1 Secale cereale
CAAAATTATTCTATATGGGTCCACCATACCTTCCTATATGATGTATCTACCTGCCATTCTAAGTAAATTTGTATGTGCCAAACTCTAAACCTTCAAATGAAATTCTATTTTGTATGCTCGAACAGCTCATGTATCAACTAGGGCTGTCTATATCTTCCATGCTAGGTGGGTTATTCTCACGATGAGTGGACTCTGCTCATCATTCATGACAAAATGGCTGGTAACTGGGATGCCCAGTCCCATGCTCAAATCATAATAATTAAACAAAACTCCCCCAGGGATGTTGCTTGTTTGGACGGTACCCCGTGGATTCGGATGGCCGTGGAGTGTGCTTGTTGGTGGTTGGGGGAGTATAAACTTTACCATTCTGTTTGGGAACCGCCTATAATGTGTGTAGCATGGAAGATATTGAGATTCTTGGTTGCTATATTGACAATGAAAGTATACTGCTCAAAATATTATTCATCTCTATTTCAAAATCGAGCTCTGGCACCTCTACAAATCCCTGCTTTCCTCTGCGAAGGGCCCATCTATTTACTTTTATGATGAGTCTTCATCCTCTTATTAAAAGAGCACCAGTTGGAGAGCACTGCTGTCATTTGCATGTATTGCTATTAATTTGCATTGAGTATAATTGTGACTGGATCTCTTTTACCATGAATTACAATGTCTAGTCACTCCTTGATCTTCAAAGGTGCTTTGCATTTATGTTTTGCGGTCTCAGAAAGGGCTAGCGAGATACCATCTTGTTATATCATATTATGATTGTTTTGAGAAAGTGTTGTCATCCGAGATTTATTATTATTACTCGCTAGTTTATTATGCCATTGATATGAGTAGACACGAGACTTGAGAGTTATTGCGAATATGGTTAGTTCATGATCTTTGCTGAAAACCTGAATGCTAGCTTTACATATTTACAACAACAAGAGAAAACAGAGTTTGTCAAAGTTTTTCTTTATCACTTTCATTTTATCAACTGAATTGCCTGATGACAAGCAAAGGTTTAAGCTTGGGGGAGTTGATACGTCTCCAACGTATCTACTTTTCCAAACACTTTTGCCCTTGTTTCAGACTCTAACTTGCATGATTTGAATGGAACTAACCCGGATTGACGCTGTTTTCAACAGAACTACCATGGTGTTATTTTTGTGCAAAAATAAAAGTTCTCGGAATGACCTGAAATTCAACGGAGATTTATTTTGGAATATATAAAAAATAACTGCGGAAAGAACTAGACCAGGGGACCCACACCCTGTCCACGAGGGTGGGGGCGCGCCCCTCCTAGGCGTGCCCCCTGCCTCGTGGCCCCCTTGTTGCTCCACCGACGTCTTTCCCGACTCCATATATTCACTTTCGGGGAGAAAAAAAAATCTAAGAGAAGGAATTATCGCGTTTTACGATACGAAGCCGTTGCCAAGCCCTAATCTCTCTCGCAAGGGCTGATCTGGAGTCCGTTCGGGGCTCCGGAGAGGGGAGATCATCCCCATCGTCATCATCGACCTTCCTCCATCACCAATTCCAGGATGCTAAACGCCGTGTGTGAGTAATCCCATTGTAGGCTTGCTGGACGGTGATGGGTTGGATGAGATTTACCATGTAATCGAGTTAGTTTTGTTAGGGTTTGATCCCTAGTATCCACTATGTTCTAAGATTGATATTGATATGACTTTGCTATGCTTAATGCTTGTCACTAGGGCCCGAGTGCCATGATTTTAGATCTGAACCTATTATGTTTTCATGAATATATGCTTGTTCTTGATCCTATCTTGCAAGTCAATAGTCACCTACTATGTGTTATGATCTGGCAACCCCGAAGTGACAAAAATCGGGACCACTCCTGGTGATGACCGTAGTTTGAGGAGTTCATGTATTCACTATGTGTTAATGCTTTGGTCCGGTACTCTATTAAAAGGAGGCCTTAATATCTCTTAGTTTCCACTAGGACCCCGCTGCCACGGGAGGGTAGGACAAAAGATGTCATGCAAGTTCTTTCCCATAAGCACGTATGACTATATTCGGAATACATGCCTTCATTACATTGATGATCTGGAGCTAGTTCTGTGTCACCCTTTGTTATAACTATTACATGAGGAATCACATCCAACATAATGATCCATCACTGATCCAATGCCTACGAGATTTTCACATATTGCTTGTTGCTTATTTACTTTTTCGCAGCTATTGTTACAATCACTACAAAACTACTATCGGTACTTTTGCTACCTTTACCGTTACTTCCATATTACCTTGCTACTAAATTACCTTGCTGCAGATACTAAGTTTTCCAGGTGCGATTGAATTGATAACTCATCTGCTAATACTTGAGAGTATTCTTTGGCTCCCCTTGTGTCGAGTCAATAAATTTGGGTTGAATACTTTACCCTCGAAAATTGTTGCGTTCCCCTACACTTGTGGGTTATCAAGACTATTTTCTGGCGCCGTTGCCGGGAAGCATAGCTATATTCTTTAAGTCACTTGGGATTTATATCTGTTGATCACTATGAAGAACTTGAAAGACTCAAAAACCAAGATTTATCCCTCAACTACGAGGGGAGGTAAGGAACTACCATCTAGCTTTGCACTTGATTCACCCTCTGTTATGAGTAAACTTGTGGCACCTACTCATGCTATTGAATCTGATATGTCGTATGTTCTTGATGATGCTACTTCTGCTATGTATGATGAAACTACTTCTATGCTTGATAATACTGTGCCACTAGGTGAATTTCTTGATGAACAAATTTCTAAGGTTAGGGAGAATGCAAATATTGAAACTGATAATATTGATGAAAGTAATGATAAAGATTCTCCTCTTAGATGTGAATTGACTGTTATTCCTGAGGGTTATGTTATGGATGAAGAAGCTGCTAGAGACTTTCTTGCTTGCAATGATAGATATGATCTTAAGAAATTATTAGCCAAGCTGAAAGAAAAGTCTTTGAATGCTAGAATGAAATATGACCCTGATTTTGCAACTTCACCTATCTTTGTTACTGATAAGAATTATGATTTCTCTGTCGATCCTGAGTTAATTACTTTGGTTGAATCTGATCCTTTCCATGGCTATGAATGAGAAATTGTTGTGGCACATCTTACTAAGTTGAATGATATAGCCACCCTGTTTACCAACGAGGAAAATATTTGTTATTACTAAATCCTTAAGTTATTTCCGTTCTCGTTAAAGGGTGATGCTAAGACATGGTTTAATTCTCTTGATCCTGGTTGTGTGCGTAGTCTCCAGGATATGATTTATTACTTTTCGACTGAATATTTTCCCGCTCATAAGAAGCAAGCTGCCTTACGGGAAATATATAATTTTGTGCAAATTGAAGAAGAGAGTCTCCCACAAGCTTGGGGGAGGCTTCTCCAATTACTTAATGCTTTGCCTGATCATCCTCTTCAGAGGAATGAAATACTTGATGTCTTTTATAATGGACTAACCGATGCTTCCACAGACCACCTGGATAGTTGTGCTGGTTGTGTTTTCAGGGAAAGAACAGTCGATCAAGATGAATTACGATTGAATAATATGTTGACCAATGAAAATATTTGGACACTTCCTGAACCAGCCCCTAAGCCAACTCCGAAGAAAAGGGGTGTTCTATTTCTCAGTCCTGAAGATATGCAAGAGGCATAGAAATCTATGAAAGAGAAAGGTATTAAAGCTGAAGATGTTAAGAATTTACCGCTTATTGAAGAAATACATGGTCTTGATAACTCGACACAGGTAGTAAGAGTAAATTCTCTTTATAGATTTGATGAAGGTGATATTCCTCGTTATAAATCTGCTAGCCAATGCTTAGATGAGTTTGACAACTTCATTGTTAAATAAGAAAACTTCAATGCTTATGTTGGTAGACAATTGCAACGTAATGCTTATATGATTGAACGCTTGAGGGATTATATGTCCAGAGTTAAAGGTGAATTGAAACTCATTAGTAAACATGCTTCTATGGTTACCACTCAAGTAGAACAAGTACATAAAGCACAAAATGATTTGCTCCATGAATTAAATAGTAAGTAAAATGATAATGCTATTAGAGTTATGAAAAGAGGTGGTCAAATGACTCAGGAACCTCTATATCCTGAAGGCCACCCTAAGAGAATTGAGCAAGAGTCTCATAGAGCTAATTTAGATGCACCTAGTTCTTCTAAGAAGAAGAAAAACAAAAATGATAGGACTTTGCATGATTCTAGTGAACCTGTAGCTGACACACCTGAGAATCCCAATGATATCTCGGTCTCTGATGCCGAGACACAATCTAGTAATGAACATGAACCTAGTGATAATGTTAATGATGATGTTCATGATGATGCTCAACCTAGCAATGATAATGATGTAGAGATTGAACCTGCTGTTGATCTTGATAACCCACAATCATAGAATCAACGTTATGATAAGAGAGACTTTGTTGCTAGGAAGCACGGTAAGGAAAGAGAACCATGGGTTCAAAAACCCATGCCTTTTCCTCCTAAACCATCCAAGAAAAAGGACGATGAGGATTTTGAGCGCTTTGCTGAAATGATTAGACCTATCTTTTTGCGTATGCGTTTGACTGATATGCTTAAAACTAATCCTTATGCTAAGTATATGAAATATATTATTACCAATAAAAGAAAGATACCTGAAGTTGAAATTTCCTCCATGCTTTCCAATTACACCTTTAAAGGTGGAATACCAAAGAAACTAGGAGATCCAGGAGTACCCACTATACCTTACTCCATTAAAAGAAACTTTGTTAAAACTGCTTTGTGTGATCTTGGGGCCGGTGTTAGTGTTATGCCTCTCTCTTTATATCGTAGACTTGATTTGAATAAGTTGACACCTACTGAAATATCTTTGCTAACGGCCGATAAATCAACTGCTATACCTGCCGGTATTTGTGAGGATGTGCCTGTTGTGGTTGCAAATGTTACTATTCTAACATACTTTGTTATCCTTGATATTCCCGAGGATGATAGTATATCCATTATCCTTGGTAAACCCTTTTTGAATACTGCATGGGCTGTTATTGATTGCAATAAAGGTAATGTCACTTTTCATGTCAATGGTAATGAGCATACGGTACACTTTCCGAGGAAACAACCTCAGGTCCACAGTATCAATTCTGTCGAAGAAATTTCAACGATTACTGTTGGAGGTTTTGAATTTCCTCGTCCTACTGTCAAGAAGAAATATGATATTCTTATTGTTGGGAACATGCATATCCCCATCGAGGTAACCTAGTGTTATTCGAAAATTCTCCAGTTTCATGTTATTCAGAAAGAGTTTATTAACAAGACCTGATCAACCTTGTTAATGGATTCCTTTTGATGAGCATGAGATGGGTGAATCTAGATAGCAGAACTTTCGGTACCCTCCTTTTACTTTCTGTTAATTAGATTAAATAAATAAAAATAGTATTTTTTGCCTGTTTTCAGAGTTATACGTGCAATAGAAAAATACGCCGAAAATAAAAGTTCTCCAAATGCCCCGAAAATGAAATATGAATTTTTCCAGAATATTTGAGAATATTTGGCACTGAGAACACAACTGGGGGAGCCAACACCTTGCCACGAGGGTGCAGGGCGTGCCCCTGCCTCATGGGCCCCATGTGGCCCTCCTCAACTTACTCCAGCACCCACACACTCCTTCTTCCTCCCCCCAAAAAATCACTATCCAGCTCAAGCACGAGTTCTAGCTCATCTTGCTGCCATTTTCTATCTCCTTGCTCAAAGCTCCATTCACAAAACTGTTGGGAGATTGTTCCTTGGTATGTGACTCCTCCAGAGGTGGCGCATTGACTGAGGGTGCTCTAGGCTGGCGAAGAGCTCGGGGCCACAGGGGCCCGCTTCTTGGGAGATTTCGCCGCCTTGGCAGGAGGGGCCCTGAGGAATCGTGGTTGGGAAGACATGACACTATGAGCTAGAAAGATAAGCTACTCACTCATCAATGGAGATGTACTTCCTCAGCTTCAATGGCCGGAAGATGACGTCACTGCAGCTTGGAGACCTCCTCCTCTTGCGGAGAGCTTCAAAGTTTGGCCAGAGCTGGCCGAAGCCCCGGAAGTGATCGGCAACATCAGGCACAACCGGGGCATCTCCGGAGGAGGCGCCCCCAGAAGCGCTAGGTCGGGCGGGGCCCCTGCCCCCGCCTCAGGGCAATGCGAAGAGGACACGGGGGCTTCGGCCTCGGGAGCATCAGGCAGCACTTGCACCTCAGCCGCCCTTTCTGGGTGACTCTCCTCAGCCTCGGAGGGTGGCGCTTCAGGAACCTCAGGAGACACCAGTAGGAAGTAGCAGCGCCACCAGCACTCAGCAGCAATCGTCCCCCCCACCCCCGCTCCCACTTCCGGGACGATCACCTCGACAACGACAGGCAAGGGAGCCACGCAGACAGGGTTCTCACGAGACCCAACAAGGCCGAGTGGACGAAGCCCCCATTCATCAAAAGAGGGCATCTGCCTCACAAACTCCACCCTGTTTGAGCAGTAGTACATGAGGCAACCCTCCTTCGATAAGCTGGCTAGCGTCGGATCGCCCGTCAAGCCTCGAGCACCATGCGTCGTACCTCGCGAGGGAGGGCAGACGCTTGGAGCCTCATGCGGTCCCCATGGCCGGAGAAGGCCCACATCGGCCAAGAGTGGTGTTGAAGCGGGGCGATGCGGCACTGGATGAACTCCCTCGCCATCATAGGCACCGTCACTCCAAGCCTCTACAGCCCGGCCAGCCGGAGCCAAACGGGAGCCAGCCTCCGGTCGACGAGCTTCACGTGGTTCTAGCCGGAGCTCGGAGTGGCAGGAATCTGTGGTGGGAGCAGCAGGGGGCTGCACACCCCGACATCGACGAACACCCACCGCTTCCTGAAGCCGCCAACAATCATTGCAAGGTCGAAGTCGATGCCCGAGCTGGCCGTCACCGCGATGGCCTGGAAGGGCACGCATCTGGAGCACTAGAGCGCATCCGTCAGATGCAACGAGAAGAAGTGGCAGAGCAAGGCCACGGAGGGAGCAATGCCCATAATGGCTTCGCAGTCAAAGGCGAAAACAGCAAGGAGGACGATGGATTGAGGATCAAGATGCAGCGCGCTGATCTGGTAGTGCAAGAGCACCGCATTGAAGAAATCGGAGAAGGGAGGGATCAGGCTAGCCCAGAGGGCGTGAAGGTGGAGGGGGACCTTGGTGGCTGACCTGTCAATCTTGGTGCGCGAAGCGGGCCAAGTCACCGTCGCCCCCACTCATTGGAATCGGCGGCTAGTGCTGGGAGGCACCTTATCCATCATCTCTTCGTTGATCACCACTGACCGCTCGGTGGCGGGCCCGAAGGCCGGCGGTGAGGGGGCCAAGGTGCAAGGCTCCGCCCCCTCTTCCTTCTCTCGGCTTGAGGCCATGATGGCGGAAGAAGTTGGTGTTGAATCAAGCCAGCGGAGGGGATCGAGAAGACGAGGAAACCGCCGGGCGCGCCACAGGCAAGGGAGGCGGAGCTGAGTAAGTAGGAGTGGCCGTCTGGCCGGGCGAGAATTGAGGCTATATGGGGAAGGGGAGACGCCCACGCCCCGTCAATCGTCACGCGTCAGTAAAGGCCGCATGTTTTTGGGGCCCGCAGCGCTCCGTGCTTGACCCTTGGCTTCGCCGCAAAGCTAAGCCCGAGCGCACCTTGGGCCCGGGGGCTACTTTAGGTGTTGTAGGAACAAGGGTACCCAGACTTGCCTGTCTGTGGCCCAGGCCGCGGCTCATCAGGCGGCCTGGTACAGCCCAACCTCTTCAGCAACAATTCAAGACCCTTGTGAGGGGCCGAGCCTCGCAAGGTGGACGACGCAAGACATTCCCTGGGGCGTCCTCACTAGGCTGGCTCATGAGGATCGGAGATATCAAGGCAAGGGGCACCTCACGAGGTCCTCGTGACGTGAGCAGTGATGACCAAGGCTAGGCGGGCACCAGCGGGCGCAGAGTGCCAGTTTCCTCTATGGTGCTAAAGGAGCAGGTGCATGCGAGGAATCGCGAGGCGTCAGGCAAAGGTTTCCATATTGGTGCAATGAGACCAAGACCAGCAGGACGGCAGAGCGGAGGTCATCGCGGAGCCCACGGCAGCGTCACCACCAGAGCCTTTGGCAGGCGAAGACGACCTTTCATCAGGATAGCTTGTACTAGCTGACCCCTTCAAATTTGGCCGTTGTGGGATCCCTTCCCACTCAATATTTGTGAAGAGGACCCGGGCCACTATAAATAGGACAAGCGACCACCATCTCATCTCATCTTGAGTTCATCAGATAGAAGGCCACACACCACAAGCTCACTCGAGCACAAGAACCCCTGTCCTCAGGAGGCAGTTCATCCATGTACTAGTTCTTCCTCAGCCTACAAGGCAATCCACCAGACCACACTGGATTAGGGTATTACACCACAACAGTGTCCCGAACCAGTATAAACCTTGTGTCCCTTGTTCTTCAGATCTGACGAGCTAGGCCTAGGGATCGGAGAGTAGACGAGCTAGGGCGGAAGGAGAGATTTTCGTGTGCACCCCAGAGTTCGAACCACAAGGGTTTTGCCGGAACCCAAGATCTGAGAACAACATACGTTGTTCCCTTTGTCATCGGTATGTTACTTGCCCGAGATTAGATCGACGGTATCATCATACCTAGTTCAATCTCGTTACCGGCAAGTCTCTTTACTCGTTCAGTAATGCATCATCCCGTAACTAACTCGTTAGTCACATTTCTTGCAAGGCTTATAGCGATGTGCATTACCAAGAGGGCCTAGAGATACCTCTCCGGCACTCGGAGTGATAAATCCTATTCTCGATCTATGCCAACTCAACAAACACCTTCGGAGACAACTTGTAAGGGCATTTCCTGCCTTAGGGTTTTAGTGATGATGACAATACACGTGTGGACTAATCATGCGTCCTAGTTTCCTCAGGTAGACATTGTGTGGCGCAAGACGGTTAGGCCTTCCCTCTATGTGGAAAAGATTGAAGATGGAGTTTTTGATGTTTTTATTCCTTTGGTCGTAGGAAATCCGTACTATTTAGAGGGAATCCACATCGGAAGGTATTGGGTGAATCACTACACGTACACATTCTTTGCACCCACCATATACCCTCCGTTTGAGGAGAGAGAGGTTCCCAAAAGTCCTCTGTGACTGTGCAGTTCTGCTCATGGCGGTAGTACCGCTCTCTTGAGTGGTTGTACCGCTGGCATGCAGTTCCGGTCAAACCAAAGCTCCAAGTACCGCTCAGGGGTGATACCCTTCTGTACCGGGTATGGTGGTAGACCGGTTGTGGAGCGGAAGTTCCGGTTTGTCTTGACAAACCGGTACTACCGGTGTTCAGGGTGGTAGTACCTCCTGGAACTCAACCACCCAGGAATTGGTGGTCCAGCGGTAGCTCCGGCTCTACCGCCTCTCTAACTACCGGCCTGGGGTGTAAACCTTTTGTATGTGATGCGGTATTCAACCGGTGGTGGAGCGGTAGTTACAGTTGCTCTGGCATATCGGTACTACCGGTAGCTTCACCGGAATTACCGCCCTGGTGCCCTAGCAGGGGTTTCCCGAATCCACCGGTTGTACCGATGGTCATTGTGGAAGTACCGCTCCTATGTGTTTCTGCGCATAATGGTTGTATTGGAGGGGACCCTATATAAGAAGGTGCTTCTTCCACCTCCCACCGACCTGTTGCCTCTCTCTCTCCTCCATTAATGCCATTCAAGCTTTCTTGCCCCATCTCTCACTCTAGCCACTCAAACTTGTTGATTTGCTAGGGATTGAAGGAGGAGACCTAGATCTACACTTCCACCAAAGTATATTTGATTCCCCTATACTTTTGTGTGTGGAGTTTGTTACTCTTGGGTGTTTGAGCACCCTAGATGGTTGAGGTCACCTCGGAGCCACATTCCATTATGGTGAAGCTCTGTGGTTTTGTTGGGAGCCTCCAATTAAGTTGTGGAGATAGCCCCAACCTTGTTTGTAAAGGTTTGGTCACCGCCTTCAAGGGTGCCAATAGTGGAATCACGGCATCTCGCATTGAGGGCGTGAGGAGAATACGGTGGCCCTAGTGGCTTCTTGGGGAGCATTGTGCCTCCACACCGCTCCAACGGAGACATACTTCCTCTCAAAGGTAAGGAACTTTGGTAACACATCCTCGTCTCCACCGTCTCCACTCTTGGTTATCTCTTACCTTTACTTGTGTAAGCTTATATTGTGTTGTATCCCTTGCTTGCTCGTCTGCGTGTTGTTGTTGCATCATATAAGTTGCTCACCTAGTTGCATATCTAGACAACCTACTTTGATGCAAAGCTTTAATTGTTAAAGAAAAGCTAAAAATTGTTAGTTACCTATTCAACCCCCCTCTAGTCAACCATATCGATCCTTTCAATTGGTATCAGAGCCTCGTCTCTTTATTAAGGACTTTACCATCCAAAGAGTATTGGTGACAACATAGTCGAGACGGAGGAGCACCCCGGTGGGAATCCGTCCTTGTCTATGTCCGATGGGGACCCTCGGTCTCTCCTGATGAGTTCAATGCGGCTTTGGACACATTCAAAATCCCAACGACGACCGAGGTCAAAGGCATGTTCAAAGAATTTCTTGATGGGCTCAAATTATCCACCGCACCGTTGGAAGTGGTTCGTCCCACTAACAACGTGTCGGATGCTCCTCCTGATAAGGGATAAGGTAGTAGTGATCAATCCCCATGATTAAGAATGGGAGTGACATCTTTGCTCACGCAACACCTCCCATTAATTATGGAGGACCCATTCCCTCCCCGCATCTAAATTTTGTTGGTCCCCCCTAAGTATGTGAAAAATGCTGATTTTGCTACTTGGACTTTTTGCTTTAAACGTCATTGAATTCATTGTACTACTAATCTTTGGAGAATCATTGAGCAAGGTTTCTACCCACACGATCCATACAACTTAACTCCGAGAGAAGCCGTGGATCATCAATTCAACGAGTTCGTTCTTTGCATTCTTCAAGAAGCCATCCCTCCCGAAGATATTGCACATCTCTGGCCCTTCTCCGTGACCAAGGAAGCATGGGAGCATGTTGTTTCCTTGTACAAGGGAAGCACAAGCATTCAACGCTCGAACTATGAAGTTGTGCAAGATGAAGCCGATGCGTTTGCCATGATCAAACCCCGTGAACTTTATCGGAGATTAACTACCCTTGCGGTTTCTCTCCGAGATCATGGGAGTAAGGATAAAGATGACAATTGGATCAAGCACAAGTTTCTCAACACCATGATGCCCTATCACGAGGCCATGTTGTCACGCCCAAGATGCGATTCTATCTCGATCACTAGATAAAACTTGTGATTGAGGCACAACCGCATTTTGGGCACTTAGCAAGATAGATATCATTACATCGTACCATTTCATACATAGA
Source organism: Secale cereale (assembly GCA_902687465.1). NCBI lineage: Eukaryota > Viridiplantae > Streptophyta > Magnoliopsida > Poales > Poaceae > Secale > Secale cereale. The sequence continues at coordinate 319,340,410 of LR738713.1, forward strand.
GGGGATACAACAAATCATACAATAGTCACATGAATACAACAACATCATACACAAGACATCCGACTTCGGATGAAAACATTAAAACACAATGACATCCATCCTGCTATCACACGCTGCCGACCAGGAACCTATCCCAAGACTAATGAAGAAGAAGAAGAAGAAAGAACTCCACACAAGTAACGTTGCTCTCACGTCAAGTCAGCAGAAACCTGCACCTGTAACTGTTGTTGTAGTATCCGTGAGCCATGAGGACTCAACGATCCCATAACCATGGGTATCAAGACTAGCAAAGCTTAATGGGTATGGAGAGGTTAAGTGGTGGGGTTGCAGCAACGGCTAAGCAATGTATGGTGGCTAACTTACGAGTACAAGAATAAGATGAGCATCTACGCAAACCTTCGCAAACTAGTAATGATCTCTAAGAGATCTTGAACTACCTACGAATCAAACATAACCTCACCGTGTTCTCTTCTCAAAATGAAAAGAGACGATCACAGTTACTCACCCGGTTGTGTGTTTTAATTCGGATCCTCTGTCAAGTTTTCTTCAACCGGACATTAACAAATTCCAATCTGCCACATAACCGCGGGCACAGCTATTGAAAGATCATAACCCTGCAGGGTGTCCCAACTTAGCCCATCACAAGCTCTCACGATCAACAGAGGTAAAAACCCCTTATCTTAGGGACAACCCGATCAGACTCAGAATCCCGGTGCACAAGACATTTCGATAATGGTAAAATAAGTGCAGCAAGACCTCCCGGCGTGCCGACACCCCGATAGTAGCCGCGTGTATCTCGTCTCAGGCCACGTCCGTATAGGTCAAGCCACGGGTAAAACCAGATACCTAGAGTTTCCCCGAGGCTGCCCCGCAGGCTGCCCGTTTGGGACCAACACCATCAGCACTGGCCCCCCTGTATGTAGAAAGGAATCCCCAAGGACGCGACCCCCTATGCAATTTAATTAATTAATTAAGTTTTTATTATGAGGCAAATTAAAACTAATGTTGGGCCTTGCTGGAGGAGTTTTATTCAAAGCGAACTGTCAAGGGGTCCCCATATACCCAACCGCGTTAGGAACACAAAATCAAGGAACATAACACCAGTTTATCGGTTCTTAAGGCGGCATGAGTGGAACAAAACACCAAGCAAAAGTCCAAGCCTTCCACCCATTGCCAAGTATATAGGTGTGTTAATTATAGTAATAGATATTGTGATATTCCCAAAGTATCCAAGTTCCAACATGGAGCAATCTTTATCTTCACCTGCAACTAACAACACTATAAGAGGGGTAACAAAGCCAAACAACGGTTTGCTGGGATGGTGTCAAAGGTTAGAGGGTGTTTCATGGTAACAATGAGAGGCTGACAACAATAGATAGGTAGCGGGACATATAGCGATAGCATCGAGACAACTAGCATGTCAATGATAGTAATGAGATCCAAGGTGACGGTCATCTTGCCTAAGATATCGCAAGGAAGAAGATCGAGTCCATGAAGAAGACGAAGAAGAAGCCACGAAGATGAACCAAACGTAGTCCAACGAATCCTCACGTTCGCAACAAAACAAGTACTAACGAGAAGAATCAAGCAACATGGTAAACACACAACACATAAGAGGACAAGATGCTCAACCAAATATGATGCATGACAAGGCTACATGATGCAACACATGGCAAGAGATGAAGCATGCAAGAACATCACACAAAGCAAGTTTAAATGAGGCCGGAAACAACATATAACAACTCCGGTAAGTTCTCATATGCAAATTTCGAAATTGGTCCAGATCTGGACAAACCTTAAGTTCAAGTTTTTAAACAGAAATTTAACATGCACCATGATGATCTACACGAAATTCTAGTCAAGTTACATATAAGGTTCATTTAATTTGGAGCTACGGCCTAGAAGATATGAGCAAAACAAGTTAAGCATGGCAAAGATCCAGATGCATTCAAACATCAAGCAAACACACTCCAAACATGTATACCACATGATATTATGCATCTACATTCAAAATCAATCAAGTTTTATATAGGACACGCTCAGAACGGAGCAACGGTTCAACACATACACATGAAACAAGATTAAATGGCAAGCTGTCCCAAAACAACCCCTAAGCACTTTGCAATCATCAAAACAACATGCTACATGAACATTTCATGGCATCAAAGAGCATGGAAAACATGTACATGTCAAGCACTACAAACATGATCAATGAGCTACTGCCCAACACCACTAGAACATGCTCAAAACATCATGGCAAGATTGCAAAAGATAAGAGATTCAAAGACTTGGTGAAATAAACTGAACATGGCAGCAACAACAACAAGTAGGCATGTTTGCAAGCTTGTGCAACTTATCACAAAGCATACCATCGCATGTGAATATAACCAACAGCAAGAAGACATGTTTATGAAGCTACGCATGGCAAGAACATGGTCATAGGATGCATATAACACTAGCTATTCACATGGCAAAACTGAACTTACTGTTAACAGGCTGACAGAAACATTTTATAGCAATTTGAGACCAAGAAATAAACAAGCTACATCAACCTATAATTGCAAACAAGAACATGGATGGATAGAGCATAACATGGAATTCAAGACATGATCATTGGTCATCTCTAAATGTGCATGGATATGACTGGGGCATCATGCAAACATGGCATCACAATATAACAGTTCCAGACTTGGCAGTTTTCAACAAGTCTCATGAAACAACAAACAGTGAGTAGGCCACTTTAAAAGCTTATTGCACTCACCACAAGTCATAACATGACGAGTGGATTGCACCATAGCAAAGATGACGTGATATAGCTCCTAACACATGCTGACAAGTTGCTCAAACAAAATTCACACAACAAGATAAAAAAAAGACAAATGAGCAAGTTATTACAAGTTTCAGCAGTTAACAACACTTAGCACTTTTGCAACAGAGATAATCATGGCAACATGCACTCTAACATGTATGCAAAAGCAACCATCATGTAGAGCATCACTAGGTGAACATTTTGACATATCATACACTCCTTTTGGACCAACATGCGCAAAGATACGAGCTCACAAACATGCTAACATATTGTTGACAGACAACTAGAGCTGGCCAGTAACATCACATATCAGTTTTGCAACGAAGATTAAGGCATCAAGATGAACAGTAACATGCATGCAAACTACACCATCATCTAGAGCATCATGAGACGAACATTTTAACATATTATACATCACATTTGGACAAACATGCACCAAGAGATGGCCACTCAAAGTATGCAACATAATGTAAGAATTCTGGGACTTCCCAGACTTAGAAAAAATATGCTGAGGCGTTGGATAACTAAAAGTTGCCCGGGCGGGGGTTAGGCTGGAGGAGCTCACATCGGGCCTCTGGGCCGGTCGGTGGCACAGCTAGACGGGCCAAGGTGCTGGGCAGGGGAATGGGCCTTGAGAAGGGGTGCGTCCCACGTGCAGGCCACGCGCGGGCGATGGCTGTGCATGGGCTCGCACGCATGCATGCGTGCAGGCAGGCGCGTCCATGCGCAGAGCTCCAGAGACGGGAAGCGAAGACGACGTCGGGGACGGGACGGATCCGGCCGGATCCGGAGGGTAGGAGCCCGGATCTGACCGGACCTAGGCGGGGCCTTCGTCGGAGTTGACGTGCGGCGGCGGGTCGAAGCTTCTGCAGGCGGCCATGGTGGGGAACTATGAGGGAGAGCGCTGGGGTGAGTCTGCGAGGAGAGGGAAGGAAGAGGGAGAAAAGGGGCGCGATAGGGCCGATCTGGTCGTGGAGATGGTCGTCGGCGGCGACGCTCCGGCGAGGCTGTGGGGAACTTGGCGGACGGCGGGGTCGGGTCGAGGGGCTCCTCCCCTCGATCCAGATCGAAGCGAGGGAACCGGAGGCGCGGGGCGCTCGGGCCCGGGAGCGGCGGCGAAGTTTGGGCCGAGCGGGCCGCGGATGGGCCCCGGCTGGCCCGCGCGGTGCTGGCGTGGTGGAGGCGATGACGTGGCCGGCTCCGGTTGGCCACGGGTGTCTGCAAGGCGGCGGCTGTCCAATGGAGGGGCGTCAAGTGGCGGGTGTGAGGTGGACGGCGTGGATTTGGAGGAGAGAGGAGGTGGCAGGTGGCAGGTGGTGGCGGATTCGAGGAGAAGAGGGTCTAGGGGTAGGGGAAGACTAGGGGGATGCCAAAATTGGAAGGAGGGGTAGTTATATAGGGAAAGGGGGTCTAGGGTTAGAGGACTGGTGGCTTTCGGAGCCGTAAGATCGCCATCGGACGGTCCAGAGCGGAGGTGTGGTGTAGGTGGGCTAGGTGGGTTGTGAATAAAAAAGGGGGAGAGAGGCCCGACGACAAGTTTTCGGAGACCGAAAAACGTCCGACGATTATCCGTCTATATTGCCGCTATAGATTTAACGGTTTGGCTATCAAACGAGCTCCGAATGCGACGTAATTTGGCAGGCGGTCTGTCTACACTATAATAAGACCACACGCCAAGTTTCAACCCATTCCGTGAACATTTTCCGGCCACTTATAAAATAATAATTTGGAGGTGCCGCGGGCGCGTGCGAGTGTGTATTGGCGCAAAACGGACAACAGAGATGATGGGCGGACTCAGACGGATGCATGTTTTGAAAACTATGCAGCTGCAATGAACATGATGACATGGCAAAATGCAACACACAAGAAAATGACATGGCAACGTCGGTGAATAAGAGGATGACACCTGGTGCATCGGTCTCGGGGTGTCACACATGTCTTTCGTCATCCGCCAAAGGCCGAACTTCCACACCTTGTCCCCAAGTGAAGTGTTATATGAGTTTGTTGCTATGAGGATCTTGGACAAGACCGCCGACAATGTGGTGTTGCGAGCTCAACGATCCAAGAAGCCCAATCTTGCCTTGAAGGCCAAGGCCTGTGTGGAAGAAGAAGATGAGGAGGATGAAGAGGAGTGCTGCCCTGAAGACACCAAATATGCCTATCATGAGCACATGGCTCTTGATTAATGGCAATTTTTGGGCAACAAGAAGAACTCAAGACCCAACTTCAATAAGAACAATTCAAGTTGTTTCAAAGGCAGGCAACGAGTGAGAACGTGCTACAATTGTGGCAATGTGAGTCACTTTCTTGTGGATTTCCCATATGAAAAAAAGGGAAGACAATGGAGGCAAGCTTATCCGAAAGGACAAGGCCAAGTATTTTCCCAACAAGAACAACTTCACAAAAAAGACTCCCCCGAAAGGATTGGTGGCACAAGAAGAGTATGATGAGGATGATGATCATGATGAAGATGATGAGATGTTTACCATGGCCACCGTTGCCATTGCAACAACTCCATGGTCATCCCTCTTCGATTCACCCAACGAGAACATCACCGCCAAGTGCCTCATCGCTAAGGCCACCAACAAGGTAACCCCCAACGTCAAATCTACCATCACTACTAATCCTTCATTGACGGATTGCATTGATGAAAGTGAGGGGCGGAGGAGGAGGAAAATTTATTTGAGTCTTTTATGAGTAAACTCAAAGGTAAATCCAGGAAGCACTTCGTTGCTCTCTTGGAACAACTTGGTGAAGCCAATGACATGATCGAGGCTAACAAAGAGACCATCTCTAAGATGGAAGGACATAGTCGTGACTATGCCGATGAGATATCAGATCTCTCTAATGCTCTTGAGGAAGAGCGTGGTCATTGTATGGCTCTCGAGGAGTCATACAACGATGATCATGCTAAATTAAAGAAAGATCTAGATCATGCTCTTGTCGTTTCTCGTGTGCTCAATTCCGAGAAGGCCAAACTTGGGGTTGACCATGCTAGACTCAAAGAGGAGTTTGATACACTTGACAAGGCTCACAAGGTCTTGAATATTGTTCATGCTAGTCTCAAGGAGTCTCATGATCAACTCCAAGTATCGCTAACCAAGGAGAAAGCCACCTTTCCTCATATGGTTTTAATTGATAATGCAAATGCTTCTAACCCTTGTTGTAAGCATGTGCATCTTGTGGAAGAGAATGCCAAGTTGAATAAGCAACTTGAGAAAGGCCTTGTGTCTTGCATACAAGGTGAGAAGAACCTCAATGACCTTTTGAGCAATCAAAAGGAAGTGGTTGCCAAGGAAGGGGTTGGGTTTGCACCCAAACCCAAGAAGAAGAAGAATGAGAAGACCAAGCAACCTCTTCCTCTCAAGCTAACTTTTGTGAAAGAGGGAGAGGGTACTCCTAAGGAGAAGAAGAACCATGTGAAGGGTAGTGAAGTCAAGAAGGGCATCGCCTCTCCTCCCAACAAAGACGTCGACTTTAACCCGTCTTATGTGCTATGACGTGCTAGTGATGGACATGTTTATGCTAAATTTGTTGGTTCTTCTTATGAGTACGTTGAATGGTCTATTTGGGTTCCTAAGACCCTTGTTGCTAACATCAAAGGACCGATTAAAAATTGGGTACCTAAAACCAAGCATTGATCTCTTGTAGGAGTTTGCTTCTGGTGGGGGATCATGGTTGCTCGATAGTGGAGCCAGAAATCATACGACCGGAAGCAAAGACTTGGTGGTGGACGTGCACAAAGGCTCATCTATGCCCACCAATGTTGAATGGGGTGATGCCTCATCTTCTAAATTAATGGGTCTTGGCAAGGTAGTCATTCTCAAGATCTCACGATCGAGAAAGTCATGCTTGTTGAGTCCCTTGCATACAAGTTAGTTTCCGTTCATCAACTTGAACTCATGGGTTTTGCTACTTTCTTTGATATTGATTCCGTGGCCCTCTTGTGGAGCAAGACTCTTAAAGTAGCCTTTGCTGGGCATGTCGATAATGGTCTCTATGTGGTCAACTTCTCGGAGCGACCCACTAAGACCGCAACGTGCCTAATGGTTAAAATTGATGTGGGATGGCTTTGGCATCGCTGTTTAGCCCACGTCAATATGAGATCTTTTCAAATTCTTCTCAAGGGGGACCATGTCCGTGGACTAACAAATGTTAATTTTGCCAAATATTGTGCTTGCAGTGCTTGTATCGAGGAAAGCTACATGAGAAGGCTCACCCTCCCACGACTATCATCTACTCGACGAGGCCTTTAGAGCTCCTTCACATGGATCTCTTTGGGCCTTCATGCTTTTATAGTCTTGGGGGTAGAAAGTATTGCTTGGTAATTGTGGATAATTATTCAAGATACACTTGGGTATATTACTTCAAGAGGAAGAGTGAGGCCCAACAAACCGTCATCAACTTTGCAAATGAAGCTCAACGTCAACATGATGCAAAGATCTTGATGATTCGAAGCGACAACGTCACCGAGTTCAGGAACTACACCTTGGATGAGGTCCTTAGTGATGAGGGGATCAAGCATCAATATGCCACACCTTATACCCCTCAACAAAATGGTGTGGCGGAGAGGACGAACCGAACATTGATTGACGTGGCAAGGACCATGATGGCGGAGTTCAAGTCTCCGTACAACTTTTGGGCCGAAGCCATCAACACCGCTTGTCATGCATCCAATCGGCTCTATGTTCGCAAAGTCTTGAACAAGACTCCATATGAGATACTTACCGGTAACAAGCCAAACCTCAAGTACTTCCAGGTGTTCGGGTGTAAGTATTTCATACTCAAGAAAGGTGTTCGTTTGTCTAAATTTGAGGCTAGAGCTCATGAGGGAATATTTGTTGGTTATGCTACAAACTCTCATGTTTAATGTGTCCTCAACAAGTCCACCGGACTCGTTGAGGAGACGTGTAACATGGAGTTTGATGAGAATAACGGCTCCCAAGTGGAGCAAAGTGGTACTTGTGATGTAGGTGATGAAATTCCTCCCCGAGGCATAAGAAGAATGGGTATTGGTCATATCCTACCCATTGAGGAACCCCTTGTGGCCGATGGAGAAGGACAATGTTCCACACTAGTGGAACCAACACCAACCCAAGACCCACACGCTTCTGAAGAACAAAGGGAAGTCCCTCAACCCGATGAACAAGGCCAAGTGCAAGATCAACTGCAAGATGGTGTTAATCCACCAAGTGAAGCACAATGCCAAGTTCGCGCTCCCAAGCAAGTTCAAGATCAGGATCAAGCTCAAGAATTGGAACAAGCTCTTGACGACGCTCATGATGATCAAGTTATTTCTCCTCAACTCTCTCTCGAGGAGCAATTGGAGCGTCGTGATGCCAAAGTTGCTTCCAGGTTTGCTTCGAGAGAGCATGACACAGAGAATATCTTTGGAAGCACTACAAAGGGGGTAAGCACTCGTAGACAATTAGCAAACTATTGTGCTCATCATGTGTTTGTCTCTTGTGTTGAACCCCAAAAGGTCTATGAGGCGCTCAAAGATCCGGATTGGCTCAATGACATGCATGAAGAACTCCATAACTTCGAACGCAACAAAGTTTGGCGATTGGTGCCAAGGCTGGAGGAGAACCATAATGTCATTGGAACCAAATGGATCTTTAAGAACAAGCAAGATGCTCACGGGATTGTCATTCACAACAAGGCTCGTTTGGTGGCACAAGGCTAGTCCCAAGTCGAGGATATCGACTATGGTGAAACCTTTGCCCCTGTTTCTCGCCTCGAATCTATTCATTTGTTTGTTGCTTATGACTCTCGTCATAAATTTAAATTGCAACAAATGGATGTAAAGAGTGCTTTTCTTAATGACCCTCTTAATGAGTTGGTATATGTCAAACAACCCCCGGGGTTTGAGGATCCTAAGTTCCCTAATCACGTGTATCAACTCGATAAGGCGCTATATGGCCTTAAACAAGCCCCATGTGCGTGGTATGAGCATCTTACCGAGTTATTGCAAGATCGTGGATTTGAAATTGGGAAAATCGACCCCACTCTTTTTACTAAGAAGGTCAAAGGGCAGTTGTTTGTATGCCAACTATATGTTGATGATATTATCTTTGGTTATCCTAACAAAGCTTTTAATGATGAGTTTGCCGCACTCATGACCACGGAGTTTGAGATGTCCATGATGGGTGAGTTGAAGTTCTTTCTCGTCTTTGAAGTCAAACAAATACGAGAAGGGATCTTCATCAACCAAGCCAAATATACTGAAGACATGCTCAAGAGATTCAATCTAATTGATGTCAAGCCCGCTACTACTCCAATGCCCTCCAAATGCCAACTTGACATTGATCCCAATGGTAAAGCAGTGGATCAAAAGGTATATCGTTCTATGATTGGATCTTTGCTTTACCTTTGTGCATCTAGACCGGATATCATGTTGAGTGTGGGAATTTGTGCACGGTTTCAAGCCACACCTAAGGAAAGCCACTTTGTGGCGGTCAAGTGAATCTTTCGATATTTGGCTCTGTCACGCCCAAAATGCGATTCTATCCCGATCACGTGATACACTCATGATTGGGGCACAACCGCATTTTAGGTGCTTAGCAAGATGGATATCTTTACATGGTACCATTACATAAATCCATGGGGATACAACAATTCATACAAGACACCTGAATACAACAACATCAATACAAGACATCCGACTAGGGATGCAAACATGAAAAGCACAACGACATCCATCCTGCTATCACAGGATGCCGACCAGGAACCTAACCCAAGACTGACGAGGAAGAAGAACTCCAACACAACATAACATCGCTGCCACGTCAAGTCATCGGAAACCTGCACCTGCAACTGTTGTAGTAGTATCTGTGAGCCACGAGGACTCAGCACTCCCATAACCATGTGTATCGAGACTAGAAAAGCTTTAATGGGTATGGAGAGGTTAAGTGGTGAGGTTGTAGCAGCAGCTAAGCAAATGTATGGTGGCAAACTTACGAGTACAAGAATAAGATGAGCATCTACGCAAACAGTCGCCAACTAGCAACGATCGCTAGAGATCCCGAACTACCTGCGAGTCAAACATAACCCCACCATGTTCTCTTCTCAAAATGAAAAGAGACGGTCACGGTTACTCACGCGGTTGTGTATTTTATCTTGGATCGTCTGTCAAGTTTTCTACAACCGGACATTAACAAATTCCAATCTGCGACATAACCGCGGGCACGACTTTCAAAAGATCATAACCCTGTAGGGGTGTCCCAACTAAGCCCATCACAAGCTCACGATCTGTGGAGTCGCAACTCCATGTTGGGAAGACCCGAGTATTCTCGGAATCCCGTGCTCAAGATATTTCGACAAAGGTAAAACTAATCCAGCAAGACCTCCCGGCGTGTCGACATCCTGATAGTAGACAGGCGTATCTCGTCTCAGGCCACGACCGGATAGGTCAGCCTACATGTATATACCAATCCTCGAGTTTCCCCGTGGTGGCCCCGCAGTCTGCCCAGTTTGGACTAACACTCATGAGGAGCACTGGCCTGGGGGTTGATTAAGAGTCCTCGGGTGCTAGCCGGTCCCTATGCAAGTTTTTAGTTATTAGGAAAATATAGTACCAAAGTTGGGTCTTGCTGGAAAAGCTTTAAGAAGTGCGAATTATCAAGGGGGGCCCGTAAACCCCAACCGTGTTAGGAACGCAAAATCAAGGAACATAACGCCGGTTTATCGGTTCTTAAGGCGGCATGAGTGGAACAAAACACCGAGCAAAAGGCCAAGCCTTCCACCCATTGCCAAGTATATATGTGCATTAATTAAATTAATAGATATTGTGATATTCCACACCAAGATCCGACATGGAAGAATCTTCATCTTCACCTGCAACTAACAACGCTATAAGAGGGGCTGAGCAAGCGGTAACATAGCCAAACAACGGTTTGCTGGGATAAGGAATTGACAAGAATGACATAACACCATCTGAAAGATAAGGTAGAAAGGATTGCAACTGGAAAGCATGCTAAAGAATGCTTGAGGTCCAAAAAGAATCTTGAAGAACACTTCGAGGATGAATTAAAACATGATGAACCACCATGAGAACTCCGGTAATGAAAACATGAGAAGTGAAAGATGAAAAGAATAAGATTCAAGGCATGCGATGAATTAGATGGAGGTTTGGAATGATATAATTGAAATAACTTGGAACTCCGGAAAACAAGATGAAGAACTTGAAACCTAGAATTTATTCCTCATGAATAAACTCTAACAAAGGGATTAATCCACTTGGATGAAATAAGAATAAGAATTATGTTATGCATATCCTTCATCAATTTAAGTTGATGACAACCAAAGGATTTGGCACACTACTTATTCTTCTTGACAAGGATTGGAGAGAGATATAGCCAAACTTGAGAATAATCTTGAACTACTCACCGGTAGGATTATGAAAAGAACAAATAAAATTAATACGATAACAACGAAAGAGTAATCTTGAAAGAACCATCGTAAAAAATTATGGAGACGAATGAAGAGACATCAATGAAGAATATTTGGAGGACAAAGTAGAAAACTGAAAATGAAGAAATATTCTAAAATGATGGCCTTTGGAGGATCACAAAGAAAAGAATTCATGAAATGCTTCGGATGGGTATGAAAATAATTCCTCACAATTGAAACAATAATGAGGATGGCATTAAGCTAGAACCACGAATCTTCAAGAGATCGAACCAAGATTTAAGAGAAACTCTTCTTCGGTCTTCAAATGTTGAGAATGAAGACGAGAAATGCCATGAAGAATTTCGAGATACTCCGGACGAATGACAAGAGCAAGGTGGAGCTAAAGATGTAAATAATTGAAAACAAGCTTGGAGAAGGCATGTGACTGAAGGAAAACATTCTTACGTCACACTTTGAAAAGAATTTGAGTATAACTCCAGAAAAATTAGAAGAGTCAGGTAAGATCCCGGGAAAAGACCTGTGGGTTAGGGCCCACTCAAAAGAAAATCACCGTTGAAAAAGATTGCTTAAGAGATATTGCACCGGTTAAATTAAATGGCTTGAATGAGATGATAATCCTCAAAATAGCTTAAACGGATTAAGAATGGAAACGCGAATCTTCTGAGATATCCTCAACACTCCGGATATGAATAGGAGAGTTGAATGAGTAAGAGAGCCTTCGAATAATAAATTCCCACATTCGAAAACATGTGAAACAAGAGGCACATATATGATCACGGCCAAAGCTTGAATTTAGTCCACCGGAGAAGAATATTAGAATTAAGAATGATGAACTTGAAACTCTTGAGCATCTTCACGAAAAATCACCGGATAAGAACATTGAAGGAAAAGAATGAAGAAACATCACATGAATAAAATGGATACTTGATTAAGAATTCTGGCTCCATAAGAAGGGGGGGGTGGGGAAAATAAAAACAACTTGGGATGAATGAAACAGACAAATCGTTAGATTTCTCAATGGCGTCCGTATGGAATAACTTGAAGAGAAGGCAAACCGGTTGAAAAGGATTAACATGAAACTCTCAATGGCCAAGAAGAATTAGCACTTCCATAGAAATATGAGAACACCGATTAGGAAAGGTATGGAATCAACATTTTGTTGGGGATCGTAGCAGAAAATAAAAAAATTTCCTACGCGTCACCAAAATCTATCTATGGAGTAATCTAGCAACGAGCATAAAGGAGAGTGAGTGCATCTACATACCCTTGTAGATTGCGAGCGGAAGCGTTCAAGAGAACGGGGATGATGGAGTCGTACTCGTCGTGATCCAAATCACCGATGATCCTAGCGCCGAACGGACGGCACCTCCGTGTTCAACACACGTACGGAGCGGGGACGTCTCCTCCTTCTTGATCCAGCAAGGGGGGAGGAGAGGTTGATGGAGATTCAGCAGCACGACGGCGTGGTGGTGGAAGTAGCGGGATTCCAGCAGGGCTTCGCCAAGCGCTGCGGGAGGAGGGAGATGTGTCACGGGAGGGAGAGGGAGGCGCCAGGGCTTGGGGTGCTGCTCCCATGCGCCTCCCCACTATATATAGGGGTGGAGGGGCTGGTTTCTTGCCCTCCAAGTCCATTGGGGCGTTGGCAAAGGTGGGGGAAAGAAATCCCATCATTTCCTTTCACCACCGATTGTTATCCCCCCTTTTTAGGGATCTTGATCTTATCCCTTCGGGATATGATCTTATTCCTTATAAGGGGGGATCTTGGTGCGCCTTGACCAGGGGTGTGGGGCCTTGCCCCCACTACCCACGTTCATGTGGGTCCCCCCATGCAGGTGGGCCCCACTTCGGAACCTTCTAGAACCTTCCCGGTATAATACCGAAAAATCCCGAACATTTTCCGGTGGCCAAAATAGGACTTCCTATATATAAATCTTTACCTCCGGACCATTCCGGAACTCCTCGTGACGTCCGGGATCTCATCCGGGACTCCGAACAACTTTCGGGTTTCCGCATACTTATATCTCTACAACCCTAGCGTCACCGAACCTTAAGTGTGTAGACCCTACGGGTTCGGGAGACACGCAGACATGACCGAGACGACTATCCGGTCAATAACCAACAACGGGATCTGGATACCCATGTTGGCTCCCACATGTTCCACGATGATCTCATCGGATGAACCACGATGTCAAGGATTCAATCAATCCCGTATACGATTCCCTTTGTCTATCGGTATAGCACTTGCCCGAGATTCGATCGTCGGTATACCGATACCTTGCTCAATCTCGTTACCGGCAAGTCTCTTTACTCGTTCCGTAACACATCATCCCGTGATCAACTCCTTGATCACATATTGTGCACATTATGATGATGTCCTACCGAGTGGGCCCAGAGATACCTCTCCGTCATACGGAGTGACAAATCCCAGTCTCGATTCGTGCCAACCCAAAAGACACTTTCGGAGATACCTGTAGTGCACCTTTATAGCCACCCAGTTACGTTGTGACGTTTGGTACACCCAAAGCATTCCTACGGTATCCGGGAGTTGCACAATCTCATGGTCTAAGGAAAAGATACTTGACATATAGAAAAGCTTTAGCATACGAACTACACGATCTGTGCTAGGCTTAGGATTGAGTCTTGTCCATCACATCATTCTCCTAATGATGTGATCCCGTTATCAACGACATCCAATGTCCATGGTCAGGAAACCGTAACCATCTATTGATCAACGAGCTAGTCATCTAGAGGCTTACTAGGGACATGGTGTTTGTCTATGTATCCACACATGTATCTGAGTTTCCTATCAATACAATTCTAGCATGGATAATAAACAATTATCATGAACAAGGAAATATAATAATAACCAATTTATTATTGCCTCTAGGGCATATTTCCAACAGTCTCCCACTTGCACTAGAGTCAATAATCTAGTTCACATCGCCATGTGATTAACACTCATAGGTCACATCGCCATGTGACTAACATCCAAAGAGTTCACTAGAGTCAGTAATCTAGTTCACATCAATATGTGATTAACACTCAATGAGTTCTGGGTTTGATCATGTTATGCTTGTGAGAGAGGTTGTAGTCAATGGGTCTGCAACATTCAGATCGCTATGTACTTTGCAAAACTTTATGTCATATCGTACATGCTGCTACCACGTTCCACTTGGAGCTATTCCAAACTGTTGCTCCATTATACGTATCCGGTATCTCTACTCAAAGTTATCCGGATAGGTGTTAAGCTTGCATCGACGTAACTCTTTACGTCGAACTCTTTATCACCTCCATAACCGAGAAACATTTCCTTATTCCTCCAAGGATAATTTTTGACCACTATCTGGTGATCCACTCCTGGATCACCTTTGTACCCTCTTGCCAGACATGTGGCAAGGCACACATCAGGTGCGGTACTCATCATGGCATACCGTATAGAGCCTATGACAAAAGCATAGGGGACGACCTTCGTCCTTCCTCTTCCTTCTGCCGTGGTCAAGTTTTGAGTCTTACTCAACTTCACACCTTATAACTCAGGTAAGAATTCCTTCTTTAACTGACCTATTTTGAACTCCTTCAAAATCATGTCAAAGGTGTGTGTTCCTTTTGAAAGTATCATCAGACGTCTTGATCTATCTCTATAGATCTTGATGCCCAATATGTAAGCAGCTTTATCCAGGTCTTCCTTTGAAAAACTCCTTTCAAACAACCCTTTACGCTTTCCAGAATTTCAACATCATTTCGGATCAACCATATGTCATTCACATATACTTATCAGAAATGTTGTAGTGCTCCCACTCACTTTATTGCAAATACAAGTTTCTAACAAACTTTGTATACCCAAAAACTTTGATCACTCCATCAAAGTGTATATTCCGACTCAGAGATGCTTGCTCTAGTCCATGGAAGGATCGCTGGAGCTAGCATACCTTTTAGCATCCTTAGGATCGACAAAACCTTTCTGATTGTATCACATACAACCTTTCTTTAAGAAAACTGGTAAGGAAACTTGTTTTGTCATCCATCTGCCAGATTTCATAAATGCAGCTAATGCTAACATGATTCCGACGGACTTAAGCACCGCTACGGGTGAGAAAATCTCATCGTAGTCAACTCCTTGAACTTGTGGAAAACTCTTCGCCACAAGTCGAGCTTCATAGACGGTGACATTACCGTCCACGTCCGTCTTAGTCTTAAAGATCCATTTGTCTCAATGGCTTGCCGATCATAGGGCAAGTCCACCAAAGTCCATACTTTGTTTTGATACATGGATCCTATCTCGGATTTATCGGTTTCTAACCATTTGTCGGAATATGGACCCACCTTCGCTTCTCCATAGTTCGTAGGTTCATTGTTGTCCAACAACATGACATTTAAGACAGGATCACCGTACCACTCAGGAGTAGTACTTATCCTTGTCGACCTACGAGGTTTGATAGCAACTTGATCCGAAACTTCATGATCACTATCATTAGTTTCCTCTTCAACAGTCGTAGGTTCCACAGAAACATCTTTCTGTGTTGCACTACTCTCCGGTTGAAGTGAGGGTTCGAAAACCTTATCAAGTTCTATCTTCCTCCCACTCAATTCTTTCGAGAGAAACTCTTTCTCGAGAAAGGACCCGTTCTTAGTGACAAACATTTTTGTCCTTGGATCTGAGATAGAAGGTATACCCAACCGTTACCAGTGGGTATCCCATGAAGATGTATTTGTCCGCTTTGGGTTCGAGCTTTTCCCGGCTGAAGCCATAAGCCTCGCAGCCCCAAACATTGAGAAACGACAACTACTGTTTCTTGCCAAACCATACGACGTCGTCTCAACGGACTTAGATGGTGCCCTATCTAAAGTGAATGCAGCTGTCTCTAATGCATAACCTCAAAATAATAGCGGTAGATCGGTAAGAGACATCATAGATCGTACCATATCTCATAAGGTTCGATTATGACGTCCAGACACACCATTACGCTGTGGTGTTCTAGGTGGCTTCAACAGCAAAACAATTCCACAATGTCTTAAGTGATTGCCAAACTCACAACTCAGAAAATCTTCCCTTGATCAGATCGTAGGAACATGATCTTCTTGTTATGATGATTCTTAACTTCACTCTGAAATTGCTTGAACTTTTCAAACGTTTCAGACTTTTGCTTCATTAAGTAAATATACCCATATCTACTCAAATCGTCAGTGAAGATGAGAAAATAATGATATCCACCACACGCCTTAATTCTCATTGGATCACACACATCAGCATGTATGATTTCCAACAAGTCACTTGCCCGTTTCATTGTACCTGAAAACGGGGTCTTAGTCATCCTGCCCATGAGGCATGGCTCACATGTGTCAAGCGATTCAAAATCAAGTGACTCCAAACGTCCATCAGCATGGAGTTTCTTCATGCATTTTATGCCAAAATGACCTAAGCGGCAGTGCCACAAGAAAGTGGTACTATCATTATTAACTCTACATCTTTTGGCATTGATATTATCATCATGTGTATTGCTATAATCGAGATTCAATAAACCATTGGGTGCATGACCATAAATGTATTATTCATGTAAATAGAATAACCATTATTCTCTAACTTAAATGAATAACCGTATTGCAATGAACATGATCTAATCATATTCATGCTCAACGTAGACACCTGATAACATTTATCTAGGTTCAACACTAATCCCGAAAATAGAGGGAGCGTGCGATGGTGATCTTATCATCCTTGGAAACACTTCCAACACATCGTCACCTCGCCCTTAGCTAGTCTCCGTTCAGTCCGTAGCTTTTGCTTCAAGTCACTAATAATAGCAACTGAACCGGTATCCAATACCCAGGTGCTACAAGGAGTACTAGTGAGGTACACATCAATAATACGTATATCAAATATACTTTGTTGAAGTTTCCAGCTATTCTTATCTACCATGTATTTGGGGTAGTTCCGCTACCATGTGACCGTTCCCCTTACAATAGAAGCACTTAGTCTCGAGGTTTGGGTTCAACCATTGGGTTCCTTCATTAGAGCGACAACTGGTTTGCCATTCATGAAGTTTCCCTTCTAGCCCTTGCCCCTTTTGAAACCAGTGATCTTGTTAAACCATCAACACTTGATGCTCCTTCTTGATTTGTACTTTCGCGGTCTTAAGAACCGCTAATAGCTCCGGGATCATCTCCATCCTTTGCATGTCATAGTTCATCACGAAGTTCTAGTAGCTTGGTGATAGTGTCCAGAGAATTATGTCAACCACTATCTCACCTGGAAGATTAACTCCCACTTGGTTCAAGTGATTTTAGCACCCAGACATTCTGAGCACATGCTCACTAGTTGAGCCATTCTCCTCCATCTTTTTGGCAAAAGAACTTGTCAGAGGTCTCATACCTCTCAACACGGGCATGAGCCTGAAATCCCAATTTCAGCTCTTAGAACATCTCATATGTTCTATGGCGTTCAAAACGTCATTGGAATCCCGATTCTAAGCCGTAAAGTATGGTGCACTAAACTATCAAGTAGTCATCAGGACGTGTCTCTCAGGTGTTCACAACATCCACAGACAACGTTGTAGGGGTTTGCACATCAAGCGGTGCATCAAAGACGTAAGCTTTCTGTGCAGCAGTGAGGACACTCCTCGGACTACGGACCCAGTCCGCATCATTGCTTACAATATCTTTCAACTTAGTATTTCTCTAGGATCGTATTAAACAGGGAGCTACAACGCAGTTATTGGTCTACAACATAATTTGCGAAGACAACTTAGACTATTGTTCATGACAATGAAGTTCATCTAATGAACTCCCACTCAGATAGACATCTCTCTAGTCATCTAAGTGATACATGATCCGAATCGACTAGGCCGTGTCCGATCATCACGTGAGACGGACTAGTCATCAACGGTGAACATCTTCATGTTGATCGTATCTTCTATACGACTCATGTTCGACCTTTCGGTATTCCGTGTTCCGAGGCCATGTCTGTACATGCTAGGCTCGTCAAGACAACCCTAAGTGTATCGCGTGTGTAAATCTGTCTTACACCCGTTGTATGCGAACGTTAGAACCTATCACACCCGATCATCACGTGGTGCTTCGAAACAACGAACCTTAGCAACGGTGCACAGTTAGGGGAAACACAATTCTTGAAATTTTAGTGAGAGATCATCTTATTCACTACCGTCGTTCTAAGCAAATAAGATGAAAAACATGATAAACATCACATGCAATCAAATAGTGACATGATATGGCCAATATCATTTTGCTCCTTTTGATCTTCATCTTCGGGGCTCCATGATCATCATTGTCACCGGCATGACACCATGATCTCCATCATCATGATCTCCATCATCGTGTCTCCATGAAGTCGTCTCGCCAAACATTACTTCTACTACTATGGCTAACGTTTAGCAATAAAGTAAAGTAATTACATGGCGTTATTCAGTGACACGCAGGTCATACAATAAATAAGACAACTCCTATGGCTCCTGCCGGTTGTCATTCTCATCGACATGCAAGTCGTGATTCCTATTACAAGAACATGATCAATCTCATACATCACACATATATCATTCATCACATCCTTTTGGCCATATCACATCACACGGCACATGCTGCAAGAACAAGTTAGACATCCTCTAATTGTTGTTGCAAGTTTTTACGTGGCTGCTATAGGTTTCTAGCAAGAACGTTTCTTACCTACGCCAAAACCACAACGTGATATGCCAATTTCTATTTACCCTTCATAAGGACCCTTTTCATCGAATCCGATCCGACTAAAGTGGGAGAGACAGTCACCCGCTAGCCACCTTATGCAACTAGTGCATGTCAGTCGGTGGAACCTGTCTCACGTAAGAGTACGTGTAAGGTCGGTCCGGGCCGCTTCATCCCACGATGCCGCCGAATCAAGATAAGACTAGTAACGGCAAGAGAATTGACATGATCTACGCCCACAACTACTTTGTGTTCTACTCGTGCAAGATACTACGCATAGACCTAGCTCTGATACCACTGTTGGGGATCGTAGCAGAAAATAAAAAAATTTCCTACGCGTCACCAAAATCTATCTATGGAGTAATCTAGCAACGAGCATAAAGGAGAGTGAGTGCAGCTACATACCCTTGTAGATTGCGAGCGGAAGCGTTCAAGAGAACGGGGATGATGGAGTCGTACTCGTCGTGATCCAAATCACCGATGATCCTAGCGCCGAACGGACGGCACCTCCGTGTTCAACACACGTACGGAGCGGGGACGTCTCCTCCTTCTTGATCCAGCAAGGGGGGAGGAGAGGTTGATGGAGATCCAGCAGCACGACGGCGTGGTGGTGGAAGTAGCGGGATTCCAGCAGGGCTTCGCCAAGCGCTGCGGGAGGAGGGAGATGTGTCACGGGAGGGAGAGGGAGGCGCCAGGGCTTGGGGTGCTGCTCCCATGCGCCTCCCCACTATATATAGGGGTGGAGGGGGCTGGTTTCTTGCCCTCCAAGTCCATTGGGGCGTTGGCAAAGGTGGGGGAAAGAAATCCCATCATTTCCTTTCACCACCGATTGTTATCCCCCCTTTTTAGGGATCTTGATCTTATCCCTTCGGGATATGATCTTATTCCTTCTAAGGGGGGATCTTGGTGCGCCTTGACCAGGGGTGTGGGGCCTTGCCCCCACTACCCACGTTCATGTGGGTCCCCCCATGCAGGTGGGCCCCACTTCGGAACCTTCTAGAACCTTCCCGGTATAATACCGAAAAATCCCGAACATTTTCCGGTGGCCAAAATAGGACTTCCTATATATAAATCTTTACCTCCGGACCATTCCGGAACTCCTCGTGACGTCCGGGATCTCATCCGGGACTCCGAACAACTTTCGGGTTTCCGCATACTTATATCTCTACAACCCTAGCGTCACCGAACCTTAAGTGTGTAGACCCTACGGGTTCGGGAGACACGCAGACATGACCGAGACGACTCTCCGGTCAATAACCAACAGCGGGATCTGGATACCCATGTTGGCTCCCACATGTTCCACGATGATCTCATCGGATGAACCACGATGTCAAGGATTCAATCAATCCCGTATACGATTCCCTTTGTCTATCGGTATAGCACTTGCCCGAGATTCGATCGTCGGTATACCGATACCTTGCTCAATCTCGTTACCGGCAAGTCTCTTTACTCGTTCCGTAACACATCATCCCGTGATCAACTCCTTGATCACATATTGTGCACATTATGATGATGTCCTACCGAGTGGGCCCAGAGATACCTCTCCGTCATACGGAGTGACAAATCCCAGTCTCGATTCGTGCCAACCCAAAATACACTTTCGGAGATACCTGTAGTGCACCTTTATAGCCACCCAGTTACGTTGTGACGTTTGGTACACCCAAAGCATTCCTACGGTATCCGGGAGTTGCACAATCTCATGGTCTAAGGAAAAGATACTTGACATATAGAAAAGCTTTAGCATACGAACTACACGATCTGTGCTAGGCTTAGGATTGGGTCTTGTCCATCACATCATTCTCCTAATGATGTGATCTCGTTATCAACGACATCCAATGTCCATGGTCAGGAAACCGTAACCATCTATTGATCAACGAGCTAGTCATCTAGAGGCTTACTAGGGACATGGTGTTTGTCTATGTATCCACACATGTATCTGAGTTTCCTATCAATACAATTCTAGCATGGATAATAAACAATTATCATGAACAAGGAAATATAATAATAACCAATTTATTATTGCCTCTAGGGCATATTTCCAACACATTTGACATCGAAGCAACTCGAATACCAGAATCAAATCAAAACAACGGATAGATATGTTGCAACATAATCTTCACAATATCATTCGAACAGAGGATTGAACGAATGAATTCCGCGGGTACATCAACTTGTCGAGAAGCCACTTGGGAGAACAAAAGATAAATAAAAACAACAAGGAGCAGATAGAACAAATACAAGATAGAAGCTTCGTTCAACATATTCGTGCTGAAAGCTCATGGAACGTGTTACAAAAGGGTTTTGCAATCCCAGGATCAGCATAGCTATGGACCCTTTAAGATGCAACTCCCGATCGGAACAAACGCCCATAAAACCACTTCACTCAATGTAGAACCCCGAACTTCATCTCATGCACTCGTTGGAAGAATGCCTAGAACTACTAGATGAACCCACCTATTAATTTCCGAAAGTTTCCAGTTATGCAATCAGGTGTTGGGGATACAGGGGAAGCACCGCGCACTCAACTCTAATCCTACATCCACCTGTATCCATCCTTCAACACATAACCAGTTATTTCTGGAAACCGTTTACCTCGGACCTTCGAAACGCATCTGCTAGACAAGCTATGGCAATACTCCCGAACTACCTCCCCACTACTGGGTGATGTCGAGGTTATCTTGCCACTAACCGCATAGGAGAGTTTTCGATGTCGGTCGTCTTAAGTATTCCCGAACTGATGCGATATATTTGTGACGACAACACCTCGGAGCTCAACTCCCCGGGACACTGCCACAACCCCTAAATGGCAGGAGGCATCGAGAACAATGTTCTCGTCACAAAGACATCGGAACAATCCAAACAATACTCGCGTGATCCTAAAAAAAATTTGGTGAATTTTTGAGAGTAGAAGAGATAAAAGTAATCGTCAAGAGTCCTCACCAGAGTGAAAAGAGATGTGGAGCAAAAAGAAATCCTACTCTCCGATATATATATAGGACTCAAAACATTTTAAGTGTGTGCCTAGACTCAACCGTCAACGATTCGATCAATCAGTTGGGGCTCCTAGGTCGGAGAAGGCTCTGATTACCAACTTGTAATGCCCAGGATGGGACTATACCTCCTACATGTCAAGGCACGACTTAAAGGTATAAGCCCATTCTGGAATGATCTCAAGTTTGGTATCTTTGCATGACTCATGTAAAAATAGGGATGAAATTGCAAAAGGAGATAGTTGGCTTACACTCACCACTTCACACAATACATTACATAAGCAAAACATCATTCAAAACATCACAACCCGACTACGGGCGAAGATCCAAAAGAAAGATATCAAAAACATAAAGCCACAGGTCCGAATCGCCCCTAGTAGAAACCACTACTGATCGTCGAAACACGTCACAAGCATACGGCCACTCTCTTCATCGAGCTCCCAGTGAAATACTGATCCATCTCCTGCCTCATTCTCGGCTGAACCTGCAGCTGGTGTTGTAGTATCTGTGAGTCACAAGGACTCAGCAATCCCATAACCATGGGTATCAAGACTAGCAGAGCTTTATGGGTAGGAAGAGGTAAAGTGGTGAGGTTGCAGCAGCGGCTAAGCACAATATGGTGGCTAACTTACGAGTACAAGAATAAGATGAGCATCTACGCAAACGGTCGCAAACTAGTAGTCATCGCTAAAGATCCTGAACTACCTACGAGTCAAATATAACCCCACCGTGTTCTCTTTTCAAAGTGAAAAGAGACAGTCACGGTTACTCACACAGTTGTGTGTTTTACTTCGTATCCTCTGTCAAGTTTTCTACAACCGGATATTAACAAATTCCAATCTACCACATAACCGCGGGCACGGCTTTCGAAAGATCATAACCCTGCAGGGGTGTCCCAACTTAGCCCATCACAAGCTCTCACGATTAGCTGAAGTGATAAATATAGTATCATCACCCCTTATCTTAGGGAAATCCGATCAGGCTCGGCATCCCGGTGCACAAGACATTTCGACAATGGTAAAACAAGTCCAGCAAGACCTCCCGGCGTGCCGACACCCAGATAGTAGCCGCGCGTATCTCGTCTCAGGCCACAACCGGATAGGTGATCCTACGAGTAAAACCAAACCTCGAGTTTCCCCGTGGTGGCCCCGCAGTCTCCCCGTTTGGGACCAACACCATCAGCACTGGCCCCCCCAGCTATGTAGAAAAGAATCTCCAAGGAGCGTCCCCCTTATGCAATTTAATTAATTAATTAAGTTATTATGAGGCAAATTAAAACCAATGTTGGGCCTTGCTGGAGGAGTTTTATTCAAAGTCAAAGTGTCAAGGGGTCCCCATATACCCATCGTGTAAGGAACACAAAATCAAGGAACATAATGCCGGTTTATCGGCGCCTCAGGTGGCATGAGTGGAACAAAACACCGAGCAAAAGGCCAAGGCTTCCACCCATGCCTAGTATATAGGTGTGTTAATAATAATAATAGATATTGCAATATTCCAACAACAAGTTCCCTCCTGGAACGATCTTCATCTTCACCTGCAACTAACAACGCTATAAGAAGGGCTGAGCAAGCGGGTAACATAGCCAAACAATGGTTTTGCTAGGAAGGTGTCAAAAGGTTAGAGGTTTCATGGCAACAAGGAGAGGCTGACATAAAAGATGGGTAGTGCGACATGTAACGATAGCATCGAGACTACTAAGCATGGCAATGATAGTAAAGGTATCCAAGGGTATGATCATCTTGCCTGGGATTCCGCGAGGGAGAAGAACAAGTCCAGGAAGTAGACGAACAGAACCTCACAACTCCGGAACGAACCCGAAGCTAACGAGGGAAGCAAACCGGAAAGAAACAAGCAACACGGTAAACACACCACGCGAGACATGACAATATTCTCAACCAAGTATGATGCAAAATAGTTCTACACCGGATGCACAACAAGTCTATACAGGAAGCAAAACATGGCAAGGTAGGAAGCACAGAAAACAACACAAGTCTATATGATGCAATACATGGCAAGGTATGATGCATGATAAGTCTATACAGGAAGCATTACATGGCAAGGTAGGAAGCACAGAAAAACAACACAAGCAACATGTGAATATGCTAAACCATGTAGGATGCAAAAAAAGTCTACATAGGATGCACAACAAGTCTATATAGGAAACATTACATGGCAAGGTATGATGCATAATAAAACTACACTATTTAGGCATTTTTAATGAGGCCGGAAATAACAACAACAATTCCGGTAAAACCCCATATGCATGTTTAGCAATTTTAAGCAAACAACAATTCACACATTTTAATGTTGTTAACATGAGGCGGATGACATGATCAAGTTTTATACATTTTTTAGTAAAAGTTAACATGAAAAGATATGAAGTATTGTCACCGTGGTGGAAGGAAAGGGTGCCACGGCAATGATCCGAAAATGATGCAACGACAACATCTCGGTTCTGGTAACTCGTTGAGAGACCGGTGCAAAAGAAAAGGTGGCGTGAGCGAGTCGAACAAGATGAAAGGTGAGGTGATCCCGGTTGCCCGGTTCCCACGGGTTGGCGACGAGGCAACCAAGGAGCATGACAAAAGACGAAACGGGCACGGTGCACACAAGGGAAACATCACGTACAACCACAAGCATTCGACCACGGGTCATCGTCACGGGGTTATACCTTCGGAACATTCGTTTCGAGGAGGATCAAGATCGTAGAGGAAGTAGTGGTACTCGCGGGTCGGGGTACACGTTCGTAGAGGGAAGTAGTCGTCCCGTTCGTAGTCGTACACGGGGCGTCGGGGTCGTCGTTGACATAGAGGTACTTGTTCCGTTTCGGAGAGGTACTTGACAAATCCATCGTTTCCGGGGCGATGGTAGTGGTACATGCACGTAGTTGAACTTGACGGGTCGACGCGATCGTCGTGGGAGGTAGTGGTACACGTTTCTTCGGCGACGGTCGTCGTACCCGTTCCGTAGATGAACTTGAGGGTTCCGAGTGCTCCGGGCGTAGTGGTACTTGACACGTCATCTTGTAGTCGTTCTCGTTTCGAAGGTGTACATGTCGCAGGGGTACTTGGCGGTCTCGATCCGTAGTGGAACTTGCCGGTCTTGAGGGTCCAAACACAGCAACACAAGGGCAAACAAAGGGCGGCAGCACGGGGTGACGTAGAGGCCATGGCGAGGAGGCGCGCGCGCGGAGGCGGGGCCGGTGCACTGGAGGCTGCTCGGGGCGGTGCTGGAGACGAGGCAGGGGCGGCTGGACGAGGCCTTGGCGGCGATGGCGGCGGCTCCTGGCCGGCCGGGCTGCTCGAGGGGCTCCTCCCCTCGGCGAGCCAGGTGACGCGGCTGGCGGCGTGTTGGAGATGGAGGGGCGCGGGCGGCGCGGCGCTGGAGATGGAGGGGCGCGGGCGCGCGGCGCTGGAGATGGAGGGGCGCGGGCGGTGCGGCGCTGGGGCTCCAAGCGGCGTGCGAGGCGACGGGTCGAAGGAGGCCAAGAGGGAGGCGTGGGGAGAGCGAGGGGGACCGAGCGAGTGAGATCAGGAGCGAGGCTGCGGCGCTGGGAGGGAGAGGAGGAGTAGGAGATCGAGGACCCTGGGGCTAGGGTTCGGCGCTGGAGGAGGCGAAGGCTGGGCCTGGGAAGTTGTGGGCCGGCGCGCTAGGAGGGCCCATATCGCCAGGGAGGCCGGCGGGCTGCATAGAGGAACAAGCCTGCTGGGCTCTTCTCCTTCTCCCTAAAATAAAATAAAAGAGAAGAAAAAGAGAGAGGAAAAAGAGAGGGCACTTAGGGAAAGAATTACTGAACGGGGTTAATTTCCCCGAACTCATAAAAATGAGTTTGATCCCAGGAAAATAGAAGTGGGCAAGATTGCAAGATTAAATTCAAACTCATTTGAATTAAATTCAAATAGTTTGAACTAGGGCTAGGTTTCAGAAGTGTCCAAAAATGTTCGAATTTTTGGAGGAGTCTCAATAAAATGGATAAGAATTATAGACAAGGTTTGAGGCAAGGAATAGAGAAAGAGAAGGCATGGGGAAAATATGCAAGTGTGTTATGGTGAATTCCAAACAAATGGAATAATTTTTATAATAGCTCCATAAATATTAGGAGGATATGTTATAAAGAGAAGTCACTCTTCCCTCAATTTAAATAGATTAAAAGATCTATGCCATTTATTTAGTTGAGATGCAAAGATGAATGACATGATGGCATGATGACATGATGCAAAGCAAAATAAATAACACAAGCACAAATGAAACACACGGGAGAACCCGGAACATCTAAAATCCTCTGGGACGTCGGTCTTCGGGCATCACAACTCTCCCACACTAACAGAGGATCTCGACTCGAGATTCTAGAGATGGCACCGGGTAAAAACGGAAGAGGAAGAGGTAAAACAAAGTTGCTTCTTTGACAAACGAGTGAAACCACGAACCTTGAGAGGTTGAACAATCTTGAAAGAAAGAATACAACGGAGATGAACGAAGTTAAGAGCACTCCGGTAAAATGAGGAACAAGGAACATTACAAGAACCTTGTAGGTTGAAGGACATGAAACAAGAGCTTACAAACCAAAAGAATATGAAACTGCAACGGTATAGCCAAGGAATAAGAATGACAGAATTCGGACAGCACTCCGACTGAAGATGTCAGGAATTAACATGAACTTGCCAAGTTGGGATGATACTTGATGAAAACAACAACACATAGCCTCCGGAACATTGAAAGAATGGCACAAGGGGTAAGGAAGGCTTCAGACAGCACTCCGGTTGAAAACAGAGGAAAACTAGATAAGATGACGGAACTAGAATGGAGGTCACGACACTCCTGTTAAATGATAAGCAAGGGAAAGAACATGATCTCGATAAAACGAGATGATGGTTTGGAGAGAGCAACATCACAATGCCTCCGGAATGAAAGAATATATGCTAGGTCGGTGGAAAGAAAAGAACGGAGAAGAAAATGACAACTTCTCCCACGAATGAATTGCAAATCGTCCTTACGAAGAAGGGTTGAACGGAGTTGTTGGAAAATCAACAACGAAAAGAATAAGCTCGTTGTGGGCTTATGGAAAACATCTCAAAATTAAGAGGTGACAACCAGCCATTGACGAAAACATTTAATTTGATTGAGATCAACATGGAGATGATAAACTGAATTCAACGGAATGATAAATGAAGAACTTGGATCATTTATAAGCACCATAATAGCAACAATCCTTGGGGAAAGCTTTTAGGTGAATTATAACCCAAGATGACTCCAACGAATAATTGAAGGGGTGAAAAGATCTCCTGAACAAGGAAAATGATGGTTTTTAATATCTCATTCTTGAGAAGTCGTGAATCATAATTCGTGAAGGAATTGTCAAGAATGACATAACACCATCTGAAAGATAAGGTAGAAAGGATTGCAATTGGAAAGCATGATGAAGAATGCTTCAGGTCCAACAAGAATCTTGAAGAACACTTCGAGGATGAATTAAAACATGATGAACCAACATGAGAACTCCGGTAATGAAAACATGAGAAGTGAAAGATGAAAAGAATAAGATTCAAGGCCTGCGATGAATTAGATGGAGGTTTGGAATGATATAATTGAAATAACTTGGAACTCCGGAAAACAAGATGAAGAACTTGAAACCTAGAATTTATTCCTCATGAATAAACTCTAACAAAGGGATTAATCCACTTGGATTAAATAAGAATAAGAATTATGTTTGCATATCCTTCATCAATTTAAGTTGATGACAACCAAAGGATTTGGCACACTACTTATTCTTCTTGACAAGGATTGGAGAGAGATATAGCCAAACTTGAGAATAATCTTGAACGACTCACCGGTATGATTATGAAAAGAACAAATGAATTAATACGATAACAACGAAAGAGTAATCTTGAAAGAACCACCGTAAAAAAATATGGAGACGAACGAAGAGACATCAATGAAGAATATTTGGAGGACAAAGTTGAAAACTGAAAATGAAGAAATATTCTGAAATGATGGCCTTCGGAGGATCACAAAGAAAAGAATTCATGAAATGCTTCAGATGGGTATGAAAATAATTCCTCACAATCGAAACAATAATGAGGATGGCATTAAGCTAGAACCACGAATCTTCAAGAGATCGAACCAAGATTTAAGAGAAACTCTTCTTCGGTCTTCAAATGTTGAGAATGAAGACGAGAAATGCCATGAAGAATTTCGAGATACTCCGGACGAATGACAAGAGGAAGGTGGAGCTAAAGATGTAAATAATTGAAAACAAGCTTGGAGAAGGCATGTGACTGAAGGAACACATTCTTACGTCGCACTTTGAAAAGAATTTGAGTATAACTCCAGAAAAATTAGAAGAGTCAGGTAAGATCCTGGGAAAAGACCTGTGGGTTAGGGCCCACTCAAAAGAAAATCACAGTTGAAAAAGATTGCTTAAGAGATATTGCACCGGTTAAATTAAATGGCTTGAATGAGATGATAATCCTCAAAATAGCTTGAACGGATTAAGAATGGAAACGTGAATCTTCTGAGATATCCTCAACACTCCGGATATGAGTAGGAGAGTTGAATGAATAAGAGAGCCTTCGGATAATAAATTCCCACATTGGAAAACATGTGAAACAAGAGGCACAGATATGATCATGACCGAAGCTTGAATTTAGTCCACCGGAGAAGAATATTAGAATTAAGAGTGATGAACTTGAAACTCTTGTGCATCTTCACGATAAATCACCGGATAAGAACATTGAAGGAAAAGAATGAAGAAACATCACATGAATAAAATGGATACTTGATTAAGAATTCTGGCTCCATAAGAAAAGGGGGTGGGTGGGGAAAACAAAAACAACTTGGGATGAATGAAACAGACAAATCGTCAGATTTCTTAACAGCGTCCGTATGGAATAACTTGAAGAGAAGGCACACCGGTTGAAAAGGATTAACATGAAACTCTCGATGGTCAAGAAGAATTAGCACTTCCATAGAAATATGAGAACACCGATTAGGAAAGGTATGGAATCAACATTTGACATCGAAGCAACTCGAATACCAGAATCAAATCAAAACAACGGATAGATATGTTGCAACATAATCTTCACAATATCATTCGAACAGAGGATTGAACGAATGAATTCCGCGGGTACATCAATTTGTCGAGAAGCCACTTGGGAGAACAAAAGATAAATAAAAGCAACAAGGAGCAGATAGTACAAATACAAGATAGAAGCTTCGTTCGAAATATTCGTGTTGAAAGCTCATGGAACGTGTTACAAAAGGGTTTTGCAATCCCCGGATCAGCATAGCCAAGGAACCTTTAAGATGCAACTCCCGATCGGAACAAACGCCCATAAAACCACTTCACTCAATGTAGAACCCCGAACTTCATCTCATGCACTCGTTGGAAGAATGCCTAGAACTACTAGATGAACCCACCTATTAATTTCCGAAAGTTTCCAGTTATGCAATCAGGTGTTGGGGATACAGGGGAAGCACCGCGCACTCAACTCTAATCCTACATCCAGATGTATCCATCCTTCAACACATAACCAGTTATTTCCGGAAACCGTTTACCTCGGACCTTCGAAACGCATCTACTATACAAGCTATGGCAATACTCCCGAACTACCTCCCCAGTACTGGGTGATGTCGAGGTTATGTTGCCACTAACTGCATAGGAGAGTTTTCGATGTCGGCCATCTTAAGTATTCCAGAACTGATGCGATATATTTGTGACAACAACACCTCGGAGCTCAACTCCCCGGGACACTGCCACAACCCCTAAATGACAGGAGGCATCGAGAACAATGTTCTCGTCACAAAGACATCGGAACAATCCAAACAATACTCGCGTGATCCTAAAAAAAATTTGGTGAATTTTTGAGAGTAGAAGAGATGAAAGTAATCGTCAAGAGTCCTCACCAGAGTGAAAAGAGATGAGGAGCAAAAAGAAATCCTACTCTCCGATATATATATAGGACTCAAAACATTTTAAGTGTGTGCCTAGACTCAACCGTCAACGATTCGATCAATCAGTGGGGGCTCCTAGGTCGGAGAAGGCTTTGATTACCAACTTGTAATGCCCAGGATGGGACTATACCTCCTACATGTCAAGGCACGACTTAAAGGTATAAGCCCATTCTGGAATGATCTCAAGTTTGGTATCTTTGCATGACTCATGTAAAAATAGGGATGAAATTGCAAAAGGAGATAGTTGGCTTACACTTGCCACTTCACACAATACATTACATAAGCAAAACATCATTCAAAACATCACAACCCGACTACGGGCGAAGATCCAAAAGAAAGATATCAAAAACATAAAGCCACAGGTCCGAATCGCCCCTAGTAGAAACCACTACTGATCGTCGAAACACGTCACAAGCATACGGCCACTCTCTTCATCGAGCTCCCAATGAAGTACTGATCCATCTCCTGCATCATTCTCGGTTGAACCTGCAGCTGGTGTTGTAGTATCTGTGAGTCACGAGGACTCAGCAATCCCATAACCATGGGTATCAAGACTAGCAAAGTTTTATGGGTAGGAAGAGGTAAAGTGGTGAAGTTGTAGCAGCGGCTAAGCATAATATGGTGGCTAACTTACGAGTACAAGAACAAGATGAGCATCTACGCAAACGGTCGCAAACTAGTAGTGATCGCTAAAGATCCTGAACTACCTACGAGTCAAACATAACCCCACCATGTTCTCTTCTCAAAGTGAAAAGAGACAGTCACGGTTACTCACACAGTTGTGTGTTTTACTTCGTATCCTCTGTCAAGTTTTCTACAACCGGACATTAACAAATTCCAGTCTGCCACATAACCGCGGGCACGGCTTTCGAAAGAGCATAACCCTGCAGGGGTGTCCCAACTTAGCCCATCACAAGCTCTCACGATTAGCTGAAGTGATAAATATAATATCATCACCCCTTATCTTAGGGAAATCCGATCAGGCTCGGCATCCCGATGCACAAGACATTTCGAGAATGGTAAAACAGGTCCAGCAAGACCTCCCGGCGTGCCGACACCCTGATAGTAGCCGCGCGTATCTCGTCTGAGGCCACAACCGCATAGGTGATCCTACGAGTAAAACCAATCCTCGAGTTTCCCCGTGGTGGCCCCGCAGTCTCCCCGTTTGGGACCAACACCATCAGCACTGGCCCCCCCAGCTATGTAGAAAAGAATCTCCAAGGAGCGTCCCACTTATGCAATTTAATTAATTAATTAAGTTATTATGAGGCAAATTAAAACCAATGTTGGGCCTTGCTGGAGGAGTTTTATTCAAAGTCGAAGTGTCAAGGGGTCCCCATATACCCATCGTGTAAGGAACGCAAAATCAAGGAACATAATGCCGGTTTATCGGCGCCTAAGGTGGCATGTGTGGAACAAAACACCGAGCAAAAGGCCAAGCCTTCCACCCATGCCCAGTATATAGGTGTGTTAATAATAATAATAGATATTGTGATATTCCAACAACAAGTTCCCTCCTGGAACGATCTTCATCTTCACCTGCAACTAACAACGCTATAAGAAGGGCTGAGCAAGCGGGTAACATAGCCAAACAATGGTTTTGCTAGGAAGGTGTCAAAAGGTTAGAGGTTTCATGGCAACAAGGAGAGGCTGACATAAAAGATGGGTAGCGCGACATGTAATGATAGCATCGAGACTACTAAGTATGGCAATGATAGTAAAGGTATCCAAGGGTATGATCATCTTGCCTGGGATTCCGCGAGGGAGAAGAACAAGTCCAGGAAGTAGACGAACAGAACCTCACAACTCCGGAACGAACCCGAAGCTAACGAGGGAAGCAAACCGGAAAGAAACAAGCAACACGGTAAACACACCACACGAGACATGACAATATGCTCAACCAAGTATGATGCAAAACAGTTCTATACCGGATGCACAAAAAGTCTATACAGGAAGAAAAACATGGCAAGGTAGGAAGCACAGAAAACAACACAAGTCTATATGATGCAATACATGGCAAGGTATGATGCATGATAAGTCTATACAGGAAGCATTACATGGCAAGGTAGGAAGCACAGAAAAACAACACAAGCAACATGTGAATATGCTAAACCATGTAGGATGCAAGACAAGTCTACATAGGATGCACAACAAGTCTATATAGGAAGCATTACATGGCAAGGTATGATGCATAATAAAACTACACTATTTAGGCATTTTTAATGAGGCCGGAAATAACAACAACAATTCCGGTAAAACCCCATATGCATGTTTAGCAATTTTAAGCAAACAACAATTCACACATTTTAATGTTGTTAACATGAGGCGGATGACATGATCAAGTTTTATACAATTTTTAGTAAAAGTTAACATGAAAAGATATGAAGTATTGTCACCGTGGTGGAAGGAAAGGGTGCCACGGCAACGATCCAAAAATGATGCAACGACAGCATCTCGGTTCCGGTAACTCGTTGAGAGACCGGCGCAAAAGAAAAGGTGGCGTGAGCGAGTCGAACAAGATGAAAGGTGGGGTGATCCCGGTTGCCCGGTTCCCACGGGTTGGCAACGAGGCAACCGAGGAGCATGACAAAAGACGAAACGGGCACGGTGCACACAAGGGAAACATCTCATACAACCACAAGCATTCGACCACGTGTCATCGTCACGGGGTTATACCTTCGGAACATTCGTTTCGAGGAGGATCAAGATCGTAGAGGAAGTAGTGGTACTCGCGGGTCGGGGTACACGTTCGTAGAGGGAAGTAGTCGTCCCATTCGTAGTCGTACACGGGGCGTCGGGGTCGTCGTTGACGTAGAGGTACTCATTCCGTTTCGGAGAGGTACTTGACGAATCCATCGTTTCCGGGGCGACGGTAGTGGTACATGCATGTAGTTGAACTTGACAGGTTGACACGGTCGTCGTGGGAGGTAGTGGTACATGTTTCTTCGGCGATGGTCGTCGTACCCGTTCCGTAGATGAACTTGAGGGTTCCGAGTGCTCCAGGCGTAGTGGTACTTGACGCGTCATCTTGTAGTCGTTCTTGTTTCGAAGGTGTACATGTCGCAGGGGTACTTGGCGGTATCGATCCGTAGTGGAACTTGCCGGTCTTGAGGGTCCAAACGCAGCAACACAAGGGCAAACAAAGGGCGGCAGCACGGGGTGACGTAGAGGCCATGGCGAGGAGGCGCGCGTGAGGAGGCGGGGCCGGTGCGCTGGAGGCTGCTCGGGGCGGCGCTGGAGACGAGGCAGGGGCGGCTGGACGAGGCCTTGGCGGCGGCTCCTGGCCGGCCGGGCTGCTCGAGGGGCTCCTCCCCTTGGCGAGCTAGGCGACGTGGCTCGCGGCGTGTTGGAGATGGAGGGGCGCGGGCGGCGTGGTGCTGGAGATGGAGGGGCGCGGGCGCGCGGCGCAAGAGATGGAGGGGCACGGGCGCTGCGGCGCTGGGGCTCCAGGCAGCGTGCGAGGCGACGGGTCGAAGGAGGCCGAGAGGGAGGCGTGGGGAGAGCGAGGGGGACCGAGCAAGTGAGATCGGGAGCGAGGCTGCGATGCAGGGAGGGAGAGGAGGAGTGGGAGATCGAGGACCCTGGGGCTAGGGTTCGGCGCTTGATGGCTTCTCGCCCCTCGTTGGTTACCCCAAGTGGAAGGTTGAGATGTAGCGTAGCGGCAAATTTCCCTTGGCAAAGGTACCAAGGATCGAATCCCGTGAGACTCCGAGGGTCGACTAGTAGGTGTCAACGGCGCCAGAAACTTAGCGGTTGACGGGACCTGCACACAGATACAGATAACTTTGCCCCCAACGAGTACAGAGAGGTTGTCAATCCCTCCGGCCTTGTTGTTTACAAAGGATCAAACACAAGAGATAATAATGATAGCTATGACTGCAACTAGGAAATAAAAACAGGAAGTAAATAAAAGGTGTGATCGGCGGTGGTAATATGGACCGGGGTCCCATGATGTTCACTAGTGATGTCTCTCTCCCAAAAGACGATAAAACAGCAAAGCGAGGTAAACAAATTACAACTGGGCAATTGACAGGATTATGTGCGCAAACCAATGCTAACTATGCTGCAAAGAAAGGTAGAGGCTCAAAAGCATGGGCGGTACGCCAAGGCAAGTAGACCGAAATCCATCTGCATCTACTACTAATCATCCACCTTGAGATATCTATCCAGAACATCTCGCTGGTATTAAGTTGCGAATCCCACCCAAAGTGTAAACTCAAAGCAACAGACAACTGCATTAAAAGAACTTTGCGTAAAGTAAACAATCCTTGCACCCGCAAGTACAAGCACCGTTGTTTTATCCCTTGTGGCAACAGCACATCCCCTAGACTCATGTTTCGGTCACTCAAGCTAGTCATCAGGGGGCATGAACCCACAATCAAGCATAACGCTCCCTCTTGGAGTTACTACCTACTACTTGGCCAAAGCAATAAACAGCAACGGAGAACATGCAAGAATTACTCAAGAACAAAGATATAAAAGAGGTGAATCAAATATAGTCTCATAATCCATCAGATCCCATCAAACTCAGCAAAGCAACAGCAGAAAGATTACATATGTGCCTCGATCATGTAGGGCAGCTCACGAGGTCTAAACCATGAAGAGCAAAGAGGGGAGGAGAACATCACATAGCTATTGATCATGGACCCATGGTCCAAGGTGTACTACTCACGACTCATCCGGGAAGCGTCCATGGTGGTGGAGAAGCTCCCGGTGGTGGTTCTCCCCTCCGGCAGGGTGCCGGGAAGAGTTCTCCTGATGCTCCCGATCTTGGAAGCGCTGCGGCGGCGGAAGAGAGGCGAGATCGAGAAAAAGGGTTCTGTCCTCGAGGGTTTCGGGACGAGATGGATATATATGCGAAGGGGGGCAGCCAGAGGCGGAGCAGGGGCCCCAGGCGCCCCCCTAGAGCGGCCAGGGGTGGGGCCGCGCCAGGTGGCCGCCTGGGCCTCCCCTGGCTCCCCTCTGGCCCATCTTTGGTTCTTCGCGAAGCTTCCTGTACGCTGATTTTTCCTATATTTTTCCTGGAATTTTTGGAGCAATTTTAATATGGGGGAGACCTGAAATAGAAAGACAGCAGAAAACAGGAACTGGCACTGTGGTGCACTGAGTTAATAGGTTAGTCCAAATATGATCAAAAGTGTATGGAAGTGCATCAATATCATAGCAATATCACACAAAAGAAGCATGGAGCAAGCAGAAATTATAGATACGTTTTGGACGTATCAACATCCCCAAGCTTAATTCCTGCTCGTCCTCGAGTAGGTAAATGATAACAAGCATAATTTCTGTGGTGACATGCTACCAACCATATAAGAACTTTTTAAGTAAAGCAATCAAGGCATGTAATTCAATTCAAGTCATAAGAAGCAAGAGTCTATATTAGCATTGTAACAAGCAACCTAAGAACATAAAGGTGCAAGAGCTCTCGCTGTCCGTGACTCGAATGTCTCCAAATGGTGTTTGCGTGCAAGAAAGGGGATAGGGATATACGAGAGAGTAAAACATAGTTTTTGTATTGTTGAGAA
The DNA here is from genome assembly GCA_902687465.1 of Secale cereale. Taxonomy (NCBI): domain Eukaryota; kingdom Viridiplantae; phylum Streptophyta; class Magnoliopsida; order Poales; family Poaceae; genus Secale; species Secale cereale. Next base: position 319,375,791 of record LR738713.1, read on the forward strand.
CTTAATCTACTAAAGTTTCACACTTGGTCTTCTTTGGAATCTTATCTTGACTCATCCCCAGACCACTAGCCAGGTACAAGTCAAAATGATCCACTCCCTTTCGATATTTTGAGCACTCATGCAATGGATGAGCGTAAGCAAGAAAGTTGACACTTAGGATGGCAAAGAGAGAAAAATGATGAAGGGGGAAGACAAAAAAGGTGTGAAAGGCTCACATCAATGAGGACAATCATAGGCGAGCGAAAGCCAAATTATAGATATGATGTGAGGAGTAGGGATTGCCATGCAACGGATGCACATATGAGCTAAGGTAAGCTCTCCAATGGAACTAGTGGGGGTGCATCCAACTTGCTCGCTCAAGAAGACCTAGAGCTCTTTTGAGGAGGCTCATCATTGGAATATACAAGCCAAGTTCTATAGTGTGAAGGTCCCCACATAGCTATATGCATGAATGATAATCTCTATGGAGTACAAGGTATAAGATGAAGTACGAGTGTGGATCTCTCAAAAGGAATAGTAGTGTGCCCCCTTCTCTCTTTTTATTTCTTTTTCTCTTTTTTCTATTTTTTTTATTTTTTTGTGGCCTCAATGGCTCTTTCTATTTAACTCTCATTTGTCCTCTTTGGGATCTTTTGATTTTGTCCTCTTTGGGATCTTTTCCTCACTTTAGGGGCAACACTCTATGTATTACAAGAAGTATAGAAGATCTTTCACACTTTACAAAAGTACTCAACATAAAGAAGATGAAGCTATCATGATGTATGCAAATGTATGCCTCTGCCAGTGTAGCAGGATATGCAATGATACTAGTGCGTCATGTAGCAATGATTAGGGCAAGGCCCAACTAGCATGCGGCTCATCGATCAAGCAAAAAGCATGTATGACATGAAGATCAAGTCATGAGAAGATGGATGTTGCATGGCAATGTATCTCGGAAAGGCTATGGAAATGCCTTGATAGGTAGGTACGGTGGCTGTTTTGAGGAAGGATATAATGAGGCTTATGATGACAGAGCGTATCGTGCCAAGGATTTGGATGCACCAGCGAAGTATGCGCCAACTCTCGAGGTGAGAAAGGGCAATGCACGGTACCGAAGAGGCTAGAAAAATATGGCTAGATGGAAGTGTCAACTTTCGAATACTCACATTAGTCCGAAGAACTCATGCACTTATTATCGGTAACTCTCAATCTAATTAGGAGGTTCACAAAGAGACAAGTACCCCAAGGAGGAGTGTATGGGGGGTTTGGTTATCCTTGCGCATCCTCGACTCATGGTACGTGAGTGTACTCTAATATTCGATCCCTCCAAAGATTAGTGATCCATCTAGTAGCTAAAGTTCTCAACTATTTTGTAGGTTTTCGAAAATAAACACGGATTGCCCAAAATACGACATCTATCACTAATAGGCTAAAGCTCTTGACACCAAAAGTTCAGACATTACTCATGGCAATACCTCAAAACTATTGCAAGTTACTACTAAAATTAAATAGCAACCTCAATTACCTACTTTAAGTTAAGACACACAACTCAGTGCAACAGGCAAACTCTCTTAACAAGATAAACATGAAAACTCAAGAGAGTTCAGCAACCAACTAAACAAAATCTCTTTAAAAAGAAAAGCATGAAAACTAAGAGCTAAACATGACAGCAGCTATGGAAAGACAAAGAACACACACAGCAAAGATAAGCATGAAAATCCTATGTTGTGTTCTAGGTTGAAGTGGAGCGTGTTTCTCTCCCACACAAAGAAAGCTGGGTTCTAACTTGTTATGAACAGCAAGCAAAGCTAAAGAAAAATAAAAAAAAGAAACTAAGAGCAAGACGCTCCAAGCATAGCACATAACGCATGAAGTGATAAAATTATAGTGGAACGAAAGACGAACTGATAATTGTTGATGGAGAAGGGGATGCATGGGGGCATCCCCAAGCTTAGACGCTTGAGTCTTCTTGAATATTTCTTGGGGGTGCACGGGGGCATCCCCAAGCTTGAGCGTTTGACCCTCCTGAATCTTCTTTTATCATCTTCCCTCACACACTTGAAAACTCCCTTCATACATAACTCATCATAATCTGATTAGCGAGGTTAGTACCCACAATAAAATTATTTTTCCCTACTGGAAATAAAGATAATCTTGAAGAGCTACTGTTTCTCAATATGGCCAAAAGGTTTTTGCAAAGAAAAAGCAAGCTCAAGGTTTGCAAAACGAAGAAAAGGCAAAACAGGACAGAATCTGTGAAAAACAGACCAGCAGGTAGTAAATAATTTTTTCGGGGCACTTCTGCAACTCAAATCAAAAAACTCAGAACAGACGCTCGAAAGCCAATTGTATAGAGCACGCTGTCAAAAAAAAATTCAGATCAAAAAGATGATCTGGTGATTTTATTCGAATTTTTCTGTCCAAGGACAGAATCTGTTTTCTGGACAACACGTCACAACTTTTGAACTTTCTTGCAATCGGAGGCTAAACTTGGCACAAAGCTGAAAAGAAAAGATACAATGATGATGTTACTGTAGTAACAAACATCAAGACAAAACAAAAGCAAAATAAGACCTAATTCGTTGTGGGCTGCCTCCCAAAAGTGCTTTCTTTTATGCCTTTAAGCTAGGCATGATGCAAAAAGAGAAGATCAAGTTTTATCAAGAGTAAGAGAATAGCTAGCCCGTGTAACGGACTCAAAAGGCAACTTAATCTTCTTTCTAGGGAAGTGTTCCATCCCTTTCTTGAGAGGGAATTGGAATTTTATATTCCCCTCTTTCATGTCAATGATAGCACAAACGGTGCGAAGAAAAGGGCGTCCCAAAATAATTGGACATGAAGGTTCACATTCAATATCCATAATAGTAAAATCAACGAGAACATAATTGTCATTGACAATGATAAGAACATCGTCGATCTTCCCCAAAGGTTTCTTTACGGAAGAATCAACAAGACGAACACCAAACGAACAAGGATCAAAATGTTTCAATTCAAACATATCGTACATTCTTTTGGACATAACGGAGGTACTAGCTCCAACATCACATAAAGCATAGCAAGAGAAGTTATTCAACTTAATTTTAATCATAGGATCCCAACTATCTTCTAGCTTTCTAGGTATGGAGACTTCTACCCTAAGCTTCTCCTCCCTAGCTTTGATGAGAGCATTAGTGATATGCTCCGCGAAGGCAAGATTAAGTGTGCTAGTGTGGGGATCTCTAGACATCTTGTGAAGAAAACCAATAACTTCAGAAAGGGTGCAATTATCAAAATCAAGGTCACTACTATCAAGTAAAGTGGTAGTGGTGTCCTTTAGGCTCACTTGTTTGGTAGCTTCTATGGTCATAGGAGTTTCTTCTTCTACGGTTGAGGTCATAGCATCACCATTAATAGGTCCAATGGGACTAGGAGTGCATTGGGTGCTAAGAGTTTGGATATCCTCAACAACTTGAATAGTAGCAACAATGTGGTGGGTAGGAAGGCTCTTAATTCTATCTTCTTCCTCCTTTTCTCTAGCCCATCTCTTTTTAAGTTTAGCCATCATCCTAATGTTTTCATTAATTTGCACTTGAATAGCATTCATAGGAGTGGTCTTCCTCTCCTCAAGAGGAGAAGTTCTAATTTTAAGCAACTCTACCTCATGGGCTAAATTGTCTACCTTCGAAGAGAGATTATCTAGTTTGTCTAGTTTTTCTTCTACACTCTTATTGAAGGCCTTTTGGGTAGTGATGAAGTCTTTAAGAATAATCTCTAGTTCAGAAGTGGAGTTCTTGGTGCTAGGATAAGTATTGTTGTTCCCATAGGAATTAGAGGGGAACGGTCTAGGGTTGCTACCAAAATTACTCCTATAAGCATTGTTATTGAAGTTGTTTCTAGAGATAAAGTTCACATCTACTTGATCTTGAGCAATCAAAGAATTTAAAGGAACATCATGAGGACCAATAGAAGATTGCTTGGAAAGTAGAGACATGATCAAGTCAACTTTTTCATTTAGGGAGGAAATCTCCTCGATAGAGTTTACCTTCCTACCTGTTGGAGCGCGTTCGGTGTGCCATTGGGAATAATTGGTCATCATCTCGTCGAGAAGTTTCGTGGCAGCACCAAGTGTAGTTGACATAAAGGTTCCTCCCGCGGCCGAATCTAACAAGTTCCGCGAGGTAAAGTTCAAGCCTGCATAAAAAGTTTGGATAACCATCCAAGTAGTCAAACCATGAGTAGGGCAGTTCTTGACAAGAGATTTCATGCGTTCCCAAGCTTGGGCAACGTGTTCATTATCCAATTGTTTAAAATTCATTATGTTACTCCTTAGTTGGATAATTTTAGCAGGGGGATAGTACTTCCCAATAAAGGCATCCTTGCACTTGTCCCAAGAAACTATACTATTCCTAGGCAAGGATTGAAACCAGATTTTAGCTCCTCCTCTCAAGGAGAAAGGAAAAAGCTTAAGCTTAACAATATCACCATCTACTTCTTTGTACTTTTGCATATCACAGAGCTCAACAAGATTATTTAAGTGCAAAGCAGCATCATCTCCAACACCGGAGAATTGATCTTTCATAACTAGGTTCAGTAAAGCAGGTTTAATCCCATAAGAAGGTGCTAAAGTGGCAGGTGTAGCAATAGGCGTGCAGATAAAGTCATTGTTGTTATGACTAGTGAAGTCACACAACTTGGTGTTCTCGGTGGAACCCATAGCAGCAGCAAGTAAGATAACTATTTTTGTGATTTTTGGTAAGGGACACTAAAGAAAAAACTGAAAGGTAAACTAACAAGACTAAAAAGCAAAGATAAAAGATAGCGTGCAACTCCCCTATCTTGAAGAGTGGAGTCCCCGGCAACGGCGCCAGAAACTTTTTTGATGGCTTCTCGCCCCTCGTTGGTTACCCCAAGTGGAAGGTTGAGATGTAGCGTAGCGGCAAATTTCCCTTGGCAAAGGTACCAAGGATCGAATCCCGTGAGACTCCGAGGGTCGACAAGTAGGTGTCAACGGCGCCAGAAACTTAGCGGTTGACGGGACCTGCACACAGATACAGATAACTTTGCTCCCAACGAGTACAGAGAGGTTGTCAATCCCTCCAGCCTTGTTGTTTACAAAGGATCAAACAAAAGAGATAATAATGATAGCTATGACTGCAACTAGGAAATAAAAACAGGAAGTAAATAGAAGGTGTGATCAGCGGTGGTAATATGGACCGGGGTCCCATGATGTTCACTAGTGATGTCTCTCTCCCAAAAGACGATAAAACAGCAAAGCGAGGTAAACAAATTACAGCTGGGCAATTGACAGGATTATGTGCGCAAACCAATGCTAACTATGCTGCAAAGAAAGGTAGAGGCTCAAAACATTGGGCGGTACGCCAAGGCAAGTAGACCGAAATCCATCTGCATCTACTACTAATCATCCACCTTGAGATATCTATCTAGAACATCTCGCTGCTATTAAGTTGCGAATCCCACCCAAAGTGTAAACTCAAAGCAAATGACAACTGCATTAAAAGAACTTTGCATAAAGTAAACAATCCTTGCACCCGCAAGTACAAGCACCGTTGTTTTCTCCCTTGTGGCAACAGCACATCCCCTAGACTCATGTTTCTGTCACTCAAGCTAGTCATCAGGGGGCATGAACCCACAATCAAGCATAACGCTCCCTCTTGGAGTTACTACCTACTACTTGGCCAAAGCAATAAACAGCAACGGAGAACATGTAAGAATTACTCAAGAACAAAGATATAAAAGAGGTGAATCAAATATATTACTCAAACACAATCTGAACATAGTCTCATAATCCATCAGATCCCAGCAAACTCAGCAAAGCAACAGCAGAAAGATTACATATGTGCCTCGATCATGTAGGGCAGCTCACGAGGTCTAAACCATGAAGAGCAAAGAGGGGAGGAGAACATCACATAGCTACTAATCATGGACCCATGGTCCAAGGTGGACTACTCACGACTCATCCGGGAAGCGTCCATGGTGGTGGAGAAGCTCCCGGTGGTGGTTCTCCACTCCGGCAGGGTGTCGGGAAGAGTTCTCCTGATGCTCCCGATCTTGGAAGCGCTGCTGCGGCTGAACAGAGGCGAGATCGCGAAAAAGGGTTCTGTCCTCGAGGGTTTTGGGACGAGAGGGATATATATGTGAAGGGGGGCAGCCAGAGGCGGAGCAGGGGCCCCAGGCACCCCCCTGGCGCGGCCAGGGGTGGGGCCGCGCCAGGTGGCCCCCTGGGCCTCCCCTGGCTCCCCTCTGGCCCATCTTTGGTTCTTCGCGAAGCTTCCTGTACACTGATTTTTCCTATATTTTTCCTGGAATTTTTGGAGCAATTTTAATATGGGGGAGACCTGAAATAGAAAAACAGCAGAAAATAGGAACTGGCACTGTGGTGCACTAAGTTAATAGGTTAGTCCAAATATGATCAAAAGTGTATGGAAGTGCATCAATATCATAGCAATATCACACAAAAGAAGCATGGAGCAAGCAGAAATTATAGATACGTTTTGGACGTATCAGCGCTGGAGGAGGCGAAGGCTGGGCGTGGGAAGTTGTGGGCCGGCGCGCTGGGAGGGCCCATATGGCCAGGGAGGCCGGCGGGCTGCATAGAGGAACAAGCCTGCTGGGCTCTTCTCCTTCTCCCTAAAATAAAATAAAAGAGAAGAAAAAGAGAGAGGAAAAAGAGAGGGCACTTAGGGAAAGAATTACTGAACGGGGTTAATTTCCCCGAACTCATAAAAATGAGTTTGATCCCAGGAAAATAGAAGTGGGCAAGATTGCAATATTAAATTCAAACTCATTTGAATTAAATTCAAATAGTTTGAACTAGGGCTAGGTTTCAGAAGTGTCCAAAAATGTTCGAATTTTTGGAGGAGTCTCAATAAAACGGATAAGACTTATAGACAAGGTTTGAGGCAAGGAATAGCGAAAGAGAAGGCTTGGGGAAAGTATGCAAGTGTGTTATGGTGAATTCCAAACAAATGGAATAATTTTTATAATAGCTCCATAAATATTAGGAGGATATGTTATAAAGAGAAGTCACTCTTCCCTCAATTTAAATAGATCAAAAGATCTATGCCATTTATTTAGTTGAGATGCAAAGATGAATGACATGATGGCATGATGACATGATGCAAAGCAAAATAAATAACACAAGCACAAATGAAACACACGGGAGAACCCGGAACATCTGAAATCTTCTGGGACGTCGGTCTTCGGGCGTCACAGCTACTCATAGCAAGAACATGGTCATAGGATGCATAGAACAGTAGCTATTCACATGGCAAAAGTGTACTTACAGTTAACAGGCTATCAAAAACATTTGATAGCAATTTGAGAGCATGAAACAACAAGCTACGGCAGGCCATATATGCAAACAAGGGTATGGATGGATAGAGCATAACATGTACAACAAGGCATGATCATTGGGCATCTCAAAACAAGCATGGATTTGAGATGGGCACCAAGCAAACATGGCATCAGGATATAACAGTTTCAGACTTGGCAGTTTTCAACAAGTCACAGAAATCAGCAATAGCGAGTAGGTCACTTTACAAGCTTGTTGCAAACACCATAAGGCATATCATGAAAAGTGGATTGCACCACAGCAAAGATGACATGATTGTGCTTCTAAAACATATTGACATGTAGCTCAAACAAAAATAACACATAAAGATATGAAAAAGACAAATCAACATCTTATAACAAGTTTCAGCACTTAACAGCCACATGCACTTTTGCAACAGAGATAAACATGGCAATATGGCACCCAACATGAATGCAACAGCCACCTTCATGTAGAGCACTTCACAATGAACATTTTGGCATATCATACACTCCATTTGGACCAACATGCACACAGATACAACCACACAAACATGCTAACATATTGATGATAGACAACAAGGACTTGCCACTAACATCACATAGCAGTTTCGCAACAGAGATTAAGACATCAAGATGAACAGTAACATGCATGCAAATGCACCTAACATGTAGATCGTCACCAGACAAGCATTTTGATATATCATTCACTCAATTTGGACAATCATGTACAAAGATATCAACCACACAAGATGCACACATAATTACAAATGCTAGGGACTTAGAAGAAAAAAAATAGACCTCACGGGGGTTCAGGCGGACATGTCCGTCGGCTGGGCGCTCGGACCCACTGGCAGTGACACAGGCGAGGGAAGGGTATGGACACGTCCGAACTGATCGAACGTGTTCGTTGATGCGGGCGCTGGGGCCACCGGCTAGTGGCTCGGGGCGAGGGAAATCCAGCGGTGGCTTGGCGGCAGCCATGGCCGGCGACTGCTCCGGCGACCCCGGGGGTTGGGGATGACGGGGCGGCGTGGATCCGGGCGCACCTGCCCGGATTTGGGCGGAGCGGCGGCCGGGGACAGCGGCGAGGCCGGTGGCAGGAGGCGATGGAGGAGGGGGCGCGGCACGGCGGTGACTTCGGCAGGATCCGGCGGAAGGCGGTGGCGAGGAAGAGACCCAGGCGCTCGGGATCAGGTGCGGGCGTGCTGGTGCCGGCGACGTGCAGGAGGCGTGGTGGCGCCGCGGTGGTCGAGACGGTGGCCCGCAGCGCATGGCGTGGTGGCGGCGGCGAGCGGGCAGCGACCGGCTGCAAGCGGGCGACGGGGTCAACGAGGTAGAGGCGCGGGGCGCGCGGTGCGGCTCATGGAGCTGGCACGCTCGGGCTCGAGTGCGGGCCCCGATGGGCTCTACGGGCTCGCCTCGGGCCTGGGCGGGCCCCGGCGGCGCTGGAGGCAGGGTTGGCTGCGTGGAGGCGTGCGATTGGTGCGGCCGTGGTCAGGTGGCGGCCCGGCCAGTGGCTGGCTGCCACGTGGCGAGGGAGGGTTCACCGGCGGCGGAATTGGAGGTGGAGGTGGCTCGATATGCCTCGTGGCATGGAATTTGATGTAGAGAGAGGCTAGAGGTAGGTGGAGGGGTCTAGGAATGCACAAAATTGGCAAGAGGGGCTGTTTAAATAGGGTAAGGGCTAAGGTTTGAGTGTGTGGGGGTGAATCTGGACCCTTCGATCGGATCGGACGGCTCCGGACACGAGGGGGTTTAGGTTGGGCCTAGTGGTTGGTTTAGTGGGTTGTGTAGAAGGCCTCGGGCTACGGAGAGAGAAGAGAGAGGGAAGCCTGACAACGATTTCGGAGACCGAAACATCTGACGTTTGACCGGTGATGGTGCCACTATACAATTAACAATTGGGCTATGAAACGAGCTCCGAATTCGACGAAATTTTGGCAGGCGGTCTGTCTACACTATAATAAGACCACATGCCAAGTTTCATCCCATTCCGATAACATTTTCCGGCCACTTACAAAAGAAAAAAATCGGAGGTGTCACGGGCACGTGCGACCGTGTCTGGGCTCAGAACGGACAACGGAAAGGACGGGCGGACTCGGATGGATGCAAGTTTTGAAAACATGAGGATGCAATGCACATGATGACAAGGCAAAGATGCGACACGCAAGCAGATCACATGGCAACGGCGACGAATAACTGGCTGACACCTGGCGCATCGGTCTCGGGGTGTCACATGCTCATACCCAAAACTTTGGCTTATGGTACGAGAGAGGAGCTAAATTCAATCTTGTGGGCTTTTGGGACTCGGATTGGACGGGAAACAAAGTGGATAGGAAGTCCACTTCCGAAGGGTGCCAATTCCTTGGTTGCTCCTTGGTGAGTTGGTCTTCCAAGAAGCAAAGTTGTGTGTCTCGCTCGTCCACCGAAGTGGCGTATGTGGCGGCCGGTAGTTGTTGTGCACAACTTCTATGGATGAGGCAAACTTTAAAGAATTACTGTGTCATTTGTGACAAAGTGCTTCTTTGGTGTGACAATAAAAGTGTCATCAAGATTTCTCTCAACCCGGTGCAACACTTCAAGATGAAGCATATTGAGATTCAGTATCATTTCTTCCGGGATAACATTAGGCAAGGGGAGATCGAGCTCAACTATGTCAACACCCATGATAACCTTGCAGATACCCTCACGAAGCCTTTGGAAGAAGAAAGATTTTGCGAGTTAAGGCATGAGCGAAATATCATTAATTCGAGCAACGTGGCTTGAACCATTGCACACCCCACCATACTCTTCGTGATGTCTTGTTTAGGTGTAGGCATGGACATATTGGGAGTGTTGTTCTCTCAATGAACTCTCCCTCCCCCATTATGCATAAATTGATCAAGTCTTTCACATTAGCCATATTTGATGGTACTTGTGTGACAAAGACAAATTTTGGTCATGGGCCCAAGGATAATTCTTCACGGCACCATACCATTTGACTGAAATATAGGTGGCTCCGGCCACCGCCCTTATGCAAGGGTGTTTCTTTGTTGTTTGTATCTTTTTGCCTTTCTTCTTCGGTCCTCCTAGATGTTTGAATTCTCCAAGGAGTGGCTTTTATTGTTTGCTTCTTGCACTCCTGGGGTCTTCATCATCATAATACAATGTCTTGCCTCCATCCTAAGCCTCCTCATCCCTAGCCATCTTATCAAAATGTACACAAGTTTGATCTCTTTTGGCATGGGCTGATGCAACTTGGCGGTACAACCGGTGGTCAGAGCGGTTCTACCGCTCTTCCATTATGTTGTGTAGTCCCAGCGGTACTTCCGGTCTTGCACAAGCGGTTCTACTTTTGGTGCTTGTACAAGTACCACTGGTCGATACTACCGGTATTTGGAAGCAGTACTACCGTTTCTTCTGGCGCGGAAGTACCGCCCTCAACTACTAGCTAGCTACAGGAGAGGTACTACCACTCGTCTGAGCGGTACTACTAGCTGACTGTCTGGGCGCATATATAAAGGGCATGGGCTGAAGGGGTATTCTATTTCCCCCTCGCGCCTGTCCTTCTTCTGCACCCTAGCCACCAGTTGCTTCACCAATTTCCCTAGAGCGCCCTCAGGCAATCCGGATCGGTCGGCCCTTCATCGGATCCGCTCCGTGGAGGTCGCCTCCCTTTCGATACCCTCCCATGGATACCGGTAATGCCATGTTTCCTCTTGTTGTTATGGTTCTTTTGTTGAATCCTCTCTCTAGGGCATTGCTTGTACTCCCACATTTTTGGCCAAATGATTGGTGGGAGAGATCCTTACAAACTCCTCCTCTACTTGTGTGTAGTTAGAAGTAGGAATATTGCATCTAGATTCAAGATAGGATTGTTCACGTTCTTCAACTCGACAGATCCGCTCTCAGCGGTACTACCGCTCCTTGAGAGCAGTACTACCGCTCTGACGGTTCTGTCGGTCGAACAACCGGAACAACCGCTTTCTCTAAACCCACCTGCACTATTCTTCTTCTACTTTTTTTTGACTATATACTGCAAGGCAACAGCCTCACAGTGTTTTATTAAATTAAGACCCAGGTAGGGTAAAGATTACAAAGGATATAAATATGTACAGGGAAGGAGAATACTAACCTATTGGAGGGATGCTATCCAAGAGAGGAGCTTATCTCTATACTTACATTTAATTCTATGAGCAAGGAGAGAAATATCATACACAAAATTTCTCTTCCAGGCTCTGAAACTAGGTTGCTCATTTCTGAAAACTTTGGCATTCCTCTGAGTCCAGATATTCCAAGTGGCAGTGAAGACTACCTCAGTGAAGAAAGGTTGGCTGAAATCCTGACGTGCTGCTAGAGCCATGGAGAATGTGGATGAGTGACCTTCAGATGTCCAAGAGATACCAAGGTAGTTCCAAATGCGCTGGCTAAAGTTGCAAACAAATAAAAGGTGTGCTCGGTCTTCAAGTTGAGGGAGAAGGCATAAAGCACAATTAGCGTCATCGACATGCCAATGTCTGCGTTGCATCATATCTCTTGTGTTGAGGCGATCCATCAACAGTAACCAACCAAAAACTTTGATCTTTAGCGTGCAGGAGCATTTCCAGATCCATTTGAATATGGGATCGACCACAATATGAGAGAACATGAAGTCATAGTAGACTTTGGAATGGAAGGTGCCAGACTTCGAGGGCCATTGCCAGGTATCATGTGTTGAAGGATCAAGCTGCATGGTAGCCAATAAAGACTGCAGTTGCTGTAGCTCCTGATAGGCTTCGATGGACAAAGGCAAATGAAAATTCTGGGCTTCAGACGATGCAAGAAAGAAGTCCTTGACAGTGATAAGGTCATTAAGCACAAAGGAGTATAGGTGATGAAATCTGGTCC